>CM063498.1:96978850-97001350 GCA_032207245.1 Pardosa pseudoannulata | reverse complement strand
AATACAACAATAATCGTTTAAGTCATCAAGTATGAGTGCGGTTATATATTTCAACAAAATCATGGTCTCATCAGCTCTCATTTTGCAAAACAGCAGAGTGTAGTGCTCCAAACCAAAACACATATCCAATTAATCTACTACAATTTAAACTACGGCTAGGACATGCAAAATCTATAGAAATGAAACTAAATTCCAGCTATTATAGTTATAAGAATAAAACTACCCCACTAAATAAAATTATTCTATCTCATGCAAATCTAAAATTGCATATAAATTCAAAGATATGTAATTAGTAAGTTCAAGTGATTTTTCTTTTTTATATCTGATTTAAATTTTTATAAAAGAAAGTGAAATCGTATGAATACAGTAATTAATTCAAAGCCAACATACTGAAAGAATAATTGGGAAGAGAAAATACGATGCCAGCAGTTTCAGCATTAGGAATCAAGTTTCAGTTCACTAATTTGGAATCTCCCAGCTAAGTACGTTTCTATTAGCCATTCAGTTCGCTTGCAATGAAAGTGCATTTCGTTTGAACATGCGAGACAGCTGGTTGTGTACATTCGATTTCTTCTATTTGTGCTTACTTATATTGTCCTTGCATTTATTACTATGATGTTATATTTATGCTGTATTTTTAGGCATAACTGCTTAGTAAGTATAATTTTATTGCTCTTTAAGCACTTTTATTTTATGCTTACTAATTAAATTTTTATTATTTTTTCAAATTTCTGAACACAAACAAATTAGGTTTATTCCTATTAGATTATTTTGTTTCAGCACAAATGTTGTATTAATTGATACTAATAATACTGTAGAATATTCAGAGTTAATAACTTTAAAGATGAGTCAAGTTATATATTTCATTTTTAGCCATTTTCCTTTATTATGATTTAATATATTGAGATTTAATATTTTAAAATATAAGCTATAGTTTGGAAATATCTAGAAGATTAAATATAATGTGACTGAAGAGTCGAAATATCTGACTATATCCTGACTGATGTAATTTATAGAATAAAATTTCAGATGATTAGGTCAATTTATCTTTCATTTGCAAATAAATTCGAGCTCATAAATTCAAGATTTTTTTATGTCTGAGTTAAAGATTCGTATTTTCTTCTAAAAATGAATTTAATGTTTATAGAAGATGGTAAATGTTTTGTTATAAATATAGCAATTCAAGCAAAAGTTATGATTGGAAAGTATAATAAGAAGGAGAATGTACACAGTCATCTGTGTCAATAGCAAGGAGGGAATTTTAAGTCGTTTGATTTTTATCTCTCTGCTCACTCTGCTTTTACTAGCACTGAAATCGCTTGATAGGAAAAAGCATTATATAGTTCGAAGCTAAGAAACAGCATTCTCTCTCTATTTGTGCTTCATTTATACTGTTCTTCCATTTATTGTTATAATGCAATATTTATCGCTGTAATGTAGTATGTTTAGATAAAGTTGCTTAGTTAATGTATTTTATTATTCTTGAGGAGCCTTTTATGTCGGTTATTAATCTATGTGAATTATTTTTCAAAATTGTGAACTTCATTTATTGAAATAATTGTGATTTGATTAATTGTGAAATTACATTAATTTATATTACATTATTTTGTTACTTTACTATAATGGTGCAATTAATACTGAAAAGCGTTTTAAATATTCAAAGTTATTAATTTTAGAAATGGTTAATATATATATATATATATATATATATATATATATATATATATATATATATATATAATATATATATATATATATATATATATATATATATATTATATATATATTTATATATATTTATTAATATATTTATATATATATAATATATATATATCATATATATATATATATATATATATATATATTTACATATATATATATACATATATTATATATATATATATATTACATATATATATATATTTATATATATATATATATAGTATATATATATATATATATATATTATATATATGTATATATATATATATATATATATATTATATATATATAAATATATATATATATATATATAAATATATATATATATATATATAATGTAATTCATATGAGCGAGACATTTCAGTTTTTTGTGATAAGTCTGTGATGTATACTTTTATCACAGTTTTCAGAGCAATTGAACATATGTATAGGAGTCTGACTTAGAAGTCGGAATACCTTACTAAATTTCCCTTGTTATAGTTTATGGAATAAGTAGAATTCCGTACTTACACCCATCTCTAAGACATACAGCAACAACAAACTGAAGACCATTCACCACGACAACTATAAAGCGCGACCTACGTGACAATCCATCATGGTTACGACATTAATGTGAGCCAATCCAGTAGCGGAAAAACTCTACAGGGGTAAGCTCAAGACTCTACTAGGGAAGACGCTAGAAAACATCACTTGAGGCTTAAACCTTGGGCTCAGAACACTCGTCTATGCCTTTAGGAGCATACCCCGGAGGTTGTCTCTCATTTATAATATCTGATTAAATTCTAGCTGCTACACTATATCGAATAAAATTCTCCAAGACTGCGTTAAATTTGTCTATCATGTGTAAATTCATAACAGCTTCTAAATTTAATTCCTTTTTGTCAGTCAGTTAAAACATTGTACTTTCTTTAATGAAAACTACTTAATATTTATGAATAATAATTATATAAAAATGCGTAAAATATGTGCAGCATATCCTAGAAATTACAAATTCAATGTAAATAAGCACAAATTAAGAGAAACGCAGACAGCTTATTACAGATTCAAAAACGAAAAGCATTTCCAATGTAATTGAACTCAGTGGCTTTTATGAGGACACATTACTACTGTTTGAGACTTAAAAACTATATAGCAGACAGTATTTTGATTCACTATAAAATGATTAGTTCAGCTCCCTTTTTAATTAATTTTGTACAAGTTCTTTAATAAAGTTTTAGAGATAAAATATTATTTATTTTATCCTTTCGAGTGGTATGTTTTATGAATAACATAAAAAATATTGACCAAATTAGGAAAATAAAATTAACTTTCCACAACTTAACTTTTGAAATATGTATTTTAGATTGTTTTAGGCGTGGGTTGGAGCACTATGGTCTGATATTTTTCTATACAAAGGCTAATGAGACTGGTATCTACCGCTGAAAGTTGATTCAGAAACAGCTATGAACTTTCATGCCATCGAATCAGCTAATCCGGTATCGAAAAGCAGCGCTCTACCATTTGTCCATCATTTAGCATATGTTAGAAACTAAATTCAAAAGAAAACAAAATAGCTGTTTCATTTTTTAACATAATCTCTAAATGCATCTAACGTTTTAAAATTTACAAAAAAAGGTTAAGATATTGAAATTAAAAAATATGTTTTAATTATGTTATAAAATATTATTTATTGTTCATATAATTAGTGTTCACAGAATAAAGTAATAATTTGCTTCCATTTATTATAAAAATAGGTCTACAAATTTCTATAGTTATTTTACGGGTAGGAGGATTTTTTTCATTTCTTTTGACTTGGCGTATGCACCTTTTCTTTTGACTTGGTGTATACGATTAAATGTATTTCTTCACATAATGAAGCTAAATATTTTTATAAAGTTAAATCATTATTAATGATCTAGTAAGTCTGTATTAATAATTTCACACAAATAAAGAATTATTTTGAATCAATAATAGTATGTTATCCGCAATTTTTTAAGCTCGATAGGTACTTTGGAAGTTTAAAAATGGTTTATGTGTCTATTTTCAACCTTCTTACTAAGCATGCTTTTATAACCCCCCAAGTTCTCTCGAATCTACGAAATAGCTGCCTTTGTAAGGTTTCTTTATATTTGAGTTTTATTTATGATGGCGTTGACTTTATTGCTACAATTCAATTATCATTCGAAACCAGTCATTCATTTTATAGCTGCTTAGTTTGCTTAAATTAGTTAATTTTCCTTTTAAGGAGGAAAATTTTATTTTAAAACTACTATTTAATTTATTAAGTTCTTATCGGTTTTTAATGTGAATGTAAAGAGTATGTTAATATTATAAAAAATGCATAGAGTATATAATTTTTATTATTAAAAAAAAGGGTGTTAATTAATAATACGAATTTTTTAGAGTATTTACAAATTTTAAGTTTGCAAATAAATGGAAACATGGTTTATATGGGTTGAATGTTGTGAATTTATAGTCATACAGAAATTAGAACTAAGGGTTTAACGTGTGAAACATCCTTTACTGGAATGTTTGAGTGAATTCCATGAATAGTTCATGGAGTATAAACTGCCATGCTATGTCAACTTATGATTAAAGTAAATGCGTAACTGGTTATGCATTCGAGGCCTCACTATCGTTAAGCTGTAGTACCGTATTCTCATATAGAAAAGACTGTAATATTTATCAAAAGCTCTATTCTTTGCGTCAGTTTGAGTAATTTATTTATCATTTAGAACGATTTATCTCAGTGATGAGATAGAATTTACTTATATGTCAATGCCTCTTTGTATAAATGAATTGGATTTGTTTTAGAACTGATTACATTTTTTGTTTTTGGTTTTAAAACTGATATTTTTGATCATTGTTAACACTTTGACTACCAAGCCAAAATTGCAAATGTTCACAATGGGGCAAACTTTTTTTTGTGTAATTTGTATTTTTTCAACATAAAACTATATATAAAAACAATATTTTAAAACAAACTCTCTCTATTTATATATATTCCCTTTTTTTGTTGAAGTTACCAAAATATTTAATTTTTCAAAAAAATTAGCTAATAAAATCGTCACTGTTATACAAATTCTGCGCAACCCGTTACCTAACACATCAGTAGGGAGCCCCACACAATCAAACTCCAATTCGATTTTCATGTACTGATAACATCCTTTGATAGCCATGGCTGAAGTGTTAAAAACACAATGCTTTCATATCGGATAGCCAGTGTCTCAACGGAAATATCACTGGATATCACATATGATAGCCATGGCAGTCAAAGTCTTAGTGGGCAAAGATTATAAACTGTAAAACAAATAGAACTTTTATCACATTTTCTAGATCGTTACATAATTTCTTAATGTAGGTGAAATGACATAGTAAAAAGAAATATAGTAAGGAAGAAATCAAAGAGTAAAGTTGTCATAACGTTCCATTTCCTTAATTTTAATTCTGTTCCATTTAGTTTCCATTAATTCTATAAGCTTCCTTTAAAATTTCCTGTTTGTAACTTTCCAGCCATGCTCCAAATTATCACGTTGGTGAGTCGAAAAACTTTTTTTTTATCCATAAGCCACTCTCTGGATATTCAATGGAATGACATCACGAATACCAGGAGCGTCACTTGGCGTTTCTCCTTGGCGAACTCTGCGTTACAATAGTTTTACAAATTCGCATGTTTCATGATATGACATATCCCTACTCCACACATTGGCATGTTTTTAGTGCTACGATTGGAGTTGTTCCACCGTGTCGCCAGGCAAAAGGAATTTTGATGAGCTTTCCAGACTGGCATTTCTCATCCGAACAAGAAAAAATAAAAAAATGGAGGAGGAGAGAGAGAGAGACCTGAATCCCAAAACGAGAAGAGGAGCTTTGAGTTCCGTGCTCCATAATTGTCTTTTTTAGTCCATTTTTGTTTTCCTCCTTTTTTATTAATTTTTATTTTTTTTAAACTCAATCAATTGGCTTCTATTATTTTTTTAAAATTTTAAAATTTTTATAAAATATTAATATCAAAAAAAAAAAAAAATAAAATCCATTAATTCAGTAACTTCTCCTCTCCTTTATTTTTTAATGTCTATTGTGTTTTTTTTTTACTTTAAGATTTAAACTTAAGTTGGCGAAAAGCCAAATTCAATTTATATATTAAATATCAGGTTAAGGACATAACGCGTATTACTACTATACATCACCCACTCAAATAATATATTTTTACTGTCTTTTCTATGTGTTTATTTTTCAGATACAAAACTTTTTATGTTTTGCTCGACTCCTAGTTCCCCATAGAAACCCCACTTCCACAGAAAATGTAATATCAGAACTATCTTGTACAAACGCATCTAATAGCCCAGAACAGGTCCTGTGCTCCTTGTTGTATCCACGATCAATAGCTTAATAATTAATGTATCTCCGTACATGTTTATTGTTTTTAATTCTATTGTAAAAACTATTTAAAATTTAACAAAATATTTTTAACATTAAATAATATCAAAATAAACCGAGAGATGGATAAAAAACATTCTTGAGACATTATTTATTAACTGCTTTAGTCTGCAAAGGGTTACCTTACAACAAAGATCTATACGTCTTATCATTCGGGGAAACATAATCTGTTGTAAGTGTTTAGAGACGCTTTAGTTTAGAATACCTCATACATCGTCTTCCATATAATGACTGTTTCAATGAAGGTACTAAGAATTTTCAAGGTACTAAGAATTTATGGATACGAAAAATTTAGAACATGAGAAAGGAACATTCGTCATTATACTCTTTTTTTTTCCATGAACCAAGTGTATGCAAATCCAGTTTTGGATGACCTAAAACGACGAATCACTGACGGCTTTGGATGATTACCTGCTGAAATGCTAGAAAACATTTAAAGTTACCATAATACCGACAGAATATTTTGCGTCTACAAATGGTGCTTATGTGGAAGTTATTAAATTTTAAAACTTTGTAGAACTGTTTTCTTTGTGTTTTTTTATCGTCTTTCCAAGAAAACAATAAAACTGTACATACTTAATATTTTCACATGGAATACACTAATTTTAACACCATGTATTTAACCTAAATTTGTATGCATTTACTTTTCGAAATGTAAATGTTTATATTTGAGTGGGCACTATAGAAAATTTATTTCATGAAATTCTATGAAATTCTAACTATTTCAAATGTTTCATTTATCTTTACGTTTTGTCTTTTGATATATTTTAGTTTATTTACAATCTTACAGTATTCATTACATTAATTCTCACATTTACCTCTCATTTCTTAAGAATAATGCTTCCGAATAGATTTAGGCACAAAATCATTGTTTCCTAGAAGATGGATATACTATGCTGAAAAATTCCGACTTTATCCTTTGACTCCCAGATTTCATATACAATTTGCAAAAATTAATTAAATATGTAGGAGTTTTGAAAATAACAATTCATATGTTCTGTCTTGCTTTGTTATAATTTCTTTGAATAGAATATATATTGTGTATCTACATATAAGGAATATTTATGAGTATCTTGTAACATTTTGTATTAGTTAATGAATACATACAATTTTAAAATATTCCTAGAGTTTTCGTCGATATTGAAAATCAGTAGAAATTTAGTTTGTAAAGAAATTCCTTAGAGATTACATTTTATATATGGTACTTTAGTTATGAAAAGTAAAGTAATTGTCAAAAGTATTAAAGTCATTAATAACTGCACCTGTTTTCATTAATGAAAGCGTGAATTTTGAAATTGTTTCATAGATTTTGATTACCTTTGTCGTATATTTATGAGAACATTATAAACTGTATATCTGCATAAGGATATCTCTTGAAACTTTCTAAACTAATAATTATTTTAGTGTTTTAGCATTTTCCTCGATATTACACTCTAGTAGAAGCGGAGATGGCGAAAGAGAATATTTTATTTTCTTGGCGAATGCATCATATCTATGGCATACTAGTTATAAGAAGATTGCAATGGTATTTATTATCAAGGGAATTCAAGCCATTAATGAGAGCACTATTAAGCGAACAAAAATATTTTAATTTATGTATGTCTCTAAAACACAAAATAAAATTTTTCAGTGGAGATTGAAGAATATGTGTAGCTGACTTATAATTTTCTTTAAGTCTTTAAATCACAATTAATGCTGTAAATAAAACAAATACAATAATTTTTAGCTTTTTAAAATATATTTATATATAAATCTGCTATTTAGGGCTACATTCTTGAATTTTATACTTTGTGCATGTTGATAAAACATATTTTTTTAATTAATATAGTGTGAAAGAAATATTTTGATAATCGTAGTTGTATCTATAGCATACTCGTTATAAAATACTTGCATGTTACATCCTTTATCTCATCTAAATAATTGTGCTCATTGAATGAGAGAACTATTAAGCTAAAAAATAATTTAATTTATGTATGTTTCTGATGCACAAATTTAATTTTTCAGTGGAGATTGAAGATAATGTGTAGTTGAATGATAATTTTCTCCACGTCTTTATATTATCATTAATACTGTAAATTAAAAAAATCAATACTAGTCAGCTTTGTAAAATATATTTTTATTCGAAATCTGCTATTTAGGACTACATTCTTGAATTTTCTACATTGTACCGATTGATAAAATTTTTCTTTTAATTAATATAGTTTCAAAGTAATATTTTCATAATCGTAGTTTATATTGTTATATTGGTTTCTACTGCTTCTAATAGTTCCTTTTTAAAATACTTGTTTCGTGTTACATCCTTTATCTCATCTAAATATTTTGCTCATTGAACTGATCGCATGTTTATGAATAGATTATAAACTGTATATCTGCACAAATGGCATTTTGACCCTCCTCTTTGTTCTTTATGTGACCTTGGAGAACCTTTAAATAGAGGTCATCTGCGTCGATGCTGGGCACTTAGCGGTTCTTCCGACTCCGAGACTACCCTGTATTGGAGAGCCAGAGGACACCTGAGGCAATGACTTTGGTCAATGTTACTTTTGTTACTTGTACAGTTGTTCCATAATTGTTATTTTTATAATTGTAACTTGATTTGCCATTAGAAATTTAAAAAAAATCTGCACAAAAGGGCATCACTTGAAATTTCCTAAACTAACATTTTTTTAATATTTTAGCATTTTCCTCGATATTACACTCTAGTAGAAGCTGAGATGGTGAATGAGAATTTTTTATTTTCTTGGAGAATGCATTGTATCTATGGCATACTCGTTATAAGAATATTGAAATGGTATTTATTATCAGGATAATAAAAGCCATTAATGAGAGCACTATTAAGCTAAAAATTATTTTAATTTATGTATGTTTCTGATGCATAAATTAAAATTTTTTAGTATAGATTGAAAATAATGTGTAGTTGAATTATAATTTTCTCCACGTCTTTATATCATCATTAATACTGTAAATAAAACAAATACAATACTAGTCAGCTTTCTAAAATATATTTGTACTCGAAATCTGCTATTTAGGACTACATTCTTGAATTTTCTACATTGTACCGATTGATAAAATTTTTCTTTTAATTAATATAGTTTCAAAGTAATATTTTCATAATCGTAGTTTATATTGTTATATACGCTTCTACTGCTTCTATTAGTTCCTTTTTAAAATACTTGTCTCATGTTACATCCTTTATCTCATCTAAATAATTTTGTGCTCATTTTACTGATCGTATGTTTATGAATAGATTATAAACTGTATATCTGCTGAAAAGGGCATCACTTGAAATTTTCTAAACTAACAGTTTTTTTAATGTTTTAGCATTTTCCTCGATATTACACTCTAGTAGAAGCTGAGATGGTGAATGAGAATTTTTATTTTCTTGGAGAATGCATTGTATCTATGGCATACTCGTTATAAGAAGATTGCAACGGTATTTATTATCAGGATAATTAAAGCCATTAATGAGAGCACTATTAAGCTAAAAAATAATTTAATTTGTGTATGTTTCTGATGCAGAAATTAAAATTTTTCTGTTGTGATTGAAGATAATGTGTAGTTGAATTATAATTTTCTCCACGTCTTTAAATTATCATTGATACTGTAAATAAAACAAATACAATACTAATCAGCTTTGTAAAATATATTTATATACAAATCTGCTATTTATAGCTACATTCTTGAATTTTATACCTTGTAAAGGTTGATAAAACAGATTTTTTAATTAATATCTTTTGAAAGAAATATTTTCATAATCGTAGTTTATATTGTTATATACGCTTCTACTGCTTCTAATAGTTCCTTTTTAAAATACTTGTCTCATGTTACATCCTTTATCTCATCTAATATTTTGCTCATTGAACTGATCGCATGTTTATGAATAGATTATAAACTGTATATTTGCACACAAAAGGCATCACTTGAAATTTTCTAATCTAACGTTTATTGTAATGTTTTAGCATTTTCCTCGATATTACATTCTAGTAGAAGCTGAGATGGTGAATGAGAATTTTTGATTTTCTTGAAGAATGCATTGTATCTATGGCATACTCGTTATAAGAAGATTGCAAAGGTATTTTTTATCAGGATAATTAATGCCATTAATGAGAGCGCTATTAAGCTAAAAATATTTTAATTTATGTATGTTACTGACGCACAAATTAAAATTTTTCAGTGGAGATTGAAAAATATGTGTAGTTGAATTATAATTTTCTCCACGTCTTTAAATCATCATTAATACTGTAAATAAAGAAATACAATACTAGTCAGCTTTCTAAAATATATTTGTACTCGAAATCTGCTATTTAGGACTACATTCTTGAATTTTCTACATTGTACCGATTGATATTTTTTTAAATTAATATAGTTTCAAAGAAATATTTTTATAATCGTAGTTCATATTGTTACATTGATTTCTTCTGCTTCTAATAATTCCTTTTTAAAATATTTGTTTCATGTTACATCAATTTATCTCATCTAAATAATCTTGTGCGCAGGGAACTGATTGCAATGATTAATTATCAACTGGAAGATATCTGTTGGCGCAGCAATTTAATGTGTCTCGAATTCCCCTCTGCCATTTCGAGAAATTGTAGATCAGCTTAAATTGCGAATGAAACATCGCAATTAATTATTTCCCATTAAAACTATTTATATAATCTGTCCTGCACCCCAACATTTTTTTCTGTTTGCTGCAATAGAAAAGAATAAACTATGTAACTCTCTTTATTAAACTATGTAATTTTAAACAAAGGTTATAGTTTAAAGTAATGGTAACTACTTTGGTACCCTGCTTTGTAACGTCATATCTGTTGTCAGATTTGGTGATTTGCAACTACGAGGTTTGGAACTTTAATAGTGGCAATTCTCCTGTAAAAATTCTACATAACAAAACCAAAGAATGTTACTTATACCACACGTGAGCTACATATCTACCTTACCTCTCATGAAAAAGACTCGTCCTTCCTACGTCTTACGAATGTTGAGTGACGCGAAGAACTGATATTTGTATTAGCTTGCGGTCTAAAGTAAGTGTTGTCAGGAAAACAAGAACAACGAAAATAGATTTAAAAAAATCGATGTGCTAGAAGTCGCACCTCACGACAATGTCATCTAGGAACGGGTCTCTAAAAACGGGTTATACACAATGATTGTGACTGTATTGAAGGACTGTAAAGCAATATGACATGATGAATCACTTTTGTATTTCATGCAAATAAGTAGTTGTCACTATTAAAGTTTCAACATTCGTACATTTGCACTTATTCCAAGATCTTTTCATTATACCGAATTAAGATAGCATGTATATATATATAATATATATATATATATTGTTATATACTATTATATATATAATATATATATATAATATAGATATATATATACTATATAATCTTATATATATAAATATATATATATATAGCTAATATTAACTAGTTAAGAGGTTCAGTTTCTTTCGAACTGATTTCACTGGTAGCGTCACTTTGGTGAAAGGCATTTACACTACCAACATCTATTCTCGTTACTTCTTACTGTTGCGTCCTCATTTTATCACGCTTCCTTTCTATGAGACAAATTTCTCGACATATCTAGAAATTGAAAGTAGGTAATGTGGGATACATTTTATGTTAACTAATATAAGCTCTTAAAATACAATAATAAAGTTAGTATGGCAAGTAACATATAAAAAGAATTCCTGAATAAAGACATCGAGTAAATCCTCTTATCTTTTTTTCATTTATGTACAAATAAATATGTATGTTCACAATTTTAATCAAATTTAAGAAAAGAAGGCGACATAGATATAGTTCTGCATCCAAATGTTTAAGGATCTGCTGTATATTTCACGTAATGGTAAAAATGTTCCTACAAAAGTTCAATCCAATTTTGTGAATGCAGGTCAGCTTACTAATAAATCACATAGTGATAAATATATGTATAGTTAAGTGAATATCCTGACAAATAAAAAACAGTATTTTCTGTGTTAATACTAGCAATGAGCTCTGTTTCATTTACAAATAGCATTTCAATCGACTGAGTGAAACACGAACCCTTTTTTAGTTTCTGAATAGTTGTAGTGCATTTTGAATACGATAGTTCTAAGACGGTTTAAAAAAAATTATGCGTACATGATTGGTGTTCCAAGTAGACATTCTCGGAATTTTCACCAGGAAATATCTTCGGGTATCCCAAAAGGAATTCGTTGCAATTCCAGTACTTACAGGCTGACGTGTGATAGATCCTTAATTCAAGGCTTTCAAATAAGGTAAATGTTTCATTTTTATTTTACTTTCTTTGCCATCGTGAAATCAACAAAATGCCATAAAATCGAAAAAGAACAAGATTTCAAATTCAGGGTTTTGTATCTTTTCTGATGTGACAAAGACAAAAATACTTGTTACACATGATATTCGAATATAGACTCCCCAGGTGAACCTACATTGTTCAGTCTGAAAATCTACACGTTGTTTTACTCGATGTCGATGTCCGTTTACTCGATGTCTCGATGAATCGAAACATATTATTCAATGTCCAAGAGCGAAATTTATATAATTTCGCTCTTGGACAAATTGAATAATGTGATTCGATTTCAGTTATCTATTTCGCTTTAGATTTAATTATTTCAAAAGTATAGAAGTATTGATGTGTATGGCATTTTTAGGTTAATGTACATTTTTCAGATTGTGTAGGAAAAGTGAGCAACGGAAATGATTGCCTCATGACCTGGAATACATGTCATCAAATTAAAAGTAAATTTATTAGGTAAATTGGGCATCTGTGAGTGTCATGGAAAGGAACATAATTAAAAAAAGCATACTTCTGTAACAGGTGTTTTTTTTTGTTATTTTTTTAACCCATATTGTACCACATCAACTAAATTTGTTTAAAAAACTCATTCTGTTTAAAAAATCCATTAAAATCATATTTTTGGAACTGACTAAAGAAACATGGTGGATGGTGGCGAACTATCTTCTGAAGTTCTCAATACAGATTATGCATATTAAATTTTAAATGGTTTCGTTTTGTGTTACTCGAATTCCTTTGATGTATTTTTCTAAAACCCTTTTTTAACTCTATATTTACAAACAATTTCTAAAATCTAAAACTAATGTGTATATTTATGATTTCTAAATTCTAATATTTCATGAAATAAAAGAAATTTCTTTAACAGCAGTGTTTATTAAGCTATAAGACTTTGTACTGCTAACGGTTCATTTTGCGTCATTTAAAAAGGTGCTTTGCAGCACTGACGTGAAATAAAACATTATATTTTACCCTACAGTCTTTTCAATTAATTATAACTACTATCCAAACTTTATATATGTGGTTTAAAATATTTCTCAACTTGAGTCTAAAAAATTAACATCAGATTTCAACCTTAATATCTCATTCCAGAAAATATCACTATTTACACTGACATTAGTGTTAAATTGATGAAAAGACTTACCATTCTGCTGTTTTGTTAGAAATATATTTTTTTATTTGCAGCAAAAGCATTTACTAAAATAGATATTTTACAATACATATAATATTAAATTTATATAAGAAAAGTTTTTCCTACCTCAGTCATAAAAATATTTCAAAGTTCAGACCGCATTGTGTTTCACTATATAAAACTATTTTATTTGTATGGAACTTTATATATCACTCGTTCAGCAGAATTGTTAGGAAAGAAAAATAATTCGTCCCTTTTATCTGATCACATACCAGAAGAATTTTCTAAAATTTCTGATTTTATCTGTGTTACGGTCGCAGTTATTGTCTGTCAAACGGTCGAGAAAATGTGTCGAAGAGAAATTCAATAACCGTTGACAAAAGTCCAGTGCAAATTCTTTATCCCTGTTATATTACATTCTGAAGGACACTTAAATAACGGTCTGTACTTATTTTAAGATTGAGTTTGAGGTTAGAGAGACAGATTAAACTAGTAAGTTTCAAAATTACTTATAACACGTCTGTTACGGTTATTTACTTACATGGAAATTTGGTTAAACCAAAGGAAATAAGGTTTGTAATTAAAGTTAGATTTTAAAAAGAGTATTTTAAAATATAATCAGTTGAAATTAAAAAAGTAATAATGGATCTATCTTTTTTCTATATATAGCTCTTTTTTTAGTTACTTTAGTTAGTTTATAATTTAGTTAAATTTATCAGTTTCTAGCAAATTTCATGAAAGAAATAAACCGGGTGGTCATAATTAAACTGACAGTGCTCACAGTGTTCTATAGAGCGATCTATTTGCAAGAATGACTCCACATTTTGTAGGAAGATTAAACAAGACAGTGGACGAAGGATTCCGCACAAAAACAAATTAGTTCCAAAAGTCACCAATAGGGGAATATTTGGTGCTGTGTAATAGAAAATAGAGTGTTAACAAATTCAAATCAATAAACAAATGCAAATTCCAAGCAGCTGTCACTGTGTCAATGGATGTAACGTGAAATTTGTATAAAGAACTTAGTCTTCTGCTCAGCGTACGTGATATTGCAGATCACGACACTTTAACGGCGTTTATGTAGATTTTACGCTTTTTTAAAAATGTTGCCATATTGCACTTCAACTAAATCAGAAAATATGTATAATAAAAGTTAATTTTAATAAAAGTTAATTCTAATAAATATGTTTTAATTGTTTTATGCTTAACTATTTTTGTGATTCAGTAGTTTTTAAATATAAGATGTTTTGAGCAATCTGTCCTTCATTATTTAAAATCTTTGTCACAATTACAATTTTTATGTATTTTACTATAAATTCTAGAAATGAAAATATTCTATGCTTTTTGCATCTATATTTTACATATCTAGATGTATACTTGAATTAACATTTTTATCTATTAGAAGTTGAAAAAATTTGTAATTAGAAAAAACTTGTAAAAAGTGGACACTTTCAAAAAGTCGTATTAGAACCATTATTCATTTTTTAAACATTTTTACAAGTGTATTATGCAATTTAAAACTACAGTTTAAAAGAATATTTTAAGAAAGAGATAAATTTACAATGGAAATTAAATTACTTATTCATGTGTATATTCGACTTTACAAAATTTACTACCAAAATAGAAAAAAAAATGAATATGCAAAATATACTAACACAAATGCAATAAAAATGTAAGAATAATAATTAAAACTTTATTCCTCCCAAATGAAATTTAATACAAAATTTTTGTGTTCTAGAATAAATGGCAGGGTAAAAATAATAATAGTTAGAAAATGAACTTAATAATCCGTTATCGTTTTAATCATAAAAAATACTATTTTTGCTACGGAATTTGTTTCCACAAGATTTAGTTTGTGGAAATGAAATTTCAACATTTCTTATTTTTTTTAATGACTGCTATGACTGAAATATAAATAGTTTTAAAAAGATAAGCAAAGCAGAATCCAAAAATAAATGAAATCAAATTGAATGTTTGTGTTTAATACCGGATAATAAGAAAAAAATGCATTTGTTTCCTAGATAACTTAAGTTCCTTCTCTAAGCACATACTTAGGAGAGCATTTAAGTTGGCAAACAACCGCAGTTAAGCAAACTCTAAGAATGATGACGACTGCTTCTTCCCAGATTAAAAGACAGACGATTGTTAGTCTGAAAGATTACCCAAGAAAATTAAATGATGATTACGTGAGATTAAAATCGTTATGTGACTCTGAAAGCCGTTTCAGCAGAACTCCATTTTAACATGTTCTTAAGAGACAGCTATGAATAAGAATGGGAAGTGGAAATAAAGTAATAATTTTTATTCGCTTAAAACGCCTTTATATTATTGTTTCACTTGAAATAACATCGTGCAAGAAAACCTTTTTCCTTAACGGAAACGTTTGTTTTTCATTATGTTTTATTCTTAAATATTTATTATTTCTAAGCAAATTTAAAAGTAAGTGCAATTGTGTTGAACTTATACTTAAACACCTTCAAAAGATTGTTTTAATTCTAATAACATCTTGCAGAAAAAGGTGTATTTCTCAAAAGAACTATTTTCCCTTCAATCTTTTAATATGCTTTTTTAGAAGATTATTAAGAAGATTTTTGTTTAATTTCAATTATGTAAAACATATTCTTTCACATCAGGTAGATTCTCATTGTGTGGAACATAAATTACTTAAGTTTATTAACGCCAACATATTCAAAAAAAATAATTTTAGATAATTATATTTTCGTATTTGAAAATACATATATCTAAAGATATAAAAAATTAGGAGAAATACATGTGGCTCTACAAAAGATAAAAGGCAGAACTTGTGGATTACAAGGTTGGACTCCAGAGTGAGACGCTGAGATAAATTCCCAAAAGAGAGCTGCTATGTCAACATTATTAACAGTAACTTAGATTATTGAAAAGTGATTATTAAACTGAGATTATTGAAAAGTGACAGCTGACAGATATGGATGGGAGTCAGAAAATTTACATGTTTTGCAGAGATAGCTTTGGGAAATGGGTTGGAAATTTTAAGTGGTGAACTCTCCTTTACATAAGATCATAAGATACTTTGAGGCTGGAAAAATAGATTAGAAGAAATAAGAAGGGAAAACAAGAAATTTTTTAAACGATATGAAAGTATAATAATTTATATATATATATATATATATATATATATATATATATATATGTGATGTGATATATATATATATATATATATATATATTTTATATATATTTATTATATATATATATATATATATATAGATCTCTATATATATATATATATATATATATATATATATATATTAGTAGCGTTCTGGGGCTCTAATTGAGCCCAAGAAGTATAGAGAAGGCCTGCGTACAGAATAAAGATCTTTATTTAGAAACACAATGTTGAAATTATGATAAATACAAATGAAGACGATGAATATCTACAAATGAAATGATGATCGTTGCAGAAATGAACTTCTTAATCATTTGGAAGGGAAAAAGGGGGGGGGGAGAGGACATTCTCAGTCGCTCACTTCGACGTTCTAGGCCGATGAGTTAGTTCACAGGAGACTCGATTGGTCTAAAATTCTCTCTGAGTCTCGAACTCTGGTCTTTATATATCGTCGTATGACCGCGAATTTTCATCTCAGCTAATCGGACAGCTGGTTGATTACGTGGTGAGGAAACTGCTTGTAGAATTCTAGCTTGACAGGTGCAAGGGAAGTTTGCAGTAATAGGGAGCAATCTCGCAGATCGTTAATCGATGTCTCTGGACAAACCTTAGGAGAAGAAGGTAGGAAAGTATTTGTGCTTCCCTTGCAATATAGAGGATTTCTATCGTGTGAGACTTTCTTCGGGATGCTATTGAAACTAACACTGGAAACCCTTCTCTAACATCCTAATGAATTTCTCAGACAGAAGGATTGAGATGGTCCTCGGTGTTACCAATCCTCTATTCAGCATCCTATTCTGCGCGAAACAACGTGCTTTCAATAGGTAAACATGAGCTCAGTTCAAGTGCTCGCAAAAGGTGCGTTTACCATTTCTACGTTATGACGATTTTTCTCACGGTCATAGATAAGTCTGTATCTGGAAGTTTAATGTAACTAGAATTCGTTAAATTATATATATATATATATATATATATATATATATATATATATATATATATATATATATATATATATATATATATATATATGTTCATGTGTATGTGTGACTGCTAACTTTGTGTTATATCCAAGTTGGAATTAAAGAATAGACTTATATAGTGCCATGAGAGAATAAAGTTTCTATCCAGTCAGATGTGTCATGAATTTATGACATGCCCCTCATCTTTTTACTTCTTTAACCCTTAATTTCTCTACGAGTGTACGTAATATCCTAATAACAATAAACACAAATTATTATTACAAAAAGCATAGTAATCATGTGCTAAAGTTTCAATGCTCTTCATACATTACTTTTTACAGGACTATCCAAAATATATTCTTTTTTCTTCAACTTGTTGACGGTCTCCTACGGGGTTTCATAAAAAATTCTTATCTGAAATATATGACTTCTGCTATCCTGTTTAAACACCTCAGGGTTATATATATATATATATATATATATATATATATATATATATATAATATATATATATATATATATATATATATATATATATATAAACCAAAATAAACTACACCAACAATTTTATTACCATAATTAAAAATAATCATTTTATTCAACTAGCTTTTTTATGAGTTATTATTTAATATTTATTATTATAGAAAAATACTAAGTCATAACAAAAGGAAGAGACTTTTATAAATATAGATGTTTTTGAATCTTAAAATTTAATAGTTAGTTTTATTTTTTAATACAAAATGCCATGTTAACTGTAATTCCGGAATTTGTTTCCACAAGATTATTTTGTAATGCAAATGAAATGAAATCCGAACATTTCTTATTCAGTTGGTAGCTGCTCCGACTGAAATATAAATATTTTCGAAAAGACGATTGCAGAATAATCCGAAAATAAATTAAATCAGTTTGAATGCTTGTATTTTAATACCAGATAATAAGGAAAAATAGGAAGAACTCGTTTTGTTTCAGCGATAACTTGAGTTCCTTATCTAAACACACACACTTACGAAAGCATTTAAGTTGGCAAACAACCGCAGTTAAGCAAACACAAAGAATGATGGCGACTGCTTCATCCCAGATTAAAAGACAGCAGACGATTGTTAGTCTGAAAGATTGCCCAAGAAAATTAAATGATGATTACGTGAGATTAAAATCGTTATCTGACTCTGCAAGCCATTTCAGCAGAACTCATGATGGTAAAGGACAATAATGAATTGGAATGGGGAGAAGCTATAGAGGAATAATTTTATCCGCTTAAATTTTCTCCCTTTTATCTCTTTAGTTGGAATAACATCGTGAATTAAAAGTTTTGTTTCTCAAAGAAGACATTTAAGTTTCATTTCTATTTAATTTATCTGTTATATTTCTAGATTACTATAAAACCCAAATAGGATTATTAATTATAGAGATTTAGTTCATTTACACTTTAAATGAGACAATGACCATTTTAATAACAATCACAAAGAAATAAGCAAGTAAATTTAATTAGTTTTTTCTTAGTGTCAGACAAAAATTGTTTTTGTTAATTATACTAGTGGCTGATTTTGTATGAAATATTGATAATTTAATTGTAAGCCACAAATTTTAGTGTTTTTTCATTATTAAATGTATATTTTTCCTATAGGTAAATAATATTTGATTTATATTACGTATAGGAATAAACTTTTGTATTTTTTGGCATTTTATGCAATTAACTAAAACTATTGGAAAACATTTGTATATAAAAAGCAGCAAATATGTAATAATTGCTCTGCTAATTATAGTGCAGCCTCGTTTGTTCTGCGTAGTTTTTATGATTTAATAATTAATTTAATAAAATTGAAACATATTATCAAAATTTACATTTTAATTTGTTCTTGTAAGGAATTAAATTTTTATACATAAATCTAAATTTAGTTCCAATTAAAAGAATAAAAAGTATTCGTAGAGCTATTTTTAAAGTCGAGTCAAAGCGTGTTTATGAGACTTGGCTTCTAGTAATTTATATGCTAATTTCTTCTGGTTGTTTGTACAAAACTTTGTGTTCATTTTTAAAATTTTGTATCCATCTCTTTTTAGCAACTCTTGATATCAATAAGTTGAATACATTAGTATCATTCATTAAAATTTTTAAAAAATCAGATAATTAAATTTTTTGCAAGGACGTATATTTACGAGGCGTACAGATGGTTATCATTAATGTTATATAGAGGCAGAACGTTTTTAATTTGTAGTCTATAATAATAGTAGAACGTTGATAGTAACAATTCCCTTTTCTAACAGCACCCTAACTTTGTTATTATCATTGATTCTCCATTAAGCCCAGAGTTTATAAATTTTAGAAAACTAACATTTGTTTGACTACACATATTTATGAAGAATATAGATTTTTTAATGTTTCGTTTGGACTACTACTGTCTAATGTTTTGCGCATGACGGCTAATGAGACAGAGACCTACATCTTAATGCCGATTCCGAACGGCTACAAACAGCCATGCCCGTAGCAGGATTTGAACCCGCGAACTCTGGTTCCGAAGAGCAGCGCTCTACCAATCGGCCATCGTTCGGCAGATTTTTTTAACGTTAGCTTGAGATAGAGTATGTCTAATTCGTTTACATATACTTGTAGACTTGCGATAGTAACCAAAACCCTTTCTCCCTGCACCGTCATTGCCATCATATTAATCATTGAACAGTGTTGTAGTCCGAGAGTAACGGTTCGGCCCTGGTTAAATATAATAATAGATAGAAATCATTTTCAAAGTAGACGTAAATACCAGTCTTGTGTTACTCAAACTCTTTTGAGCGATATCCGATTTTTCTACAATGCAAAGATTCCGAGTGTTTTGTACTTCCCATCTCCTTTTTATATGTCAGCAAAACAGAGATGAATTATCCGAAAATTTTTAAGAATAGAAACTAACGAATACCAAAGCTTGCACTTTTTTTAAAATTTAATCAAATAAAACATGTCTTCCCATCTCCTTTTTATATGTCAGCAAAACAGAGATGAATTATCCGAAAATTTTTAAGAATAGAAACTAACGCATACCAAAGCTTGCACTTTTTTTAAATTTAATCAAATAAAACATGTTGAAGATGAAATATTGATAATTTAATTGTAAGCCACAAATTTTAGTGTTTTTCATTATTAAATGTATATTTTTCCTATAGGTAAAAAATATTTGATTTATATTACGTATACGAATAAACTTTTGTATTTTTTGGCATTTTATGCAATTAACTAAAACTATTGGAAAACATTTGTATATAAAAAGCAGCAAATATGTAATAATTGCTCTGCTAATTATAGTGCAGCCTCGTTTGTTATGCGTAGTTTTTATGATTTAATAATTAATTTTATAAAATTGAAACATATTATCAAAATTTACATTTTAATTTGTTCTTGTAGGGAATTAAATTTTTATACATAAATCTAAATTTAGTTCCAATTAAAAGAATAAAAAGTATTCGTAGAGCTATTTTTAAAGTCGAGTCAAAGCGTGTTTATGAGACTTGGCTTCTAGTAATTTATATGCTAATTTCTTCTGGTTGTTTGTACAAAACTTTGTGTTCATTTTTAAAATTTTGTATCCATCTCTTTTTAGCAACTCTTGATATCAATAAGTTGAATACATTAGTATCATTCATTAAAATTTTTAAAAAATCAGATAATTAAATTTTTTGCAAGGACGTATATTTACGAGGCGTACAGATGATTATCATTAATGTTATATAGAGGCAGAACGTTTTTAATTTGTAGTCTATAATAATAGTAGAGCGTTGATAGTAACAATTCCCTTTTCTAACAGCACCCTAACTTTGTTATTACCATTGATTCTCCATTAAGCCCAGAGTTTATAAATTTTAGAAAACTAACATTTGTTTGACTACACATATTTATGAAGAATATAGATTTTTTAATGTTTCGTTTGGACTACTACTGTCTAATGTTTTGCGCATGACGGCTAATGAGACAGAGACCTACATCTTAATGCCGATTCCGAACGGCTACAAACAGCCATGCCCGTAGCAGGATTCGAACCCGCGAACTCTGGTTCCGAAGAGCAGCGCTCTACCAATCGGCCATCGTTCGGCAGATTTTTTTAACGTTAGCTTGAGATAGAGTATGTCTAATTCGTTTACATATACTTGTAGACTTGCGATAGTAACCAAAACCCTTTCTCCCTGCACCGTCATTGCCATCATATTAATCATTGAACAGTGTTGTAGTCCGAGAGTAACGGTTCGGCCCTGGTTAAATACATAATAGATAGAAATCATTTTCAAAGTAGACGTAAATACCAGTCTTGTGTTACTCAAACTCTTTTGAGCGATATCCGATTTTTCTACAATGCAAAGATTCCGAGTGTTTTGTACTTCCCATCTCCTTTTTATATGTCAGCAAAACAGAGATGAATTATCCGAAAATTTTTAAGAATAGAAACTAACGAATACCAAAGCTTGCACTTTTTTTAAAATTTAATCAAATAAAACTTGTTGAAGGTAGATCCGCAGATGTCTTTATCAAGAATACTCACCGACGGTGAAACCTTTAGAATACGAAAATTCCCAGAAAAGACAAATGATGCACAATCGCCTAACCAATTTTAAATACTTTTTATGAACCATCTGTAAAATGGTGGACTCAAACCCTGTATCTCTATAATATATATATATATATATATATATATATATATATATATATATATATATATATATATATATATATATATATATATATATATATATATATATATATATATATATAGCCTCCAGAAGTATACTGAATTGGTTTTTCGTCAATTCCGTAGTAAAAATGTGATTTCCGATTCATTT
>CM063498.1:96933850-96968850 GCA_032207245.1 Pardosa pseudoannulata | reverse complement strand
ATATTTTGGAGTAAAGTGAATATAATATACTTTGCTTCTCTTTTTCTTTAATATTCCAAAATATTTTACTTTGGTTATTAAAACACTTTTAGATAGTTTCACTTTTGCATTTAAAAATGTTAATAACATTTCTTTTAAGTCTTATAAATGTTATGTACATTATGTGTATAACTTAATTTACGTATATATATTTTTAATAATAATACTTAAACTTCTTTCCTAAATGATTTACACACACACACACACACACACACACATATATATATATATATATATATATATATATATATATATATATATATATATATATATATATATAGTAATACCTTGAACACTAAAACCAATAATTCGATACGCTACTAGTATAAAATAATAATTTAATACATAAAATATTATGACATTAAAAGAAAAAAATACCCTCCTCATATGACAGCTAGATTTCAAACTGAAACAAAACGAGAGAAAGACCTCTCTCGAAAATAAATTGCAAAATCCTCAACGTAACTTCGATAGGTAAACCTCTCGCTCGAACAAAAATTGAAGACCAAAAGACACCAACATCACTTTCAGAGACAAACTTACCTCGAAAAAAAATCGCAGATAACCCCTCTGCGAGCCTCCTTAAATAATTTATACAGACACACAAACATACATATACCTGGTGGCCATAATTAAACTGACTGAACTTACTGTGTTCTGTAGAGCTATCTATTTACGAGAATGATGCCACATTTTGTCGGAAGATTAAACAAGACGGGGAACAAAGGATTCCGCAAAAAAAGAAAAGCAAATTAGTTCCAAAAGTCAACACTAGGGGAATATTTGGCGCAGTGTTATAGAAAATAGAGTGTTAACAAATGCAAATTAATACGGAATAAAATTACTTTTTATTATGCACATTTTCTGATTTAGTTCAAGTGCAATATGGCAATACTTTTAAAAAAGCGTAAAATCTATATACACACTGATAAAGTCTCCTGATCTACGATATCACGTGCGCTGAGCAGAAGGAGAAGTTCTTTATTCAAATTTCCCGTTGCATCCATTGGCACAGTTAAAAATTTAATTTCCGTATTGATTTACATTTATTAACACTATATTTTCTATTATACAGCGCCAAATATTCCCCTTAGCGGTGACTTTTGTAACTAACTTGTTTTTTGTCTTCCGTCTCACGTCTTATTTAATCTTCCTACAAAATATGGCATCATTCTCTCAAATAGATCGCGCTGCAGAACACTGTGAGCACTGTCAGTTTAATTATGACCACCCGGTATATATAGTAATACCTTGAAAACTAAAACCATTAATTTGATACGCAACTAGTATAAAATAATAATTTCATACATAAAATATTATCTACATTAAAACAAAATATTCAGCCTCCCCATATGAGAGCTAGATTACTAACTGGGACAAAACGAGAGAAAGACCTCTGTTGAAAATAAATAGCAAAATCCTCAACGTGATTTCGATAGATAAACCTCTCTCACGAAAAAAAATATTTCAGACCAAACGCCACCAACATCATTTTCATAGACAAACTTATCTCGGAAAAAAATCACAAATGACCCCTCTGCTAGCCTCTAACCCATTTTTATTCTTCATTCCTGTGGTTTTCCAGAAAACTTCCAGTAAAACAAGATTCGCCGATACTGGCCAAAAAGGCTATGGCCTGCCAACACTCCTGTCCCCTACTGGTTCGGTGATGGGGACAAAATGCCTGACCTAGATGGGTTTCTTCCTTTGATGTCGGCATTTAAGACAAGGCTTACAAAAGTCTTTGAAGTACCCGGCCATAGAAATCCTCCATACACCAATTCTGGAATCCGCGCAGTGGCGAATTTGGATATTGTCATGTCATCTGGAACTGTCCGTCACTCCACTTACACACAGTACGCGTTGAGAATACACTCCTTTTCAGAATACTTGATTTTAGTTTTCTTGTGAAACATTTCCAATGATTTTATACAACAAAATTTTAAGCTTGCTTTTTAAGAGCAAACTTAAAACGTCATATTCTCCTATAAAACATTTCCCTGTTTCGTTAACCATTATAACTATAGATTTGTATATCATCATGCAGAATAAAGCTCAAATTAGCCCTAAAGAATATGCTTGGAATACTTTGAATTCAGATAGTTTTCGGACCATTTTTCTACATGGAACTGACAGAGACAAGCATTACGTATTTCTATATAATAGAGTATTTTAATTTTTCTCATACTGTGCACCGTTAGTGTTGATTTATCTTTTAACAAAACGAAGCCCACTTCAGTTTGGTTTTTGTAGTTTGAATATAGCTAAACAAAACCTTGTTGATCCCGAATTAGACGTAGGGACCATTATTGTGGCCTCTTAAACCAAATTAAAACACATTGAAAGTTTCTTTTGGGAACAAGTTAAGGATTTCTTTTATGCATATTTAAAAAAAAAATCACAAACCTTCCATTTTTTGGGTGATCTAAAAAAATCAGTGGAAACCTGAGGTACCTCGAGATGTATTTCGGGATGTTGCGAGGGATTTATATAACGATCAAAAGAACACATTTATTAAAGTGTAATCAAATGAAAAAAGGAAACATTTATTTGCAATGAAATTTTAATAAAATCATAATAATTACAGTTCAATCTGTACAAGATAGCTATAAATAATCACCATTGATATTTATTGCAGGGGTTTGGATGATAATAGGTGATTTCTGAATAGAAACTCCTGAATTGATGTGAGATCCAGTATTCTACTAATCCCTGATGTTCTATTGTCACATATGAAACTCTGACTTTCCCGATATATTTTAAGAAGACAGGGATATGGTTGTCACAGGGGGAGGTATTGGAGCTGTACACCTTTTTCATAATTCCATAAATTTGGGAAGTACTCTACCCCTTTGTGACAAGAAAATCCTATGATACTAAGGTAGTCCTGAGTCAGAGAAGCTTGAATACGGATAGATTATACAGATTCAATCTTCACCGATTTTCAGTTGCTCTGTTCCTAACCCGTTCATCTGTTCTATCTCATTTTCCTTTCAAAAATTATTCCTCACACATTTTCATAATGCCATAAATTTGGGAAGAACGCTCCCCTTATGTGACAAGAAATTCCGCTAGAAAATCCCACGATACCATGGTAGTCCTGAGTCAAAGAAGCTTGAATACGATAAATTATACAGCTTCGATCTTCACCGATTTTCAGTTGCTCTGTTTCTAACTCGTTCATCTGTTTTATACCACAATCCTTACATGAACTATTCCTCAAATTTTTTCTCCGTTTTCCATTTTGATAAGGCAGAGGATTCAAGAATCCAGCCTAATATGTTTTCATTGACTGCATCACAAATGATTGATTAATTTTTAGTTGAAAAGATTGATTTATATTACATTTGAAGCATAATATTAAAAAGGTTAATAAACCATGCAAAATATTTATAGCATTTACTAGAACATTTTAAAATAACTAAACATTAAAATGGGATTTATACTTAATACAATGAAAGTTACATCTACATGTCATATTGAATTAAGTTGTAGCCCTTTGTTGTAACTTTATTTTCTTGCTTGGACTACTGGCCAAGGAGAAACCTAAGCAGCTACAATAACTGAAGATGTTGCAGTCGTGGCAATGAAGAGAAGTACAACTCCGAGTAAAACTTAAATTTTATTTAAGAGAACGACATGTGTTTCACATTCAAAGGCAGAAGATAGAAGAGAACATCGAAACACGTGCTGGAATAGGATTGGACCTCAGAGCGAGACGGAGACAAAATATTTTCCTAAGAAAGTAGATTAGGCTGCGTTATTAACAAAAAAAGGAGAAAAGTTAATCGTGAACAGCTGGAAAATATGGAGAGTGGGCAGAAATTTTGCATCTATTGCAGATAAAACTTTGAGAAATGGGTTGGAAGAGTTTTAATTCGAGGACATTCCTTTAACAAAAGATATTTGTATCTGGGAAATAGATTTGAAGGAATAAGTATGGGACAGAGGAGAATTTTTAAATGTAATAACTTTGATGTATAACACACACATACATACACACACAGACACACACACACACACACACACTATATATATATATATATATATATATATATATATATATATATTATATATATATATATATATATATATATATATATATATATATATATATATATATATATATATATATATATATGTATATATATATATATATATGTATAAATATATATATATATATATAAATATATATATATATATATATATATAGAGAGAGAGAGAGAGAGAGAGAGAGACAGACAGACAGACAGACAGAGAGAGAGAGAGATAAATAAACATATAAAATCTATAAAGAAATTAATTTTTAAAAAAATGCACAACTTTTGATCCATTTTCCTATTTTACGTAGAAATCCAATATAACTTTGTGTATAAAAGCAAGAAGATTTATTTCGAAATGCATACATAAAGACAAAGTAAAAAGAAGCTGAAAAGTCAACATGTATTGTAAAAATATTACATGGGCACCATTAATTTCTAGGCTCACAAACTTCTTAGACTGTTTTATACAAAAAGAAGTGCAAGGTTTTAATAACTCACTATTTTAACATATGCAGTATCTCATGAAACCTGGAAGTCATTTAGAAACCCAAGCAATGCCAGTGCCTTCCAAAGCTAGTCTTGATATAAAAATATTTAATTAAATCATAAAATTCATTTTCCTTTGTATGACGCAGAAAGAATAAAATTTAGTTATACAATTCCACACAGTTTTCAGATTGTGCTATACAACAAATGTTTATCCAAAATTAATTGCAGAACTTAAAAGTGTTAAAATTACGTACAAGTGAAAAAATACGTGTAAAAGGATATAACTTTTTTTTTAGAATTCATAACTTGCATTGTACATTAATTTTATCTTATTTTATGAAAATAAATGAAAATATGCAGAATTCATTACGGGAAGATATTTTCCTTTTGTGCTGTTAATATAATAAGAATTTAAATTAAAGAGACAATTTTTAATTTGAAAATTTAATTTCAGTCGCCTGTTTTGAGAAAAGTTTGCATGAGATTTTTCAAGTTACTTTCTCCTATTTTTAAATTCCGTTTACTCTAAAAAGAGCTTTTCATCCTGAAATTCAAGTGAAGACTTTTTAAGTTGAATTCTATGTTAAAAGAATGTCAATTAAATAATGAAGCTAAAATGAATTCCTTTATTTAGAAAATATTAATTCCTTAGAGGAAATGTAAGTAAAAAGTACGGAAAACTTCTTCAAAATAAATGTAGAAAGGAACAAAAATTCATTTGAAGAAATCAAATTAGTCCATAAAAGAAAGTTTGCAAAGCAATTTGCATGATGGAATTCTGTGATATAAAAAATGTAATGCTTATTTTTGATAATATTTTATGTAAGAGAAATATTCAAATGTCTTTAGCATTAAGAATTGAAAAAAATCTTTTACGTTTCAAGACTGAAGTACATAGGCAAATACTACAATTTCTAATTACTTTTTCTTCAAATAATAATTTTATTGGTATTTTTAATAAAACCACAATTCTACACTTATATTAGGTAATTTTTAATACTTATTTCAACTTCATTGTTATTTTAGTAATTAATTCTCTGGTTTTCAATATATCCACTTAACTAAATTATTAGCCATACTTAAGTAAATTACTGCCTGGCAAGTCTAGCGTCATCTTTTTGGGTTATCAAATAATAGTTTTTAAAATTTTCCATTGCAGTGAAGGTACATAGCACGTTTATAAACATTTTTTTCTTCGTCTTCTAGAACACATTTATAGGTTGACTCTTGTACAGGTTGTTTTCCGGTCCTACAAACAATCTTACATTCTCTTCAAATATTTATAATTTTCTTGTTTTGATCGGTACTTTATGATTTTTTACCTTTCAATTTACTCTTTCCGAAGATAAAAATGAATTCCTTTATTTAGAAAATATTAATTCCTTAGAGGAAATGTAAGTAAAAAATACGGAAAACTTCTTCAAAATAAATGTAGAAAGGAACGAAAATTCATTTGAAGAAATCAAATTAGTCCATAAAAGAAAGTTTGCAAAGCAATTTGCATGATGGAATTCTGCGATATAAAAAATGTAATGCTTATTTTTGATAATATTTTATGTAAGAGAAATATTCAAATGTCTTCAGCATTAAGAATTGAAAAAAAATCTTTTACGTTTCAAGACTGAAGTACATAGGCAAATACTACAATTTCTAATTACTTTTTCTTCAAATAATGATTTTATTGGTATTTTTAATAAAACCACAATTCTACACTTATATTAGGTAATTTTTAATACTTATTTCAACTTCATTGTTATTTTAGTAATTAATTCTCTGGTTTTCAATATATCCACTTAACTAAATTATTAGCCATACTTAAGTAAATTACTGCCTGGCAAGTCTAGCGTCATCTTTTTGGGTTATCAAATAATAGTTTTTAAAATTTTTCATTGCAGTGAAGGTACATAGCACGTTTATAAACATTTTTTTCTTCGTCTTCTAGAACACATTTTTAGGTTGACTCTGGTACAGGTTGTTTTCCGGTCCTACAAACAATCTTACATTCTCTTCAAATATTTATAATTTTCTCGTTTTGATCGGTACTTTATGATTTTTTAACTTTCAATTTACTCTTTCCGAAGATACACCTATTAAAATAATATAATAAACAGCTCTATCTCTTATTAAACTACACTTTATAGAAATTTGTTTCTTGGGATATCAATTATATATCACGATGTTTTTACCTTTTTTTAAAAGGCATTCTATAGTGTTTGGATCACTGGATTACCAGTTGATCACTAGTAAAGACAGCCTTTAATATTCAAAGTCGTTGGAATTTCACATTTTATTTATTCTGGTCAGTTCATAACAACATATATTTAAAATATTTATCATTATATATTAGTCAGGAATGACCCTGCCATTACTGGCATATCATTTTTGAATTTCCTTATCAGACTTATATTTAATAGTTGAAGAGTTTACACGAATGAATTGTAAAAGGAATATAACTTTTTTGCGTTATGTTACTAAATACAAGAGCGAACAAACTTACGTATTACAAGAATGATTTCCTGATATGATTGGATGAACGACAGGATGAGGGTCTTACAAGAAGGGGGATGGTTTTTGTGCTGGGATCACTGGTTTTACCACCGCTACTGCGTAGTTGTTCATAAATTTTTGTAAACTGACATTTAGTTATCATTTCAGGTCTCATTGACTCTGATGTAGCTAAATCGCAATTAGTGACATTCATTTCTAGAATAATTTAATCTCTAATTATTAACTCTAATTTGAGGGGTGAAATCTTTTGGAGGTCTGCTGACTATACTGTGTTAATTTCAAACTCATTTTATTTTCATGAGAATAAAGTATGTGTGTGCTTTTTAATGCGATCTGCAACATTTAGCCGAAAATGATTTAAAACAAGTGCCAATAGCTTTCTCTTCTAGGTATTAATTTCTTAAACCACTCTCCTTAAATGAGTTATTAATATATCCTTAAATTGCGTTTGCGTGAGGAGTAACATTAACAGTAACGTATTAGAAATGAATAAAAATACATACTCTTGAAAATGACTGTTTTTATATTTTGCATGATCATGTTTCCCCATATTAATATCTTTTTTAACAATTAAATGCCCGGTGTTGCCTTTTGGCAACGTATCCAGTTTAGTCTTCTAAAATACTGTTAAAATAATATTGAAGCTCTAATACCACATGTTGCCAATAAAATACATATTGAAACAACTATTAAATAAATTTTAAAAAAGTAGATGGCACCTTTACTTTTTATAAGAATACAGATAGATATTGGATGGGATCTTTCACTAGATCCTGTTGTTGTTCATTGAAATAAAACACTGTCTTGTGCCTTTTCTTACTTTAATTTAACCAAAACAAAATATGTACAACTATTTACATAATTGTTACTTCTGCCACATGGCAGTTAAATGTTATCATATCCGCTCGGGTCTCATACGACCATACCTCACAGAGGCCGTCTTACAACCGTTATGCCACACATGCAGTGCCACCTGGCGGCAACACGCCGCGGGCTGAGAGGATCAACCAGATATTATTTTTTTTCCCTTTTTTTGTAGCATGTGCGTTTTTTAAGCTTCAAATATACTATTTTGTTCTGCAGTGCTAAAAAAAATAGTACACAAAGAGTTAATATATGTAGCCCATATTTGTAAGTTTCATTGGATATTTAACAGTAAAATATTTTCTGTAATCAGAAATTTCTATTTCTTTAATAATTAACAACAATGGGCTCAAAGTTCCTCGAAGCTTATTGGAAAATAAACAGTGTTGGTTTTATTTTCTTCTGTTTTCATTAGACTCAAATCCTGTACCAAAGTCAGATGGGAATGGGGAACAAAATTTTGTTATATGAATCCAATCTCAGGCCAATACTCTTTACGCTTCCACGGTCTGGGGGTCGGCTTCCAACTCACAGATCCAGAGGCTACATATTATTAGAAATAAAACTCTACTTTGCATAAAGAGACCTTATAGATATTTGTCTAATACTATGTTCTACAAAGACCTGGGTGTTGTTTCGATTAAAAGCTCCATAAATAGCATCTCTACTAACTTATATATTGACATAGCAAACATTGATAATGAAGAAAATTTTAATCTTCCTGACTATGATTTAAAGGAGCTCTTTAGGTCCTCTAGAGCAACCATGATGTGGACATACGGATGGTGGATTAAAAAGCTACTATCCTAATTTTGTTTGGTGTATATTTATATACATATTTTATTTTATATACATACACACACACACACACACACACACACACACATATATATATATATATATATATATATATATATATATATATATATATATATATATATATATATATATATATATATATATATATATATATATAATATATATATATATATATATATATATATATATATATATATATATATATAATTTTATATACATACACACACACATATATATATATATATGTGTGTGTGTGTGTGTGTGTGTGTGTGTAAATATATATGTAAATATATATTCAAAAAATATAAATTAAATTAAATAGAAATAAGTAAATAAAACTTGTTAAACATATACTTTATCTTGGACTTTTATAAATTTGTTAATCATATTATGTGTACCCATCTGCTCTTTTTCCTATATTTATATCATAATGTCGGACATGTTATTTTAAGGTTTCTTACATAACTATGTATATGCCGGTAATAATGAGCTTTCTGCCCAAGACAAAGCAAAATTGGTCATGCCAATGCCAATATTCAAGAGAAATAGTGTGCTTTTTGTAGTAGTTTATTTTTCAAATGTATATACAGTCAAATTTATGAAATCCTCAAAGGTTGTAAAAAAGAGTTTGGGTGATAATTTATAATCATAAAGTCAAGTATCACAAAATTAGCAATTTATTTTCTATTCTACAATGATTTTTGTAATGTTTGGCAATAAAAATTGGAGTTCTAATAAGAATTAATTACATTTAAAAATATCTTGTGGAAATTCCTTATCATAGTTATTAAAATTCATGTTTGTGTGGTATTTTAAATATTTTTCAAGAAAAATTAATTTTTTAATCAAATCTCAGAGTCAAACCATTGTTGATTCAGTATACTACAATTAAAACAAAATATGATTTTTAAAGTATTTTTTTCATTTTTTGAATAAGAAACGAAAGTCGAAAAAATGTTTTTATTAGTTTTTAAAAATTTCGGCATTTAAGGGTTAAGTACATTTATAGTAGTTTGAATTCAAAGAGTGTCGACGATATTGATTTTTTCCATTCATCCACAGAGTAAAAGTATTTTTTTTGAGTCTTTATAGGAGCGTAATTACGTTATTTATCTTTAGCAAATCGCAGGAATTTTATCCGTCAAAACGACAGTAGAGCGAATCAATGCAGGCGACAGACCGACGCGACGCTACTATTAAACCATGATGGATGAGGAAACAAAGTCACTAGGAAGTGTCTTGTTACAACTGAAGCATGTCAAACAAGTAATTTCCTTCTCTTTGCACCGTAATACCCACCTCGCACACCCCTTACACGTCGTGATACTTTTCCGCTCTTTAAATCCTCCACGAGAAATTCTTTAAGGTCAGGATTAATACCAAGAATTAAATGTGATAGACTGGATTTAAACTCATAACAAATTCAATTAAATTCCAATTTGTGTGTACTAATGTTCTAGTTATAACAAGTGATTTTAATAATTTAAAAAATGTGCATATTTTATATTATATTATACACTTTAAGGTTTTAAGTTTGCTTTGAAGCAATACGGTCCACTGCTTTGTTAAGCGAGGGTTAATGATACCTACAGTTTAAACGGCCTACAGTTTAAACGGCAGCGAGCATTCACTCCAACAACGGGATTCAAACTGATCTCCAGTCTGGAGTTCAGTGTTCTACCATTCCGCCATCGTGCCGCGAACATGCAAAGGAAAGGACAATGGGAGTATACTAAATGCGCTTTAAATATATCAGTACTATAGATCATTATTAAATATTTTTTTCGATTTAAATTTGGTCTGGAATACTAAATGAGTTGTAATAATTCATTCTTCTAAGGTACAAACTATATCTCATTTACAGGGTTTAGTGAGATTTATCGACGCAGAACTATAGCTGAGGGGCCTTCAAATATAATACCTAACTCGAAATGGCAATTTCGCCGACAGAAGAACGCTTCGTATAGAAATACATGTCGTCATTCTGAACTCCAAGAAATTCCATTTAATGTACCATTAAAAACGTAAACGCCTGTGGTTCAAAGTTAAAATAACGAACGCTTAAGTCGAGTGACAACCGAATGGGTAAGGTGTTGCTCTTCGGTACCTAAGTTAGAATCTCATTGCATACGCCTATGTACGTAACCGTTCGGAATATAAAGCTATAACAGGTAGGTTCTGATCTCATGAAGTGCCATTCACCAAGACTTGCAAACCAACGAATCTAGGGACGCCTATCAGAAAATCAAATGACAACGTATTTCTTACGGCGACGCTGTAGTGTTGTACAATGTATCTATTAAGCAATGCTTGTGAATATGGCACTGGTTGGTCTCACATTCTACACAGTATATATATATATATATATATATATATATATATATATATATATATATATATATATATATATATATATATATATATATATATATATATATATATATGTATATACACACACACACAATATATATATATATATATATATATAATATATGTATGCATATATTTACATATATACGTTATATATATACATATATTCATATATATATATATATATATACGTTATATATATACATATATATATATATATATATATATATATATATATATATATATATATATATATATATATATATATATATATATATATATATATATATATATATATATATATATATATACAGTATATTTTATATTCACATGACAGTGACTTATTTGTGTTGGACACGATGACAATATATCACGAATGAATAATTCAAAACTACTGCACGTATCAATTCTACCTTGATCAAATTCCGATATGGGATTGTATGATATTCGTATTTTACTTTAAGATAATTTGAACCTGCACATATAGACACAAATAAAAGTATGGGAGTGCTGTTTACAATCACCCAAATGCCTGTATTTCCTCTCTTTTATAATTCATACTACACTTATATATTTTTACACTATTATTAATTAACTATTACTAATTATTAACTATTATTATAATTATTATATTATACACTAATTATTAATTATTATACACTTTAATTTTTTTAATATAATTCTGCTATATTTATGTATAGAATTTTTGTATATTATAATATATGTGAAAGATACATATTTCATTTATATATATATTATATATATATATATATTTATATATATATATATATATATATATATATATAATATATATATATATATATATATATATATATATATATATTTATATGACGACTTAGCGGTCACGATCAAAATTCGAATGTATCGTGTATTATAGCATGAACACCAACAGCGACAACAGCTTCGAATAACTTTGTTTATTCCTGTTTTACATGAATACATTTAAAAATATACAACAACCAGAATCACAACGAACAGCAGAATCACAACAAACAAACCCTTCGATGGTGCTCTTTTAAAAACATTTCAAAACCGCAATCGACGTCATGATTGATGAAGAGACAGCCAATCATGCCGCATAGAAATTCTCGCGAATTCTAAAAACCCATCATTCCGAGTGCCGTGTACAAATCTCAAAACCAAAAAATTCGCTTTTAAAGAATGACATATATAATTTTTAAAAAGCAAACCGACATATTTTAAGCTATTATATATATATATATATTATATATATATATATATATATATATATATATATCATAATTTATTCATATAATATATGTGACTTAAAACTGTTTATACTAAAATAAAATATACTATAAAATGTTATACATTTTTTTTTTTAATAAATACTCAGTGCTAACTATTGCGACAAATAAACATTAATATCATGATATTTAAAATGGTTTTTTATTAATTTACCCTTCAGTAATATTCATTAATTAATCAAATAATGTCAAATTTATTATTTAAATAAATTAATTAATCAAACAGTTAAGATTTTCAAGATTTTCCTTTTATGACTATTCATAGATAGCTATGCTACACTCTCTATAGCTTTTGTGCAGAATACACTTCAACTGTTAACTGTTATTGCTAAAATGGGTTTTAAACTATCAAGAAAACACTAGTGTTTTACAAACACTTTTTTAATTATATTTATCATCTTGCAACGCTTTTAAGTGTAACCATTCCACATCGATAAAGACCTACGGATTCATATGTTAGTAATAAATGTTATGCTAATATGTAAGGTAGTAAGTGCGTTATAATCATACAAAAAGCTCAAAAACTGTAACCAATCATATATAAAACATACTTAAGAAATAAAACATAATTTAATCAATGTATTTTTCTACCTTTTAGCACGGTACTATATGCTCTAATGTTTTAAAAATATTACAAAAACTATGAATATTTTTGAAATTTATATTGTACATACTAATATATAAGTTTTAATATGAAGTGTGGTTTTGAAAATATTGTGATATTTAGATCAGTAATATAATTGATTAATTCATACGAGAAGTAAAATGCTTGGGATCTAAATCTGAATTCATCACATCTTTTGTAAGAGAAATAGTACCATAAAATATATTCAACGGTTTTTTTCATCGTGACCGGTATTCTCGGGCGGCATTCTGATGAGTTCCAGATTAGAATCACGTCTCCGCATATGACCCTAAATAAGAATGTACCTTTGTGTAGCTATTTATGAGTCCCTAAGGGACAGTACCCAATTTGAAGGGATAGGGTTTTTCCAAGTTGGGGGTTTCATGGCGGGGTTTAGGAGACTAAGTGGATTTTTACAACTATCACGATTGGACGAAAAGAAGGAAGATGGGACAAAGATGAAATTAATATAAAATAAGAAAAGTCTAGAAAGATAAGGGGGGTGTTCGAGAGTGGAGTCGAATTTGCTTTTTTTTATCTTAAGCTGATTTCAGTTACTTTTAATTTAGCTTTTTTAGTTTATTTTCTTATTTTAAGTCTGTAGTCTCTCAGAACCTGTGGTTGAATTTAGTACTTAAACATATTACACAACGCAACCAAAATGATACTTAGTCTTTTGACGAACCAAAAAAATGCCACTATACATTCGATCATAGGTTAATACCTAAATATAAACGAGAGCTACGAGACAAATTACTAAAGTCATTTAATTTATGATGAACAACTTATAAGGAGCATTTATATATGTGCAAAGAAATGGTATCTTTAATTTTGTTTAAAAGCTCAAATATTTAATCTAGTATGAAACAAGAGACTGTAATGAAACTCATGGTAAGAGTAAAGTTTGAAAATAATATGAATAAACGTTTTTCTTATGCTGTAACCCTTTTAAGGGTTATTTTTTCTAGTAATGTTATATTAAAATATTTCTGGGAGTGAGATTAATTTGTGAAAGTAAATTCATTTAGCTTATTATCTAAAATTAATTGGGCTTTAAAGACCATTTTTTGAGTGAGAAATATATTTAGTAATAGATGGGAAAATAATTTCCCATTGACACTTCAAAATTAATGAAACTGATGAGAAGTATATTTCCTGTGGCCTTAAAAAAGTTTAAACTACTGTCACATTTTTATAGCAACTAAAGGCTTTAAATACCGAACAAAAATGTAAAAGTAACTCATTAAACATATGATAATTATTTGACGACTAAATTGCAATTATCTCATTTTAAAGTATAGAAAAGTGTTTTTAAATCGAAAATTATTTGACTAAATTTTTTAAATTCCAATGCAAGTATTTTAGTTTTAGTTTATGTAATAGATTATATTAAAATATGTGACTTTTTCAATTACTCTGATAATTACTCTAATAACACTCTGATAATAGTTCTGATAATAATACTCTACTGATAGTTTAATTAATGTATTTTTCCCCTTTAGCACGGCACCATTTTCACTTCTGTTTTAAAAATATCACATAACTATGAATATTTCTGAAAATTATTGGTTGTACATACTAATATATGTCAGTTTTAATTAGTTTAACGAGTGTGGTTTTTAAAAATACTAATGTCTATTAACTTCTGTGGATCATTTATATAACTGTACAAAAATGATCTTTCTTATTTTGTTCAGAAGCTCAAATATTTCATCTAGTATGAAACTAGAGACTGTAATGAAACTCCAAGTAAGTGTATAGTTTAAGAGTAATATGAATAAAGGATTTTCTGGTGTTTTAACCCTTTTAAAGACCATTATTTCTAGTAATGTCATGTTAAAATGTTTTTGAGAGTAAGTTTAATTTATAAAAATAAATTAATTCAGCCTATTATCTAAAATGAATTGGGTTTTAAAGACCATTTTTTGAGTGGGAAGTATATTTAGTAATAGATGGGAAAATAACTTTTTATTTTACTTCATAATTAATGAAACTAGTGAGAAGTATATTTCTTATGGCCTTATAAAAGATTAAAATACTGTCACATTTTTATAGCAACTAAAGGCTTTTAAATACTGAACAAAAATGTGGAAGTACTTCATAAAACACATGAAAGTTATTTGACGACTGAATTGCAATTATCTCATTTTTAAGGTACAGAATAGTGTTTTTAAATCGGAAATAATTTATTTGACTAAACTTTTTAAATCCCAATGCAAGTATTTTAGTTTTACTTTATGTAATAGATTACATTAAATAATGTGATTTTTTTTCAATTACTCTGATAATTACTCTAATAATACTCTGATAATAGTTTAATAATACTCTGATAATAGTTTAATCAATGTATTTTTTCATCTTTAGCACGGTACCATATTCTCTCCTGTTTTAAAAATATCACAAAAACTATGAATATTTCTGAAAATTCTTGGTTGTACATACTAATATATGTCAGTTTTAATTAGTTTAACGAGTGTGGTTTCTTAAAATACTAATGTCTTTTAATTTCTGTGGAGCATTTATATAAGTGCACAAAAATGATCTCTTTTATTTAAAAGCTCAAATATTTCATCTAGCATGAAACTGAAGACTGTAATAAAACTTCAAGTAAGAGTATAGTGTAAGAGTAATAAGAATAAATGATTTTCTGGTGCTTTAAGGACCATTTTTTCTAGTAATGTTATGTTAAAATTTATTCGGAGTATGATTAATTTATAAAAAAAATTAATTTAGCTTATTATATAAAATGAATTTGATTTTAAAGACCATTTTTAGTATGAAGTTTATTTAGTAATACATGTTAAAATAAACTTTTATTGACACTTAAAAAATTAATAAAATTAGTGAGAATTATATTTCCCATTGGCTTATAAAAGATTAAAGTCCTGTTACATTTTTTATAGCAACCAAATGCTTTTAAATACTGAACAGAAATCTGGAAGTGATTCATAAAACAAACCTAAAAATTATGCGAAGACTAAAATTTAATTATTTCATATTTTTAAGGTATAGAAAACTGTCTATAAATCGAAATTAATTTATTTGACTAGATTTTTTTAAAATTTCAATGTAAGTATTTTAGTTTTACTTTATATAACATATTATATTAAATTATGCGTATTTTTCCCCTACTCTGATGATTATATTTTGTAAACTAATCATTTTCCCTTTATGATCTCTTTATAAAAAAAACTTTGCTAAAATTCTAGCCTAGAATCCCATCAAGATTTTCCATCGTAGTTATTTTGAGCTTCGCTCATGCATAATTGCATTATTTATAGCTTCCAAATCCCATGAATTTTATCCTTGCGAGAGATAGTTGAATGAATCCTTGCAGTCGACATGCCGACGCGACGCTGCTATTTAGCAGTGATGGATGAGGAATAGAGTCACTAGGAAGTGTCGTGTTACAACTGAAGCATGTCAAACAAGTAATTTTCTTCTCCCTAGACGAAACTGCTGATTCAGGTGGGCACGGAGATATGATAGATTTTCTCAATGCTAATATTTCTTCCTAGGCATTCTTTGGAGAAAGAGACCGTAGTTTTCGAGTTATATATATAAAAGCATCTAGACCTGATTTACAAGAATGCTTCTAGATTGAGTACTTTTTTATGTATACTGATATAGTAATCTTTAAGTTTGAAACAGTATATATAATTTTATTTATATTAACTAGACCTTAAAGTTTTTACTGCAAAAAGAACAATGCATGCATAAGTGTCAATTGAGTTATTCGGACCAATAATACGCTTAGATTTTTAACCCCTTCCGGTAAAATGACGAGTCTAGCTCGTCATTAGTTTTTCATTCCATACCGCACAATGACGAGCTACACTCGTCATGCGATTAAAGTTACTGTTAAATATGATAATTAATTTAGTTTAAAATTTCTAGTGTACTGAATTTGGCAACACTTTTATCACTTGTGAAAATCACAAGTCACTATTGCATATTGTTTACTTGGTACAAGTCATTGCCAAATTAATGAGTCAGAATAAAAGAAAACCTACTAAGGAATGCCGTGTGTGTTACAAGAATCAAATTAAAAGTGAGACTACTTGGCGGTGTAAACAATTAAGAATTCCTTTGCACTTTGTTTTGAAAAGTACCACTAGCTTGAAGACTATTATCTCTATACCTTATTAATGTTTTGCTTTGATATTTTCTTAATTTTACTGTTTCTGATATTATTTAACACTATGTAAAAAGTGAATTTTAATTAAGAATATGTAAGAATTGTAAAATGAAACAAGTTTTTTAAATAAAAATTAAATGGTTATTTCATGCACAGTTTTTCATTATTAAATCATACCGGAAGGGGTTAATCATGCTGAAATAAATTAAAGTAGTATGCAAAGTTTTAAGGAACTGCCAAGTTGCCGATTTTCGGCTAATATTCTTCTTTCTCTGTCTTGTTGATATCTCTCAGGGTGTGTAAATACCGTAAGAATACGGGTTTTTAGGGCAGTACCTTATTAATCCTAAACCATGCATGATTTAATGCCAATTTTTCTGTTGTTGATACAGCCCCCCGACCAGGAGCTTATGTGCTCCGCAAGTATAAGCTGGGTATTTTTTCTTCTCCGCTATATTTATTTATCGCCATTGACATTTGGAAATACCATAACTTTTGATTTTCACAAGTCTTGGTTTCCATGTACTTTCCATGTACATGTAGGTTCCCATGTACATGTCGAGTAGTGTATCTTTTTTTTATTTCTCTATTGTTGCCTTTTTGTCTTTTGTGTAGTATGCAACTTTTTAGGAATATACACACATATTAATAAATATATTGCATACTTAAAACTGTATACTTCAAAAGAAATTACTTTTTTCCTATTGTTGTTTAATTCTCTTTACTGAACTCAAGATATATTGGTACAAGTGGTCACAAACTGCTATTTTTGAGTAATATATATAAACATTCAGGCTTGATTCACAGTGGTTCTTTTTCAAGTATTTTTTTATGTTTGGAGTTTTGTTTATATTGTACACTAGAATATATTCTTTGATTTATATTACCTGGACTTAAATGATTTTTACAGCAGAACAAACTAACCGGAAATGAAATAAACTGCATTAAGAAATAGTACTTGAAATTGTATACTTTAATACAAATTGTAGCTTGTTTTCTATTGTTGTTAAATTCCGATTTCAAAATCCAGGACTCCCCTAGTATCAGTAGTTCCAAACTGTAACTTTCGAGTAATATATAAAAGGATTTAGATCGGATTTGAAGAAGTACTACTAGTGTGAAGACTTATTTTGTTTGAAATATTATATTGATGTTTAGGTTTAAGATATGATTGACTGAAGCTGAGTTGAAAAGTGTGTCATGTTAAAAGTTCACTTAAATTGATTTGTTAAATTTAAATACTTACATAACTGAGATAAATAAATCTTCTATGAAAAATTTTAAGGATATCTAATTTATAACTCTTTTTTGTTTTATATTTCATTTGTATTGATATATAATCTATTTTATAAACATTTTCAAAATGTTAACCACTATACATATCCGCATCTCTGGTATGGTGTTGACTGTGGAATTAGGTGTTTCAATGGGTAACTAGAAGTCGAGCAAAACATAAAAGGGTTTGTACCTGAAAAAGAAACCCATAGAAAAGACAATAAAAAATATATTACTTGAGTGGGTGACGTATAGTGGTAATACGCGTTATGTCCTTAACCCAATATTTAATATATAAATTGAATTTGGCTTTTCACCAACTTACGTTTAAATCTTAAAGTTAAAAAAAAACACAATAGGCATTAAAATAAAAGGAAAGGAGAAGTTACTGAATTAATGGATTTTATTGATATTAATATAAAATTTAAAAAATAATAGAAGACAATTGATTGAGTTTATTTTAAAGATAAAAATTAATATAAAAAAGAGAAAACAAAAATGGACAAAAAAATAAGCCGATTATGGTGGATGAAACTCTGAGCTCCTCTTCACGTTACGGGATCCAGGTCTCTCTCTCTCTTCCATCCTGTCTGTTCGGATGAGAACCGCCAGTCTGGAAAGCTCATCAAAATTCCTTTTGTCTGGTGACAAGGTGGAAAACCGCCAAGCGCAGGACTAAAACATGCCAATGTGTGGAGTGGGGATATGTCATATCATGAAAAGGGCGAAATTATAAAACTATTGCAACGCAGCGCTCGCCAAAGAGAACACCATGTGACGCTCCTGGTATGTGTGATGTCATCTGATTGAATATCCAGAGAGGCTTATGCGGTAAAAAAAAATAGGTTTTTCGCCTCACCAACGTGATAATTGGGAGCATGGCAGGAAAGTTACAAACAGGGAATTTTTAAGGGAAGCTTATAGAATTAAATGGGAACTAAATGGAACAGAATTAGAATTAACTAAATGGAACGTTATGACAGCATCCCTGAACTAATTTAAACTAATTTGATTCATGTCTGAACTAGGTCGCATAGAACATCGTAAAATGTGTTTTAATGATCATACAAACTAGTTTTGAAACATAAAGGAAAAAGAGGCAAAAAAGTTCTGATTATCGAGAATTCTACCATTGAGTTATAAAATAAAATTTTATTGTAATAACATAATCCTATGTATTAACATTACTGTGGTTTACAGGAAAAACAAGATAATTACCTTTTATTTGATAAAGAAAAGTATTAGTTCCTAACCCATATTGTACCACACCAATTAAATATCTCTGTAAGTTATTAAAACTTAATCTATATCATTAATATGGTGTAACTAAGTATATAAAACCAAAATTTTGAAAAAATATTTTTAATTTTTTATGTGATTGGCTGTCCTATAAATAGGTCCAATACACTACTAAAGATTAACAAATATCACTTACATTGCATTAAGCTGATTCATAGATCAAATTTGGGGAAACAGTCAAAACAAAGTCCAACATTACATTTTAAGTATACTGTTGTTGGTTTACCCTTGCAATTATTGAACTGGCAGTAAGAGAATAAGTTTATCTTGAAATCTCCAGTTTTTCTCAATAGAAGAGACATCTAATTACCTCTTGTTGTGTCGAGAAGTGTGAACAGGGGTTTGAACTGGTTTTTATTGAAAGATAAGAAAATAATGTGCACTCTCAATGCAATGTCGAATTCATAGAAAACTAATCGGGATTGGACCGTCGTCTTAATTTTAGGGCACCTTTTTTATACTTACAAAATACACGTGTAAAATATATTTTTCAACAAAAACTATCAGATACATTATTAGCCCTGTTTTTAAACTAAAAGTAACCTCCACAATGTTTGAAAAAAATAATAAATATAAAATTGAAGGTTAAAAAATGACGATTTTTAAGAGGTTGCTGAAAATAAATTTTACAATACATTATAATTTGATTTCTCAGTTTTCTTTTGTTACTATGCTAAAGTGTGTCTATTTTAAAAGTGTTAAAATAAATTCCACTCAAAATATTTCTAAATTTATTATTAAATGGAATTTTATTTGCTGTCCTGTTTATAGGACAGCGGTCCAACATGGGCTAATTAACAAATACGACAAGTTTTTTTGTGGGTATGTGATACCTAGATGTACATATTTTAAGTACTTTTTAAATATTGTTTCTCTTACCAAAGGTAAGTTTATAAACTTAAAGTTTTATTAAGGATATGGGAAAATATTATTCTAAGCAAAAAATATTTTATTTCACACTGAAAAAAAAATTGGCTATTAAAATGAAGACTTTTTCAGCTCAAACGGTACTATATCATTTTAACCCTTTAATGCCTGGCGTATCATTTTTGATACGGCTAAAAAATAGCTTGTAGAGTTTTTTTATGTTTTCTTAGAACAAATTTTCCTTTTGAGAGTAGGTAATGAGCGATCTTATAAACAATCTACGAAATTTTCAAGTAATTTCTATTATTTATAGTTTTTTCATTTGGATCTAGATTTTATGATTTTTTGGTCAGCGCTCATAAATTTACTTTTTCGGTAAGTACAGACTGAGATCATGACAAATTTGCTTTTCTATTACACTACAGCATTTTGCAGAGATTATTTTACCTGCAATATGAAATAAATCTTTTTTCAGGAAGTTTTTCCTTTTTTTTATAAATGTCACTCTCTGTTTAACACGATAACTGATCTAACCGACTAACGTGACATGCTCTAGTATTCCAAATTGTTTGATCTTCAAATTTATTTCGTTCTGTACAGTCCATATTAATCTAGATTTAAGATAGGCTGTAATCGGCAGAAATGACTTGGGAATTAAAGAGTTAATAAAAGTACAAAAGGAAAGTATATGAAGTAAAACCATAGGAAGCTTTTAAGTACATGTTATCTTCTTTTGATAACTTTACTATATAGACAGAAGAAAGAGGAATGTAGCGTTGTTAATAATTTATAAAATAAATCAATTTGTAAAGCGGAATATTGTCCGCTTCTTTCTTATTCATTTTCATTCCCTAAAGACTCTTGCTAAAAATAAATTCCAATTCAGTTCAATCTCTACATAAATATGTCAATATGTCTATCGGAAAATTTCTTCTGTCTGAGAAGTAGTTCTACATCTGTGACACTACAAAGATGACATTCGTGTCGATAAAAAATTATACTTGTTCAATTCCATCCCTCCATCTTGCACGTAGCATAAAAAGAGAAGTTTTAAAATGTTTGAATTGTACACGACTTTTACCACAGCAAAGTTATCGGCAGTAAAAAAGAAATTCAAATAATGGTAAGGAAAGTGTGACAGTTTTTCAATATTTTTTTAGATACAAAAAAAATGAAGAGTAAATCTTTAACAAAGTATACGTTACAAAATCTTCCGCTGTGAAAGGCATATTTATAGTTTATTATTTTTTTTTAGTTTATTCATTATTTGCATTACCTAAAAGTAAAACTCAAAGTTGAAATTGTTCTTATACACATTAAATTATTTTAAATAATATCTTGTCTTTCAAATACAAAGAAATCATTCTTTTACAAAAATATATTGTTATAAAATCAATTACAATTGATTGAATTGCATCGATAGTTTAATTGAAAGTAATTTAGTGTTATGAATAAGTATTTGTTTTTCATAAATCATCAAATTTTGTCTCAAAATCATATCTTCTATATGCATACAACTTACTTAAAAAAGAAAAGGAAGCAGCCGCCAAATTATCTGATCACCTTGAAATTTTGCTGACTGGTTCTTTTGTTCCAAATGTGCCTATGGTTTAAATCTGAAGAGCACTAAATGGAAATGTTGGTTTAGGGTAAGCGTTTCTTTAGTGGGGATTCATGGAAAATGTCTGTTTGATGATTGGTTGATCATTTTACATATGCGTACTTATACGTTGCTATAGTAACTTAATTGGAACTCCTTTGTAACAAATATCGACATGATGGAAGTTTGTCCGATGCAGTGAACCTCGGTTATGATAAACTTTTCTTAACACAATTTAGAGATTACATTTAAAATTTACATTATTTAATCCTCCCTGAAACTTTAATCACTCTCAAGTAATTGGTGTCTGTCCAGCGTCAATTTTGCAGCTGCGTCCTAAGATTTGCAGAATCAATTTGATAAAATTAAAACTATCCTAATTAGCCGCAATCTTGATTTTTTTTGTTTCAACCAGCTTGTTATAGCTCTTCTAATATAGATTTCGCTTTAGCATCCGATGTTTAGTTTTATAATTATTGTTTTAATTGTTACATATGTGTCTTAGTAACGTAATATTTTTTCTAATAGGATATTTCTAATTAACACATTGTATGCAGTACACGTACTAATACGTTTTCTGACGATTGATACTTGAGCGCTTGTCATATACTAGAACGTTTTCTGACGATGGATATTTGAGCTCGTGCCATGTACTACTACGGGTTAGTGTAACAACATGGTTTGTTTGTGGGTACAAAAGTAACGGTATAACGGAAAACGAAGCCGAGTGTTCTAGTCTACTACATAGATTCTGGGACAATTTAGACAAATAAAAATTAGTTTTTACATTATTGGTTTTATGATTGCTCTTTTCATTTTTTTTAAATGTAAAAATATTTATATATAACATAATTTGAAAAAATTAAAACTATATGCTACTATTTCTATTTGATTTTTCATATTTAAGATAATATTATAAACTTATCCAATAAAAAATATATTTTTTGTTTACAAAAATAGTATGGTTGTTGTTTATATATTTCTATTTATCTATATATATTTGTTTACATATTTCAATATAAAATACGAAAAGTTGGTTAAAAAAATTAAATAATTTTCGATCTATGGATATTTAACTGAATAACTAAATTTACGCGCAAAACGTCCGCTCTCGGTACAATTCAGCTGCGAATCGTACCTAAGAACAATGTGTTAAGTGCGAATTAAGGCAGAAATAATGTACCTCTCAGAATTTTAGCTTCCCTTTATGTATCTATATGCGTCCAATCATTTAATCCTTCCCTTAGTCATTTCGAATATTAGACTTTTACTTATTTTTTATTTTCCTCTACCTATCATACTTTCATTCCTATGCAACTACACATATCTTTGTGTGCATGTAATCTATACAAATGTATACATAAAATTATAGGTAGAAGTAAATGAAATGAATAGTTAATACTTGATCTCATAAGAACCATTTCCTTTATACAGCGATAAATGCAAATGGGCTTTATGTATCTTCTCCAATATTAGATTATTCATAAATAGTTTTCTAAAATTCAGAAAAGTATTTACTTTCATAAAAAAGAGTGTTTTTATTATCGCTATAAACCCCCATGTTTCAATGTCTATTTAAAGGCTTGAAAAAACTCAATTTTTCTTAGTCGTCTATATAAAAGAATTGGGATATTTGTGGAGGAAATAAAACGACTAAAGATGATCAGTTTCTTATACTCTAACATTTAGTATATACTGGTTTTGAAATAAAATGAAGGTTTTTCTAATAAATTTAAATAAAGAGTACATTGCCCCTACACCAGACACATTTATTTTCAAAATATTATTTTTTTATAGAAGCTGTCTTATATTGTAATTTCTTTACGAATTCTTTTTCAACAGAGTTATAAAAGTATCCATACATTTTATGAAGTTGAAGTTTTAGAATAATGGATAAAATGCAATTGCAAATTGAATTTTATTTTAAAGATTGATATGTTAAATAAAAGTTTATGTTTAGTCACAAACACGTTTACGGTTATTGTATGTATTTGGAAAATACTTTTCGTACAAAATTTATTGTAGTAATAAATTTCATTTTCAAATTTTTTTAATATTTTTATTTGAAACCAAAACTGAACACATATTGAACAGAGAACAGTATATGTACTTATTCCTTTATCTATAATAAAATTAATAATAAATGATAAAGTTCAAAATAAATAATCTTGAGGGAAAATTGGTTGTTAGTTAAAACAATTCACCCACATTTAGTAGCAGTGCAGTGGACGAATTAATCATCCTTCAAATCATCCTTCATTTGTATCCCATCAAAAGATGGTTTTAACCCTTTAAAGGTCACCTATATGAATTCTATTGAATTTATTGAAATTAGTTTATAATTTTTGTATATGACATTATAAATGAAAAATGTATTAAAGTTTTTCTTTGCAATCCTTAGAGGGGTTTGTCTTAGATGATACCATAGGAGGAATTGAGGGGTGTTAATTGTAAAACCCATCCCTTCGTATAGCGTGAACATAATACTATTTAAAATTTTAATTATATTGGAAGGACAATAAAGGAGCGTTCTTAAAAATGTAAAATAAATGAATAATTTAACAATTTGTAAGTGTTGTTTGAATAAATACTTTTGTTTGGTGTCATAAGTGAAAAATAATTTCATTACTTAATTTTCAGGTACAGTAAGTATAAATACATATATTTGAAAAGAAAAAAAATAAACTAAATGTAGTACTGTCATTTATTGTAAGTTTTAAATGTCAAAAACATATAAAAATTGAAAAAAATTCTTTTTGTACTTTAAGAGAAAAAATGTTTAATAGGATTTTTCGCTGCGAAACGACTGTCCGCTAAAGGCTTAAAATAATTTCACTTAGAGATTGAACTTTTGCTAATATTTTATTGTCAAACTATAAATAAAGGAAATATACACTTAATGCAGCATTCCGAAGTATAAAATAAAGGCTACATGACAATTTTAGTCATACAATATTGGTTGGCAGGCCTGGCTATCAAGCCCAAGCTTAACCTACAGCATAAGAGCATAAACACTGCAGTGCTTAAAAACCACATGATTAAATATTACAAATAAAATAATAATAAATAACAAAATTGTTAAATAAAAATTAATTAAAGATTAATTACTTAAAGATTAATTAAAGAAAAGAAAATTTAAAGTTATTAAATTATAATGAAATTAATTATATTAATTATAAAAAATTAAATTGTAATAATTTAAATATTAATTATAGTTATTAATATTAATTTATCAATATTAATTTTTATCATTAATATTATTATTAACATTATTTTTGTATTAGTTATAAATTATATTTATTATATTAATTTAAATTATAAAGAAATATATAAAATTATTTAAATTAATCTTAAATTTAATTAAAGTTTAATTAAATTTAAGATTAATTAGATTTAATTTACGATTAATTAAGAATAAATTAAATTTAAGATTAATTAAGGATTACTTAAGTTTAAGATTAATTTAAAGATTAACAAGATTACTTTAAATAAAGATTAAATAGTACAAATATTTGTATATAGTATTCGGTTATCAATCACTGTCAAATATACCTGTGATTAAAATTAACAAATAGGATGAATTGCATTGTATAACATCATTGATTTGCAATGACGCCATGAAGATGTTATAGGAAAGAATTTAAAATTTTAATTCCCAAACAATCTACTGTTTAAAAATTAAAAAACTTTTTTTTATAATACAATTTTTTTTTTACAAACAATAATCTCTTTACCCCAGAGTAATGTTTTATAGCATAAATAACACAATTTTTTTTTTTTTTTTGCAAATCTAAATTTCTTAACTCTCTGTCGGGTGAGTCTTGAGATTTATCGCATCGGGGTGGTGTATTTCCTTGATACATATTTAATTTATATGATTCTATTTATTTTTATTACTTCAAATAGTTTATTTTTGTTATTTTAAATCTAGGGTTTATATGAAATGTTGCTTTATATAGAAAATAAGGCAATTCAAAACATATAAAAGACAGAAAATAATACATTCGAAAAGTAATATAAAAATAAGATAGAAATGGAAAAGTAAATACATTACTACTCTAATTTAATTCTATACAATTGTAAGGTTCTAGAACTTTAGAGTGATTTGTATGTTTTGTTATTATCCAATTTCCTCTTTTACCATTGCGATGTATGGGCATTTTTTTTTATCTTATGCTGATTTTCCCGTAACATATACAGGAAATCACATTCCTTTCTTAATTACAGCATTTCTCAAGTATTATTTTTACCATTAATGGTAAATGAGTCGCATAAAAAAAGAAATAAGTCTATTCAAAAGTAATTGTAATTAATTTTATTTTTACAAACTTTTATTTAATTTAGTTTGTTCAGAAGTATGTAAAATTGTCTTTCTATCTCAAAACCCTGTAAATATTCCTTTCTTTCTATAATTCGATTTAAAATGTTCCATATGTGTATATCTCTCATTAAAGTAATAAAAAAAACGTCAAATTAAAGAAAGTAGGAACTGTGCCTCGTCAAGCTATCGTTGTGTATACTTTGAGAAAGTAAAGGATTCAGTGTAGGATTTTTCCCATGCTTGTATGTAGTAAACAATTAACAAATAATTAAAAGCCTAATGCGAAGTGAACTTGAAACAAAATAAATCTTTTCGAAAGTTTTCGCTACCCAGACAATCCGGGCAAACTTTATGAGGAAAATGAACATTAAACTTAATCTGTTGCTCCAAAGTATGGTACAGGTTGCGTGCTTTAAGAATGATACTCTCCCTCCTCCAATCCCAAGTTGCTTAAACTATCGAAGACTCATCTCTAAAATTATTCCAAACGTTTGGTTCATTTTCAAATGAATGCAAATCATGTAAAAAATTAAGGTTAGACCTGCAAGCTCGAAATTATGTCTTTGTTATTGTACAAATTACATAAGGTATATTATAATTCAACACTTTAATACTTTAATTGTCACACGCTTTTACAGTGAAATATCTTTCATGAGTACCGATGTACAAAGCGTATTCTGCTAGTACTCCTATCGATCCTCTGTATAATAATAGGTTAAGTTATTTATACATCTGTACTCGAATTTCTGAAGTGGTTGGATATGGAATGGATAGAAGCATCCATATTGGATCCTTGATAAGTTAGAGTTAGCAAAATTCAAAACGAGTACAGTTTACCTTCTCCTAAGCTATCGATCCGATTCTAAAAAAAATGGTACAAATATGAAAGCGAAAAATACTGTCGTTTTTAAAAAGTTCGAAATCCCCCCTTCCCCCATTTCAGAGAGTTTAATGCCTTATTTCAAGACCTATTTTCCCCGGTTAAATGAAGGCGATTAAATTTATCAATTTATCACATGATACATGGGTAATGGCAGGTCTCACTAAAGTCGTTTAACTGTAAACCGCGATTAACCCATGGCGCAAACCAATGGTGGGACACAATTCTACGTTTCAACAGAGATTAATCGCGTTTAGCCAATAAACGACAGTGGTGAGACCGTCCATTAAAATAACATTTTTTTTCTAAGATTATGACGTCACTCCTTTAACTATCTCATTTAATCATTTCATATTTTAAATTATATAAATACCATCTGCATTATTTTCATACATTTTATTGCTAAACTTAGATATTACGTAAATAAATTTCTTTTATATTCGGCTTAAATAATAGATTTGGTTAATGTGTGATAGTTTAAAATTTAATTATAAATTATTTTTTTGTTGCAATGAAACTTTTATATCCGATATTAATAACAAATTCTTCTCATAAAAGTCTAGGAGTCTATCTCACAGACTAAGAAATTTCTCTCGTTTAAGTTATATATCTTTGGAAATTAAGAAGTGTATTTCTTTGTGATACATAATAACACAGTTTGATTAAATGAATTCAGTGTGATTCTAAACTTCTTTCACTGTATCGGCAGACTTTAGAGGACTATAAAAATAATTAAATTATTGAGCGTGTACTAGATAATTCTCAGCCAAAAAACAAACCATTTTTTTCCTGCCTCATAGAAAAAATTACGATTCCTTAAAATTAAAACTTTTACTGATCCCGGCATATGATGGGCTATATACTAGTATTTTATTAATGCCAGTATCTGAGAGTCGTAAGAATGATAACTCTCGCACCGTTTTTTCCATGGTATCATTTCTCTTTATTTATGTTCATTACTTCGCATCTGTTTCTCGTTTCACCACTTTATACAATCAGTTTGGATCTTTTTCGAGTAACAGGATATAACTTAATATCTTTACACTACTTCGTTGAAATGTAGAAAAGAATAATGTTTAACGTATTACATAGTGAGTCAAACAGTAGAGAACACAAAAGCTTTTACGAGACTTTTATTAACACTAGATTGCCCAAGACAGTCATTTTGACTGTTTTTTAATTTCAATTAGAAAAACAATTATGAAATATAATGACACAATTTCTTAGAATTTGGTGACTTTTTCTATAACATATAAATGGGTTTATGAATAATTGTAGTTACTTCCGCCCTCCTTTATTTCCGTATATATATATATATATATATATATATATATATATATATATATATATATATATATATATATATATATATATATATATATATATATATATATATATATATATATATATATGTGTGTGTGTGTGTGTGTGTGTGTGTGTTATACCTATATTGACCAGAAGCAGTCGTTTTGACTGTTTGGGAAATTTTAAATAATCAAAAGGTTTTTATTTATTGAAGTGAGTAAATTTCTTATATGACCTGTCAGGCTTTGTATTGAAATAACATTTTTTTTTCGATTACGGTAACATACCGATGCATGATAAATTGTCGATTTGGGCGTATACTTGATAAGTGTCAGTTGCTCAATAAGCTAAAGTAGTACTAGTTATTCGAATCTTTATAAAGTGTTGTTCTAACAAGTTGTTTATTTTATTTCTTTTGCTAAATTTGTAAAAATTGATAAAAGTAATAAAAAAAATGTTACCGGAATCAATTCAATTTTATAACAGTACAAAATTTGGAGTTGATGTGGCGGATCAAATGGCCAGAAAATATACAGTAAAAGCTAGTTCTCGTAGATGGCCCCTCCAAATATTTTTCAATATTTTAGATTTGGCTGCCATAAATGCTTGGATCATTTAGAAAGAAACGGCAGGAATACAAATAGAACGAAAAGAGTTCTTATTTCAATTAGCAGAACATCTTTCCAACAAATATAGAGTTGCAAGACAGAAAAATTTATCAGAACAAGAAGACCCACAAAGATCAACTGCAACATCATCAAATGCTACCCATTCTCACAAACGAAAATTTTGTCAAGTATGATATTGCCACAACAACAAAACAAATAATATATGTGAAAAATGTCAAAAGTATGTTTGCGGAAGATGTGCACATAAAAAGATTTCCAATCTCATTTGCATAAAATGTACAAATAATAATGCATAAATTATTTTTTTAATTAAAGTAATTTTTTTATTGTTAATATTTACTAATAACTTGTTGTTTAATTGTAAATAATATAAGAAATATTAAAAAATAAATTTAAACAAATCTCTGTACATATTTGTTATTTTTTCACAATGCAGTCATTTTGACTGTTTTTGGGAAATATAGGTATACAAGAAATCTCGGGCAATCTAGTGTTAATAAACCATTTTCGTATTACTTTTATAACAGTTCAATTGTTTGTTACTGCCTGTGAAATATATTTTCAAATACAAAAGAATATTCTTCGCAAGTACTCAAGTAAGTGGCATCACAATACGGGTGACGCGGGCCGATCCTAAACTTTGTTGTCACCAGAATATGGGTAACGCGGTAGTCATCGTGTTAAAATACTTAATAAGATTAATTAAATTATGCAGTATGCTAAAAGATTAAAATGAAAATGAGATTTCACAAAGGCTAAAAAAGTATAAAATATTATTTTAAAAATCCATCTTTTAAAAGAAGAAATGAATAAGTAAAATAATTGTTACCTGAGATCGACCTATGACCAAACGAGTAGGACGCTGCTATTCGGAACCGGAGTTATTGGATTCCAGTTCCACTATTTATATGGATATCCATACTCATTAGAATCGTCTATAAGCAGTATGTCTTAGTCTCATTATCCCTTGTGTAGCAAAATACTAGTAGTCAGTTGTGCTCCAAACATCCAACCTGCTACTTGAAAATTTTGGAATGTCGTTAAAAGTAAAAGCTTAGCATAATTAGCCTTAAAAATTGTATATATTGTATTTGTATGTATATATATATATAATATGTATGTATATATATATGTATATATATATATATATATATATATATATATATATATATATATATATATATATATATATATATATATATATATATATATATATATATGTATATATGTATATATGTATATATGTATATATATATATATATATATATATATGTATATATGTATATATATATATATTATATATATATATATATATATATATATATATATATATATATATACATATATATGTATGTATATATATATGTATGTATGTACGTATATATATATATACATATATATGTATGTATATATATATATATGTATGTATGTATGTATATCTATATATATGTATGTATATATATATATATATATATATCTATATATATGTATATATATATATATATATATATATATATATATATATGTATGTATGTATATATATATATGTATATATATATATATATATATATATATATATATATATATATATATGTATATATATATATATATATATATGTATATATATATATATATATATATATATATATATATATGTATATATATATATATATATATATATATATATATATATATATATATTATATATATATATATATATATATATATATATATATTATATATATAATATATTTATTACTTATATATAATAAATATGAAATATACTATGAACGCCCTACGTCTTTTGTTTTATTATTAACAAATTGAATGTTTCTATGTTGTAATGAGAAAAATAATTTTCTTGAAAGTTGTTTTTATTCCTATATAGAATATCAAATGAAACTTTACTTTTAGATACTCTTTTTAGAAAAAAAGACAACTTACTGAGAAAATAATATTTTATTAAAGTATTGTTTTACAGATAAATTTATTAGAAATGTTAAAAATTGTTTTTTATAAAAAAAACTCACTTTTGTAAAAGAAAGAAACAAAAGCAGTAAATAGCTATGTCAATAAAATTGTTATATGGTCAAACGCAAAGCATGAGATTAAATGCCATCTCATGGATGCATATAGTTTACATCAAAATAGTTTTAAATGTATTAGGTTATTCAATTACTTTAACTATTACCCTTTGGTGTAGTTATGAAATATTGTTTTATAAAATATATAATGCAAGATATAAAGTTACAAATAACATTTACAGATGTGCATGGCTTCACTTACGTTATGGGAGTACTTTAAAAGGGCTGCAATATTTCTTGAAACAGAGCATCATGCATGGAAAATTTACTTAAATATTAACACCAGGCTTTACATTTTATCACGTAATTTTAATTATGAATCGCCTTTTGGGAAAATAGGAGAGCTGTCAAGCTTTGTGCATTACTCTAACTATCAATATTATATTAAAGGCGTTGACCAAAATGATGCTTAATTACTTAGATATTTATAATCCTTTTTGAAACGCTGCCAAAGTAGATAAATAACTTATACATTATGTTGTTATATCTGGTAGTTTAAATCAATACTCATTAAATTTGCTTCAAAGGAGTAATGTATCCTAAATATAATTAACTTCCTAAAATTAAGTCTGATATAATGTTAGTATTTATATAACAAACACATGTATACATATGGTATATAATATAACATACAATTATAATTTTAAACTCTAAAAATCTTAAGTAGAAATATATTTTAACTTACATAAATATTGCCTGATTAAAGAAGTTTTTTTTTTATCATATGTGTTGAGGTAAAGACCGACTGAGCTTATAGGCCAGCCGCATGTATAAGTTGAGTTTCCGTGAAAAATTATAAACTTGAATGAGAACTAATTCCGCCTGATGGATATTTTTATTTTAAATATAAACAAAAGGAATAAGCAATAACATCCCTAATTATGCTACCATGCCAAAGGTGCCATATTGATCGACGATCTGCTCAACATGGCGTCTTAGTCTTAAAAAAGAAAAATGGTTATAGAACTGCTGCAGAAGATTTTAACCCTCTAAGCGGTTCGCTCGTACAATTCCGCCAAACCGATAATGTCTTCAAAGCGGTTGTCACGTACAATTTTCGACCTCCAAAAACGTTCCGATAATGGATGTAATGTACATTTCTGCCAGTGTTTTCCACTATGGAGTTTTGAGGTAGGAGGGTCAGGTCGATTGTTTAGGAACTGCACACCTACTCCCGGAGGCAGAAAGACGCTGATAGCTTTTCATGGCTTTGTAAATCTCTATTTCAAAGTATTTCGTTTGCGGTAACAGATGTATCTCTAACTGCACCACTTAAAAAGCTTGGATGACTTTCGTAAAAAATATATAAATCATTCTCTTAAAGAATATTTTTATTTGTACTTTTAGAACCCATTATTTCTTATGGGATGATCTTCGAGACTTGACGAGCTTTATGTGTATTAAAAATTAACAATCTATAATGTCTATTTATATATCTATTTATAACCGGAAGTAAAGGGACAGTAACGAGGGTGGGTTTCCCGTATTCCAATCCAGTCGGCAAAGGGTGAAGTAAAAAATCGTAGAACACTTTGGTCACTGACACAATGAAACTTTAGCATATTTTTTGGAGACTTATTTTCCTCGGTGTGTTCCACTCGAAGGGTTAAGCTGCACACTCCTTCTTCCTTGCTCTATCTCCGAGGGGGCCAGCAGATCTCTCTAAAAAAAGTTCGTTGGACAGCGTTGCCTGGGACGAAGATGGCTACTTTGAGTTTAGCAACCCCTCTTGACCAATGGGGATGAAAGAGGGTGACTTACATCCCTTTCGCCTCTCGATCAGTATTGCGCTGGCGTTGTAGAAGTGTAACTCTTTGTTATATTCCCTACCTTGGCAAGAAAAAAATTCGGAGATTCGAACGTTAAATTTGAATTTTTAAATGCTAGATTTAATTACTAGATGCTGTTGAACTTCAACGGTTTTCAAGACGGTCCAATCGTATAGCATTTAAGACTCGTCCTCAAGAAGTTAATATTTACTGCAATAGTGACCGCCACTTGTCGTATATGTTCATTCTCTGTGTATGAATTCGCTCATCTGTTATTTTTGCATTGTATCTACCCTCTTGACTACACCATGTTCTTTATATTCATCTTATTATATCTGTTTAGCCCAAACTCAAGTAACCTAATAATTTTAGCTTTTTTCTTTTCAGTTATTTAAATTTTTCGCTGTTCAATGTCTCACCAGCGTCATATCCATATTATTTGTATGTATCATTATTAGTAAACTATGGACTGTAGTTATTAGCCGGAGAGTTCAGAACATTTACCTACTTGTGAAACATTTTACAATCTGGTTATAAAATCCATGGAATGCTCCCATATTGATAACTTAAAGTAACACTAGAACGAACTGCGTATTTTCTATGTTTATGCCTTGTTTATGTTGGTATTACACTTTCCGCTATAGTTTCAGTGTTATAAAAAATAAAAAGATTTCTCAAATATATTTTTAAAAAAGTGTAGAAGCATAATGTAAACCATAATCAAAAGTTATTGTTTGAGTGACGAAGTATTAAATACGTACGTTTTTTAATAAAATAATTGTAAATAAAACATATTCTTAAATACGTGATGTAGTACAATAACTATCAAACATAAAACATGATATCCTATATTTTTATATTTAAACATTTAAGTTCGTATTACACTTTCCGCTATAGTTTCAGTGTTATGAAAAATAAAAAAAAATCTCAAATATATTTTTAAAAAGGTATAGAAGCATAATGTAAACCATAATCAAAAGTTATTGTTTGAATGACGAAGTATTAAATACGTACGTTTTTTAATAAAATAATTGTAAATAAAACATATTCTTAAATACGTGATGTAGTACAATAACTATCAAACATAAAACATGATATACTATATTTTTATATTTAAACATTTAAGTTTTTTATAAAAAATCATGTTTTAATAACCCAAATTTTTTACTGTTATAGCAAAAAAAGATAACGGTTTTTAAAACAATATATGATTCAAGTCATAATATATTCAACTCATAATAAATTTTAATTTTTTAATTGAAAATCGTTTTTAATGACCCATTAGTGATAATTTCCAGTAAATTACTTTATCAAATAAAATCTTTTATTTATTAAGGGAATTTTGAATATGAAAAATTCTAATTTGTTCAGGCTTTTTAAAGCTTTCATCCTACTTTGGAAAAATTAGCAATTCAAAACCTAATCTTTTCTAATCGATGACACTTATTATTCAATACATTAAAATTTAACACGTTTTTAATTCATTTTATTTTACTTTTTCCCACATGTTAAGAAATATTTTAAGTTTTTGTGCAATTAATTTTTGATGAAAATTAAGGTGGATCAATTTACTTCATAACGACGAATATTGACGTGATGAAAAAAAGTGTTTTAAAAATGAGATTGGGGAATGTGATACTTTGAAAGATAAACACATTATGTACCATACTAATGATAAATATCATTAGAAAAATGGAGATTTTGGCTTCATATGCTTCATATTTTTTTAATGTTTAGTACTGTGTCTGTCTATGTATGTGTGATTACTATGTACAATTATAATAAAA
>CM063498.1:96926350-96928850 GCA_032207245.1 Pardosa pseudoannulata | reverse complement strand
AAACACGCAAGTTAAATTAATAGTACACTATTCTCATGAATTAGGTATTGAAATATTTCTAAAGAAAACTGACGATATCATGCTATTTCGAATATCACCCAGTATTTCCAAGCAAAAATATTATTTTTGAAATTTTTGTATTCTTAATATTTTTAGAGCTCTATCCATTATTATTACTGAATTTATGTTTACTTAGTATATTAGTTTTACTATAAACGCATTACTCATTCGGAAATTAATTTCAGCCCGATAACGATTTAAAATTTGGTGTATTGATATTCGAATATTACCTATTTTATATATACGTGTCTTCTACATGATATCACTCATACACCTTTACTTTAACTAGTCTCAGAAAAACACGAAAAGGGTTTATGTGACTTTATTATTGCAAACGTTGAACCGAATATTTTTATGCTATGTAAAAGTATGGGCGATTTAAACCTGTTGTTTAACATTTCAAGCATGTGTACCCTGTTGTATAACAAACACATATATGCACCATTATTTTGAGCAATTTTAATAAACCACTAGAACATTTTATTTAATTTTTAATCCAACAAATTCTTGACATACCGCATAAACCTAGATTTTATTTACCATAAACACGCAAGTTAAATTAATAGTACATTATTCTCATGAATGAGGTATTGGAATATTTCTAATGATAACTGACTATATCATACTATTTCGGGTATCACCCAGTATTTTCAAACAAATATATTATTGTTAAAATTTTATTATTCTTAATATTTTGAGAGCTCTGTCCATTATTATTACTGAATTTATGTTTACTTACTATATTAGTTTTGCTACAAACTCATTCCTCATTCAGAAATTGCCGATAACGATATAAAATTTTGTGTATCGGTATTCTAATATTACCGGTTTTATATATACCTGTCCACTACGCGACATTACTCATACATGTTTACTTTAACTAGTCTAAAAAAACCACGAAACCGTTTTATGTGACTTTATTATTGCAAACTTTTAACCGAATATTTTTAGGCTATGTAAATGTTTTGGGCGATACAAAGTTGTTGTTTAACATTCCAAGCATGTGTACCCTGTCGTATAACAAACGTATATATACACTATTATTTTAAGGAATTTTAATAAACGAGACCATTTTATGTAATTTTAGATTCAATAAACTCGTGACATAAACCTAGATTCTATTTACCATAAACACGCAAATTAATATTACATTATTCTTATGAATTAGGTATTGAAATATTTCTAACGATAACGGACGATATCATACTATTTCGGGTATCACCCAGTATTTTCAAGCAGAAATATTATTTTTGAAATTTTATTATTCTTAATATTTTGAGAGTTCTATCCATAATTTTTACTGAATTTATGTTTACTTACTGTATTAATTTTGCTACAAACTCATTCCTCATTCAGAAATTAATATCAACCCAATAACGATTTAAAATTTGGTGTATCGGTATTCTAATACTACCAGTTTTATATATATATATATCTGTCCTTTACGCGATATTACTCATACACCTTTACTTTAACTAGTCTCAGAAAACCACAAAAATGGTTTATGTGACTTCATTATTGCAAACTTTTAACCGAATATTTTTATGCCATGTAAATGTTTTGGGCGATACAAAGCTGTTGTTTAACATTTCAAGCATGTGTACCCTGTCGTATAACAAACACATATATGCAGCATTATTTTCAGCAATTTTAATAAACCACTAGACCATTTTATGTAATTTTAGATCCAATAAACTCTTGACATACCGCATAAACCTAGATTCTATTTACCATAAACACGCAAGTTAAATTAATAGTAACTTTAGATCCATCAAACTCGTGACATACCGCAAAAAATTAGATTCTATTTACCATAAAAATGCATATTAAATTAATAATACCTTATTCTCATGAATTAGGTATTGAAATATTTCTAACGATAACTGACGATATCATACTATTTTGGGGTATCACACAGTATTTTCAAGCAAAAATATTATTGTTGAACTTTTATTATTCTTAATATTTTGAGAGTTATATCCATTATTATTTTTGTATTTATGTTTACTTACTGTATTAATTTTGCTACAAACTCATTCCTCATTCGGAAATTAATATCAGCCCGATATCGATTTAAAATTTGGTGTATCGGTATTCTAATATTACCGTTTTTATATATACCTACGTGATATCACTCATACACTTTTACTTTAACTAGTCTCAGAAAACCATTAAACCGTTTTATGTGACTTTATAATTGCAAACTTTTAACCGCCCAACGAAACATAGACGTCATTTACTTTAAACCCGTCCGATGTGTAATACAAAATGGGAAAGGCTTAACATTTGAAATTTGATGTCACACGAAAGGAAATTAATTTCCCAGGGAATTACATTTTAGATTTTAGTAACTTATTCACTTGCTACTGATTAATGATTCCTTTGGACTGAACTTAATTTTATGAATAGGAAATAGGTATCATTAATTAATACATATATA
>CM063498.1:96883850-96921350 GCA_032207245.1 Pardosa pseudoannulata | reverse complement strand
ATATCTGGTCTTTAATTAAGTTTTTTTAATTATCTTTGCAATGTTATGTTTTCTTGCAAAACTAATTCATTTCAGTGAGTTTTGAAAACTCAAGATAAAAAATTTAGGAATTACTAAAAATTTGAATATAATGTGTTTTTTACTATATCAACTGAGTTTCAGTAAATGCATGTTATATCATTAACCCCTTCCGGTGCGATTTAATAATGAAACCTGTGCATGAATTAACAATTTATTTTTTATTTAAAAACTTGTTTCATTTTACAATTCTTACATATTCTTAATTAAAATCCACTTTTTACATAGTGTTAAATAATACCAGAAACGGTAAAATTAAGAAAATATCAAAGCAAAACATTAATAGGGTAGAGAGATAAGTCTTCAAGCTAGTGGTACTTTTCAAAACAAAGTGCAAAGGAATTCTGAATTGTTAACACCGCCAGTGAGTTTCACTTCTAATTTGATTCTTGTAACACACACGGCATTTCTTAGTAGGTTTTCTTTTATTCCGATTCATCAAATTGGCAGTGACTTGTATCAAGAAATTCTAAGTAAACAATATGCAATAGTGACTTGTGATTTCCACAAGTAACAAAAGTGTTGCCAAGTTCAGTTCACTAGAAATTTTAAACTAAATTAATTATCCTATTTAACAGTAACTTTAGTCGCATGACGAGTGTAGCTCGCCATTGTATGGTATGGAATGAAAAACTAATGATGAGCTAGACTCGTCATTTTACCGGAAGGGGTTAATAGTGAGATAAATATTTTGCAAAAGTTGCAAACCATTTCGAGCTATTCATAAAGCAAGATAATAATTATGTATTATTTTTTAATGTATGTATGATCCTATAAATGTACAAGTATCCAGAAATATACAGGAAAGTGTAAGTTAAAGTCTGTTATTTATTCACATGAAAAATAAGAGAACAAATAGCGAAGTATTGATTTAGAAATTTTCAGAAATGCTTAGTTTTAATGAAGTCGCAGAATTTTGGCTCTTTGGTGCATATTTGTTGTTTAGCAAAGTTTAAATACTAGTAGTCAACATGATTTTAAGTAGATAAAACTGTGATCGAAAATAACACTTTTAATGCATTTTTTCTATTTAAGCAGAACAAATATTTGAAATAATGTGCATAATATAAATATTATTAATCTATTTTATTCAATTTTTTATATTATAAGAAATATAACTCTTGAATAACGTTATAATTGACATTGGAATCAACAACGTGCTTTCCACTTCTAATCCCCATCCGAATAAATTAAGTTTGAAAACTTTATTCACAAACATTTGAGACAGTGTCCCAGAACTTGACGGGAGCTCTAATATGACAAAACTCAATAATTTAAACTCAAAATTAACCTTCTTTTTCTTCCTGACATACTGACGTTTTATACGCGTTTCTCTGAATTTATTGTTTTAATATCTAGGGAACTTTTGGAAGTACTTTGATTTGAAATGACTTCAAAAATATTGAGATTAATTTTATAAACATTGAATCGATATTTACATAATAGTATATTATTAAATTTTCTCAGCCATGATTATGAATTCTGACGCTATTTTCAATATCAACGTTTCTGAACAACTCTTAAGAAAGAGATTTATCTGACAATTTTGTCTACTGATATATTATATAAAAAATATTAAACCTGAAACTTCCTGATTATATACTTCCTTCTATTACCGACCCATGTGTTAAGTTGCGCAATAAATATTCGTTCTTTATCTGTGTTCACAAAACTTATGCATCCTTGATTTATAACGAAAGTAATTTCTTGATGTCCTGGATTAATAGAAGGTAATCCAATGTAACATTTTTCATAATTTTCAAATATGATCTTGCGTTTATAATAAATTGGTGAAGTATATGGATGATTCTTTAAATGTAAAAGTATCCGGATATTTACAGGAAAGTGTAAATTAAAGTATGTTATTTATTCATATGCAAAATAAGAGAACAAATAGCGAAGTATTTATTTAAAGATTTTCAAAAATGCTTAGTTTTAAAGAAGTCGCACAATTTTTATTCTTTCGTGTGTATTTGTTGTTCAGCAAAAGTAAAGTACTAGTAATAAACATGATTTTAAGTAAATAAAACTGTGATAGAATGTATAATTTTTGAATGTATTTTTCCTATTTAAGCAGAACAAATATTTAAAATAATGCCACGCATAATATAAACATTATTAATATATTACAGACAATTTTTTTTCATATTATGAGAAATATAACTCTTGAATAACGTTATAATTGACATTAGAATCAACAACATGCTTCCCACTTCCGATTCCCACCCGAATAAATTAAGTTTGATAACTTTCTTCACAAACATTTGAGACATACTGTGTTCCAGAACTTGACGGGAGCTCGAATATGACAGAACTCAATAATTTAAACTCAAAATTAACCTTTTATTTCTCCCTGACATACTGACGTTTGATAGGAGTTTCTCTGAATTTATTCCTTTAATATCTCGGAATCTTTTGGAACTGCTTTGATTTGAAATGACTTCAAAAATACTGAGAATAATTTTATAAACATTGAATCAATATTTACATAATAGTATATTATTAAATTTTCTCCACCATGATCATGAATTCTGATGCTATTTTCAATATCAACGTTTCTAAACGATCCTTAAGTAACAGATATATCTGACAATATTGTCTACTCCTATATTATATTAAAATATTAAACCTGAAACTTCCTGCTTATATCCTTCCTTCTATTCCCTACCCATATGTTAAGCTAGACAATAAATCTTCGTTCCTTATCTGTGTTCACAAGACTGATGTATCATTGATTTGAAACGAAAGTAATTTATTGATATCCTTGATTAACAGAAGATATTCCAATGCAACATTTTTCATAACTTTCAAATATCATTTTGCGTTCCAGACTTCGTGCGGATGTAATGTTGCGACACTGGAATACTCTTTGTGATTTTTAGGCATTTTTACGGTATTCCTGTAGAACCGAAGATTCTCCACCTGGCCCTCAAAACTCTGCTGCCACCTCTTCTCCTATTTTTTTATTTATCTTTGTATCGTACCTATCTTCCTGTTCACCCCTCACTCCAATCAGCAGAGTTGAACTTTTTAATTGGTTGTTTCTCCCTTATGTTTGCCTTTAAACAGCAAACATGGGCTAAACTTACCCCATCAAATTGGACATTTAACACCGTTCCGAATCTTTAAAATTGCCCCCATAGAGTCCCACAAATAGTTCCACAAAGGTGCATTCTTACTTACTGTCATGAACGAAGACACGATTCTAATGTAGGTGTGGTATCACAATTCCGCACAAGACGAATGTTTTCTATCAATTTTTATAGGTCCGCTCTGCTTTACAAAAGATGTGATGAAGTCAGATTTAGATCACTTTATTTCAGCTTCCAGAATAAATCTGGATTTTATTACTTCTTTAAATTAAATCGATCTATATCGCCTCACCACTTTCAGAACAGTAAAAATCAACTTTTAAGTTAAAAACAAACTTTTCGTAAACACCAAACCACATGCAAATAATTATATATGGAATATATAAATGGATCTAATCGTTGATCTAAGGAATCTTTTCTTAATGTATTTATTGGAAGATAAAATTTTTCAAGATACAATACTTGTTTTCTCCCTGTCAGTTATACCCCAAATATTTTGTAAATTATGATTAATATTGGATCAATGGTACTTTCAGTTTTCTCAGAAAATATATAATATTCTTTGTCTTTATATAACAGTGTATGTATATATGTTGTGGTATAGCCACATTCTATGTAAAAGGGAATGCCAGGAATTGCCGGCCTCCTGACCCCTTATTTTATGGAATGGGGCTTGTCCATGTCCGAGTCACCTTGAATTTTTCCCGCGCTGACCATCCGTGGGTTGCCGTTTTGCTCTCCCCATCTTTCATCTTTTGTCCAGCTTGAGCGCTGCTTGGCGCCCTAAGTTTCCTAGGCTGTTGTTCCTATTCAAGCTACGTTTGGCGATCGTCTTGGGTTCCCGCTGGCGGGATTTTTTCCACTGACCTCGCCATTCGCGGGGTTGAATGGACATCATTCTGGCCGAAATTGGGGGAGAGTTCACCCGCATCATTTTATGAGGAAAAAATATTTCTTTTGAGCCATTTTGCTCCTTTTTCTTTGATTTTTATGCATGTCGAGGGACGAGTATTTTTTGACAAAGTCAGCAAGGAATAGTCATAAATAAAGACTCCTTATAGCTATTTAGTAATTGGACTATTTTTGTTTTTCGTCAGTTTGCATTTTCCTTTGTCATAAAGTTTTGGAGCATTCAATATGAAGACAGTGAAGTGTGTCTGCCGCCATTTTGTTCCACCAAAGAACCGATCAAAGGTTATTGCGCTAAGTGAAAATATGGAATATTCAACTACAACAATAATAATACATCGATAAATCTACAACCATTATTCTTCAATAATTATTTATATATATATATATATATATATATATATATATATATATATATATATATATATATATATATATATATATATATATATATAATAATTTGTATATTCCTTTGCAGAGGTAAAAGTTATAATTGTAGTTAATATAGTGGACATAAATTTAGATCAATTTGGATTATCTTAGAAAATTAAGGATGTAGAACTTTATTAAACTTCAACATTTTTTAACACTTTATTAAAGAAATTTAGAAAGAAATCAAAAAGAGATTATTATGAAAGAATTCCATGCCTTTTAATTTGTATTTTATTCGTTTGTTCTATTTATACTGCACTAATATTAAATACAACAACCCTAAATAGAGAAAGAATTTTCAACTCACTGCAGAAATATTATTTATTTTTACTTCGAGAGAAAATTGTTGCTCAGATGATATTAACAATCATAAGAAAAATTGTTTTCCACGTCTAACTGCTCTCTGAGTACTTTATTCTTTAAAACTTTATTCAAATACCCCGAGTCCGTAAGTGAACCTTTTAAAATGTTGAAATATGAGAGTTCTATAATTTAGAACCAAAATTAACTGTCTTTTCCTCTCTCTGATGCTGATGCTTTAAAAGCGTCACTATTTTCTGCTTTCCAATTTAGAATTGTTTTCATTTGAAATAGCTTTAGATTCGTCCAATTTAACTGAATAAAAAATTGAAGCTTATGTTTACATAATAGTCTATTATTAGAGTTTACTTCGAGGCCGTTTTTTCATATCGCCGTGTTCCGAATTCCGAGTTGTTTTTTTTCAATATCAGAGTTTCTAAACGATCCATAAGAAGCAAATCATCTTACTCATTTTCTTTCCACTGCTGTATTATATCAAAATTATTACGCTCGAAGCGTTCTGCGTATATTTATCCCCCTATTCTCGAACCCCGTGTTAAGCGTCGCAATAAATCTCCGTCCCTTATCTGAGTTCACGAAACTTATTTATCCTCGATTTGAAACGAAAGCAATTTCGTGCCATCGGCGATTAATAGAAAAAACAACGTAACACATTTTTCATAACTTCCAAATATGCTCTTGCTTATAGAAAATTATTGACTGGGTAAAGTAGGAAAAGGGAGGAAAATGACGGAGCACATTTTCAGAAGTAAAAAAAAAAAAACTTTAAACTACAAAAGTAGGGTAATATTTCTCCTACAAAGATTTTTTACAACGGCAGTATTTATATGATTTTATTTCTAGAGAAATAAATGTTTCTTAAAGTCTGTTACCCAAAGTTTCCGGGAAATTTAAAAGGAAGTTGATCAATGATAAATATACTTCTTCCTAAAGAAATTTCAATGACCAATAAGGAACACTGTTGATTCAGTATTTTTTTTTTTTTGGGGGGGGGTCGGGGTTAGTTTTGTGTTGCATTTAACACTCTTTTCTCGCCAACTGTGTGATGTAGATTACAAATTGTATAATTATAGTAAAATAATTAATCTGTACCGTATCTTACTTCATCTAATATACTCTTTATAAGTACTATGATATTTTATGTATAAAATATCAGAAATAGGTTATCCGTTTCCACTTCTGAGGTCTGTGGTTTCCTACTCTAAAATCCATACATACATTTGCAAGGGAAATACATGGATCTCTACGCTTAAGAAATAGTAACTGAAAAAATACCGTTATTCATTAGTTTCGATATAGTGTAATTTTATCTTTGTAATGGTAAACTAAACGATAATTTATCAAATAATTTCAGCATAAGATATTACTGTGAAATATTTCAACAATAATAGTGCCATAAATTATATTTTTCCTTTTACAATGATATTTGTATTATAGTATAACAGTTTTATCTTAACCGAAATATGCAAAGGAGTAATTTTCACATTTTTGTTCAAAAACTTTTTATTATTAAATTCGAAATATAACAAAACAGAACTACAATATAATTCTTTATTTTACTATAGAAACAATTACTATTATTATAAATGAAGATAGAATCGTTACTTTACACATTTTGCTTTGGGCTTTACACTTCCCACAAGGAGGTATTTATATTTCAAAATCATTTGCCAAGTGAAAAAGTGATAAAGTTTCGTCAAATAGTACGATGATGATGTGACTTCTTGCATTCAAATGTATTCTTATTCCCTATTAAACTCTACTCTTGTACTATTTTTTTATAAATATTATACTTAGTAGGCTTAAGTTTATATAAAAGGGAATCATCATCTTTTTTATAAACCGTATAATATGAAACTCGCTCACCGTTATTAGAAATTAGAGTCATAACTAGATGGAATAATTATAATTAATTATTCCTTTGTAATTTAATAAAGTTACATATACATATATGCATAAATTGTTTCTAAAGTATATGAATGTTACAATCATAATACGTTCCAGGTAATTTTAACTATAAAAATATTTAGAAAACTATTACTTTATTAAAACATATCGTTTATGTAATCGTTTATGTCGAATATGTAATGAGCTAGCTACCAGAGATCCCTAAGTAAAAGCCAATACGTTTTATAAACAATTGAAGAGAATTGTTTATAATCATCTTCATGATCAGTCCAACACGTTTCAAAACAGGAAGACATAAAATGAAAATTTAATGTTTTCGTAAAAGAGGCCTACTAGAGCTTTTATCTTAATACGAAATCGGAGAGGAATGAATGCCATCTGAAAGACAGTTTGATGGGATTGCGATGCCCTAAAAGTATTTATTGATTTTTGAATTTAAGTAAAATCTTTGTTTCATACAAAACATACTAAGTAAAGTCTTCTTAATAGAGGTTTTAAAGAAGGATTTTATAGCACAAACTGGTAAATTATTTGACTCTAAAATTAATACAAAAGTATTTTAGGACGATGTTTCAAAATACGGTACATTTCAGTATTTTAGCAGTATGTGCTAATAAAAATAAAATGTCCATAAAGACTATAAACAACAATAAATGTTTATTTTATAAGGTGTTGTTAAAATTGCGTCATGAAGACACACACACACACAGAAAATTCTATGAAAACTGACTATTACAGTTTTCTTTTCAAAATGATCAGATTTACAGTATAACATTATTTCAAATTATGTGGAAAAATATTTTCACACATATCAACAGAAATGTGATTTTATAAAAGATTTTCCGTTAAGCCCAACTCAAATCCAAACCAACAGGGAGCAGTCCTCTAATATAATCTAGTCTAACTACTAGGAATAGCACCATGGCTAGCCAGAATTTAAATGTTATAAAAGTTAGTTTTTTGACAGACAACAAGCTTACAAAATATACAAAATAAATTACTATCTTTAATATTGTCATTTCATAATATATACCAACTCTTTATATCTTCATTATTTATCTTTTTGTTTAGTCTACCAACGGACCACCTGACTTGAACTTCAACCTCATTTTTGTAACTTTATTTGTTAATAAGTCAACAATGTCATTAAATCTGTTTCAAATTATCTGTAAAATAATTTGTGTGGCATGATTCTACTGATTTAACTCAAGGAGTTTCGTATGATATTTAATGTCAATTGAGGGGAAGGGATACATATACGTTTAAAATCTAACAAAAGAAATGATGCATTTCAATTGAAAGTTTTTAGAATTATATTACATACCACTTCTTAGTTACATTCAGAACATTCAAACCGAGATGGTAAGCTATCTGCTTCTATCATCTCCAATATAAATAAACAGCGTATCAGCAAAAATAACCAATTTAATAAAAGGATAAAAACTAGGGGAGATGATTCACAACTCATAGCTGGCTTTTATTTCACTAATATTTAAAACTAATGCCAGACTTCAGGTCATTGGTTTCCCAACACTTCTTGAACTTTAATGGTAACTTAATGAGTTCATCGGCAACACCTACTTGACTGCTTAGTTCTTACAGAAATATATTATTCAATTCCCTTCTGAGTGATATAATTGTTTTCATTGGCTATTATTATACTTCTTCTCACTAATATTTAGATAGCAAAGAATTTCATTTTATCATAAATGTGAGTAGGAATTAAGGACATTTTCGTGATACAACATCCCGTAGTAACACTTCCGTTATTGTGAATACTTACCTATAAAACCACTTCATACTTTTATAAATTGGGTTTTTCCTTGGTAGAGAGAAAATTGTTGCATTATTTTCTACAACATACTTTAGATATCAACATTTCAATCTTGGACTATCGCCGTTTACCGGAAATTAAATCAAATTCTAAGCCATATAAGACGTGTCACTGAAGATAAAATTTTGTAAAAAAATATTTTAAACAATTTTTATTACTTAAATATTATTCTGCTTTCTGTATAAATGATATTTTGAATAAACTAATGTAGTATTAAAGATATTTTTACCACCATGAACATAGGAGATCTAAAGTACACATAATTTCAAGTATGTTGTTTTAATTAAAATTTGAGCGTTTATAAAGAATTAATTTAAGAAAAATCGGAAAAGAAATCAATATTTTGAAAAACAACATACCAAAATAGGCTCTAACCAATAATAAAAGGGTCAACAAGTCCTTTTTCAGAATTCTAGCGTTGTATACTGGTTCATTGTTGAGACATTTATGTCTCTAAATCTGATGTAGTGCTAAGTAATGGAAATATGTATATCAATAAAAAATCAAAAAATAAATGTATAATTGCACTCTATAGCCATTTTTAAAGGCTATTTAATAAAACCTCTCTCATGCACTAATTAAAAATATACAATGAATTTTAACATTAAACAGTGCATTGTGTTTTTATAAACCTGTATAAGACCAGGAAAAGTTTGTAAATCAGTTAAAATTTATTGCAAAGACTTAATTTTTAAAAAATCAAGAAATTAATTAATAATTTTAAGAAAATAAACCATTTTATCAGAAGCAATTACTTAAAGTATCAAAATGCTCTCCTCCGTAAAATCTTAACGTAACTGTCTAGTTTCAGATGTCTGTAATTTTAAGTAAAGATGTAGTATATAGAAAAGTGAGAAAAATCTTAGAAATCTGAGAGATAATACAATTATTAAAGCTATGGAACTGAAATGATACTATTTTTATAGAAGTAATAAAAAAATCTAAAATGCTTTTATCCCTCCTTTTAAAAACTACTCACGGCATTTCACTTTTTTTCAGAGATGAAATGAGAAAATGTGATCCAATATAATATGTTCCTTTCTTCCTAAATTGGGAGAAATTCTTTCTCGGGTTTCGAAGCAGAGAGATAATTTTTATAATGTATATCTCGTAATTTATGACACTTAGTATATTTTATCTAAGAAATCCTCAGAAATGGTTGAGTCTTGGTGTGAGATGTTATCCTTAATGTTAATAGCAGGAATCTTTGTGGGTTTTGTGGAACAATAAATATATTTTTTATCACTTCAATATATCACATTAAATCATTTCAAGTAAGCTTAATTTCTATTTTTAACATTCATTTCAAGCAATCATGAAACTTAGCGATGACCGAATGGGTAGGATGTTGCTTTTTCTGTTTTAAAGTTCGTAATTTTAAAGCCATCTGTGGAATGGATTTTCGAAGTCTTTCAGAATCGGTTTTAACACTAGAACCGAGGCAGTTTCCTAAAACCGGTTAAATTGGCAACAATTGATATAAACCTGTGTTGTTATACAAAAAGTAATCTGCATCTATAAGGAATGATATTTATTCCTTTTTAGACATTAAATTCTTATAATACAAGAAAATTAATACTATGTTACATTATAGAAAATTGTAAATAGCTAGAAAAATATATAGACATCATTAATTGAAACATTTAGTATCTTACCAGTTAAGATTTCTTACGTATTTCATGCTCTGTTTAGGCAAATTCTTTTTACATATTTTGTATACTTTCAGCATACCAATAATTTCCGGTCACAACAAACATCAATATTTTTTTACACACTTAGAAGCTTGGCAACGAACAATTTTTCACGTCTGCTCAGACTCTTCAGTAGTACCAGCTTTTGTCTTTGTATTCAACAGGTATGTTTATTTACTAATGTTATGCGTAGTACTCAACTCTTCAACGAGTTGTTGAAGATATTCTCCCTTAAATTTTATTCAAGAAGCTTTTTTTGTATGAAATGCATGAATTAATCCCATCAAGATAAAATATATTGCGGAACACATGAACTAACCACATTCTTGATTCGGCCTAGATATTTTAAATCAGAGCCATGTGGTGACAACGTCAGCACCAAATTTTGGTGAGTTACGAAATATAATTTCAAGAATCTTTTCTGTAATATTATTGTCAAAATCAAATGTAGGATGAAAGGAGCTCAATATGACCCTTTTACTGTTTTTTCTTTGATGAACTGTTAAAGTTACACTATCATGCTTGCTTAACAATATATCGTAAAATATATATCTTTACTTTTTTTCCCAATTACAGGTAATTGATTTCATTCACTTCAATTAGACTATTGATCTATAGTTTTAACATTTGGAACATATTTAATGTTGTGAGAAATTTTTCTATGATGATATTTTTTCTTTTATTTTCGAAAGGTTATATCAAACGCAAAGAAATGTATCAGGATAGAGTAAGGATTTTTGGGAGTTTTTTATCTTTACCTAGATATGAAAAATCATTGAGCAGGCATTTGTTTAATCATTTCGAAGGCGATGGGAAGATTACTTCTCGCCTACATGATCTTATAAAATACACCTGTGGGAAGACCAAAAACCGTTATAATATATTGGGCTTGCTATTATAATGATAAGGAGACAGATTCCCTCTTTAATTTTGTTCTTTCATCTATTGTTTTATCAACTAAATAAAATTAGCACTTTGTGGGAGAAATAAGTGGATAATGAAAGGGTTAAATAGTAGGAATTTAATGTGATCCCGTTACACTTCCAAATTGGCAATGGTGCACGGCACAAGTAGATTTTAGATTCCGTTTGATAGACCAAAACAACAAACAACGAAGAGTGCACTTCGAACACTCTAACAGAGGCATTTTCTCTCATGCAAAGTCATAACCAGATTCCTCTCGTAGATGGAAAATAGTTATGTTGCAGCACTGCGTACTGCCACTACAATAAAATCTTGAACTGTTCATCTGTTATCAGTAACAGCCCTCTTATTCCCACCAGACCTTGAAAATTGTTTATTTGACCTTGCGAAGTTGTTCTGCTCCCATATGACAATGAAAAGAAAACTATAAAAATATTTCCCATTCCAGGATTTTTTTTAGAATTCGTTCTTGTGTGTATAATGGGGTATAAGTAACCCAATCCATCGTTTAAGATATAAGTATTATAAACAAAAAGAAAACTAATCAGTATTTAACGAATTATATTTTTATAGATTGTTATTGATATAAACTTAGAAAAAATTCAAGAATTTTCTTTTCAATTACATTAATAACTTTTCGAGAAATGTAAATATAAAATGAATTTGGGCCAGAATGACACATCCCGAAGGTTTACTGTTAAGCAGTAGGACCTAATCTTATTAACCCTCGGGTAGGAAAACAGTAAGCAGTTGTATTCCAATCCAAACAACACAATTGTCTTTATATTTTGCTTCTGCCAAATAAAGGAAATAGAAAGAAATAATTTCTCACAAGACAGATTAACGTTTTTAAAAAAATTACCTCTTGTCCTGCTGTGTAGTAATATACTACAATCACGGATATGAATGTAGGAGAGAAAATGAACTACTAATATTTTATTATATGAATTAAATCTTATTAACTGTGATTTCGCTTTTGAAAATCATTTAAATGAAGTGACGATAAATTTTAATTTTGATATTTTACTGTTAACAACGTTTTGGACTATCGAGCACCTTCTCCTCTGGACTCACGAACAACTTCCGTTGGACCCGACTGGACTCCCAACATTCAAACACCTTCTTTTAGGACCTCCGAACCATCTTTTAGATTTTTCATATTTAATTATTTCAACCTTGTCCCCTTGATAGTTGTAAGAATTTCATTGTCTGCTTCAACCCCGCCTTGAGACCGCCAACGTGCCAAACCTTATCCCTTCTAATTGCGCACTGTCCCTTAGGGACTCATAAATACTCCTCAAAGGTACATTCTTATTTAATATCAAGTACGGAGACGGGATTCTAATCTGGGACTGGGTTTAGAACCCCCCCTCCAAGACCACCGTACAAGACAACAATATCCGTTAAATAGAAATTTATGGTCCTTCATCTCTTTTACAAAGATGTGATGAGGTCAGATTGAGATCCCGAATATTTTACTTTTTGTATGAATGAATCAATTATATAACAGATCAAAATCGCCTCATCACAATTAATAATCATTAAAAGCATCGACTAAGTGTCAATTACATGATGTTAATTAAAAGAATTTTAATTAGAAAAGTATAAATTTAGTTAAAAATTTTAAAATATGTTTATTGGAAAAATTTGAAAAATTCAATTCAGAATAACTAATTGACATTCAAAACTATAGTTAACAGTCATTTAAAAAATATTGAAACTAAAGAACTAGTCCAGGAAATTTTTAAAATGCATTCTTATCATTCTTATCTTTAGACAGTTTTAAAAGCTTACATTTATTTAAAATTTTCTTATCTGGTTTTAATATTACATTGTTTACTTTCAGCTATAAATTTCAGCTTTATATATTCAGTCAAGTTTACTTTAAATTTAAAACTTTCAAAGAACTTCAAGTTAAAGAATAATGCCCCATATAAAAGTTTAAATGAAAGCAATTTAAAGAGCTAAAACACTTTGAATATATAAGATAGGAAACTTGTCAAACAAATAGGGTTCACTCTAAACTATCAGTTTAGTTAACGTTTGTTTGACAGTAATGTAGATTTTAAATTAACTATGAAGCTGTAGTCAAGATATGTTTACATTCAAAAATACAGTATTTTAGAGGAGATAAAGATTTTAAATATTATTATTTTTTAAATATTCGTTATTTAATTTCATTCTTTATACAACCATAGCTTTCGAAAAACAAACATGTAATAAACTATTTTTATGTATTGGTGAGAATTTGTAATTTAGTAAAAGTTTAGGGATAATCTAAAGTTTATAAAAAAAGATAAACTCTTACTTAACGCTTAATTTGACAAGATGTTTTTCCAAATATCGTTTAAAAATATATTGAAATAAATAATAATAATAATAATTAATAATAATAATATATAATATATTATATATTATAGATAAAAATATATTTATTATAAAGGTATTAAAGATATTAGTTATACAAAGCTTAAATACGATAAATACAAAAAAACCCGATAATTTAATTCTATTAAAATAATTACGAGTAAGTTTCTAAAAAAACAGGTTTGATTACATAATATTTCATTTTAAAATTTTAATTAATGTTATTTGAAGTCAGAGAAATTTACTCTTTAATACTCTTCTTTCAAGTATGACCAAGAAAAGGAGGGAAAATTAACTTTAATGGACAGAGATAAGCGAGAATTTCTCATTATGTCCTAAAAATGTTTTGTTCTCAAATAAAGAATTACAGATATCATTAGTGGGAACTGCAGTGGCGGAAACACTCACTTAAGTACCTCACTATTCTTTACAAGAATTATCTCCTTTATGAGCTAAATAAGAGTCTGAGCAGATATTCAAGCATATTAAATTAATTGCAAAATCTTCAAAGATACATTATTTTGCTCCGACAATGGGCAATGAATAAACTCATTGTAATTAATATGCGAGATAATATTATTGCAAGGAAATTATCTCTTTGTAAAAAGAATTTTAATAAAAAGTTTACATTTTTCCATGTATTAGTGACTATGTTTCTCAGATAAAAAAGTCTAAAATATTATATCACTAATTACCCAATCATGTTTATGACGCAAAAGAATGTAAGTTTAGTATTTTTTTACTCTTGATTTGTATTTTATAATGACATTTTATACTGTTTTTCTCTATACCGACTTTCAATAAATTCTGCAATCGAATCATTTTTTTATTATCTAAGCGAAATTCAAATTTGAAGGGAAAGATGTTGGATAATTTACCTAAGCAGATGCTAATTTTATTCAATTATATTATATTTATTTATAAATGTTATAATATTATTTAATTTTTCCGCTTTTAACGTTGAGGTTATTTTAAATGAGACTTTCCTGATTTACATGTACGGAATTCTGGCATATTTTATTTGACTACACCGGTTTTCTGTATTTAAATATTATTTAATTTGTACAGTTTCTAATGTACTATTGTTGTAGTCCTATGCTGAAATTTGTATATCTTCACTGATGGTTCTTTTTTTGGAGAGAACACACGGTGCTGGAGCAGGTATCCATAGTGAACTCTTTATTTTTTATTTACCAATGGGTAATCTTATCACTGCCTTCGGTGGTGAGATTGAAGTTACTGCAGTGTGCAATTCACCAGCTATCGTTTCTTAGTCACTCTTTCACAAGTGTAGTCATCTTGTTAGTATCTAAGTGTGCTCTTCAAACCTTTTTGAATAATCAAAATGGTTCCCTGAGAATTTTAGAATGTAGATCTTTGCTTTAGACACTGGCACACATAATTTCTTTCCAGTGGATTCCTGTCCAGTGTGGAATTTTAGGAAATGAAATAGCTGATACACTGGCTAAAAAGAGAGCCTTGGTAGATCAACGAATGAATTGGTCTCTTTCATTTTATACAACTAAATTGTTTGTTAATTTGACTCTTAAGAAAACTCTAAAACATGAAAGGGTTCAGCATGCAACGAATTAGAGATGGAGGTGTAACGATAAGTTAAATTCGGTTCAGTTTTTTTTTCACCTCTTTTCGTGAGTCATCTTCAAAGACATACCAGAACAGGACTGGTTTGAACTAGAAACAAACTTCGGACGTCTTCCAACCAATAGAAGGGTCCGTTGGTTTGGGGTATTCTGACCCCTCCCTCCCTTCTGGAGTGGATTCCTGTTTTTTCTCTGCGAGGAAGTCTGATTTTTTAGAGAACAAGGTTGTTAAGAGAGGAGAAAAAAAGGTGAATGCTACTGGCTTCCGCGGCTTGAGGGATACACATTTTGGAGCGTCCCCCCAAAAAAGAAAAAAGACACCATGATGGCGAGACCGACGCCGAATCCAGAGGAGTTTCCCCTATCTACAAGTTGTATTCCAGTTGTATTCCTTAGGCATTTATTTAAATGTATAAAATCATTTAATCAAGATTATTTGTCCATGTGTTTTTTAATGAGTGATAATAGATTTCTTCTTTCTCAAACACTAGGCCAAAGTAACATTATTTTTACAGGTGGTTATGAGGGAATATAGATCATTTGCCAGTTTGCGGATAAGACTGCAAGAGCCCATTTTAGAGCTCTGATTGGGCATGATTCTTTAGAAGACTCTACAGAGTTTGTGTGGTGGCTTCACCGGACTGTGTTTTGTGTGACTCTAGTCATACAATGACTTTTCAATACTTAAATAAATGTGTTGTACTTTCTCAGTATGAGGACATTGTTAACCACTTGCGCTACTATTTAACTGCCGGTGGCCGCTCCGCGCTCCGCGACATAACTTTAAAAAATACTTCAAAAAATACTTCATTCAATTTTTCAGCATTATAGTAAGATATCTCAAAAACTAAAGAAATTCTCGTGTAAAAAAATTCGTACAACATACCGTATCAACTCTGGTATATTCTCAAGACAGCATGCGATATTATTCACTGTAGAACTGTAGCTGGAAGAATGAACGGCTGAACTCTTACAAATAGCCGGGGTACCACGCACAAGTCGCATTTGTTTCTGCGCGAAGTGACTATCGACATGGTATTCACGTCGCATTTGTTTCTGCGCGAAATGAATATCGACGTGGTATACACGTCGCTTTCGGTTCTGTAACAAAAGCATCTCGACGTGCCTGGCACGTCTTTGTAGCGCAAGTGGTTAAAAAAAGTATTGGTGGTCTAATGGCTTAGGCGCTAATTGTTAGGTATTTCTAAAATAAATAAAACTATTGTAGTCCATTAAATATTCCAAAGTCCGCAATAATATTGTACTACAATTTTGACTGTTGATTTGAATACATATAAATTAATTATGAATAAAATTGCTTATTGAAAGAAAGATTTCTTTAAAGAAGGAAAAATATATTCTTAGTTTCTTTTTTTTTTTTTTTTTTTTTTGTTGTTGTCTTGAAATCAAATCAAATCTTGAAACAATTATAGGCACCGCAAATTTAAATCAAGAACATTGTTTGATATTACTTTTTCTAATCTTGTCTATAGGGATTTAATATTTCTCAAGTTGAAAAATTTAAACAGCCTATTTTTGATACAATAAAAAATATTTTTCTTTAAAAAGCAAATTTTTTTTTTAATTTTATAAATAATATTTACTTTTGATACATGAAATAATGTGTTTATAAATAAAGCACAAAACATGAACACTAAGTAAAAAAATATTATCCTGCAAAGCAATTCTTGAAATTTGAAAACTAGAAACTATAATTTTAATACTCAAGAGAAACTAATTATCATTTATAGTATATGAAACACAATTATATTAATACAATGAAAATATCTTATTTTATAGTACTTTAAAAGCACGTTAGTATTCGATTTCTTAACAGTTTTACATATTTATTTTTTTTTAATATTGAATACTTCTAAATATTTAATTTGCAGTATAAAACAGATATTTTACTTTAATTTGACTTAAAATGTTAGTTTCGGAAATACATATTTCAAAAGTTCTCTAAATCCCTTCATATGCATTTGGTGTTTATTTCTATGTTGTTTTAAATATATAGTACATGAAATTACAAATAAAATTATTTTCAGCACTATTGTGTTATAGAAGAACTTTTAAAATTTTCATGCTAAATATTGAAGATTATTTTATAATGAATTAGAAAAAGACTGTTTTATTGAAGATTTTATGCTGTAAAGTTTATATATCCCTTAAGGGCCTAAATGACGCGTCTTGTATTGTATGAAACACTTCATGTGAATATTCTGTAAATATATAATTTATTACTGCGATATTAGTCTACTATCTCAAAGCTTTCCCGAGTTGATGCTATTTGATACATTTCTTGACCAATATTTTATAGTTAAAATGTGAACACTTTTTATATCTTTTTGGAAATACTATATTTTACAGTGGAATTCTAGGAATGTTTTTCCTTAGGGCTATTCTTAACTATCAAAAAAGGATAATATGAGAAGATGATTTTGTGGTGCATTTATCTGACTGAATATTGAATTGAAAAGAGCAAGGCATTTGTTAAAGGCTTAAAAGTATTGTAATATCTTTCAATAATATAAAAATATGAATAGATAAATGTATTTTCAAAGATATACTCCAAGATTTTACTTGTAAAATTACATTATTTTTTTAATATTGAGAAAAGTTTTTAACAGATATTCAAAAAATCCATTAAAATTGAATTTCAGATTAAAAATGCAATCTAAGTTTATACTTTAAGCATATCATTTATTAAATTTATTACGAGTGTATTTAAGTAGAGCTGTTTCTACGAAGACAAGCTTATGTATATCGTCATTCTAAGTACAAAAGTAAAATAATTAACATTTGTTCGAGCACGCTGATTTGTCAAAGTAACATGTGTCAATATGTACTTGTTTCATACAGTAAACTACTTCTAGTTATCTTAAAGTTATCAATACATTTATTTCCTTCTAGTTACTTCCTTTTCTACAATGCAAGAAGTTCCAATGCTGTTTTGGAATAATTCCTCTTTTTCACCTAATTTGAAATTTTGTATTTCAGATCAAGAGCTCAATAACGTTCGTTGGTTTTTTTTAAATATAAACATTTTTCCATAAGCTGCTTTTAATATTAAAGTTTTCCATAGGTTGTCTACTTATTTTATTCCATGATGATTGCTAAATTTTCTTAAGAATTGAATAATGAAACAAAAACTTCAATTAGACAAATATTCTCTTCAATTATGGAAAGAAAAATAAAGGGCATTTTCAAGTAAGTGAAGCATGAAACTTGCAGAAATACTAGTTAAGTAAAATATATGCAAATGCTTCTTAAACCACAAATCGAAATGGCTAAATATCAATGAAATACAAAATGTAGATTGGCGGAATATATTTGCAAAAATGCAATGAATATATCTATTTAATAAATCGTAAATTGAGTAACAATGTACAAGGAGTGTACATCTCAATATTTATCTTAAATTTTTAATCAGTATAATTTATTTATTTTGTCATATCTATGTTATGTATTTTATATGTCCAGTAAGTTAATCAAAGCAGATTAATACACCCAAAAAGGAAATTAGGTAAATTAATAAAGATCTTAGAGGCAACACATGGAGATATGTCTCCGTAGCAGATGGTTAATTTTGAGAAGATTTGGGAAGGCAAAATGAATAACTGAAATTACGGACTCCAAGGGATGTCTACTTTAATAAACACAAACTGACAAGATAATGATTGACACGTTAAGATGCAGCGTACAGGGACATAAGGCCAAAAGGTCAGGACATGTGGCCACCAGCAACTTCAGGGCTCTATGTGAAACTAATATAGGAAAACGAAATCTATCTAGTGGAGGATCTAGAATGAACATAGTATTCAAATAACAAAAAAGTAACAACCCAAAATATATTTATATGGGCATATCAGACTGAATATAAATAACGATTCGTAGAGAAGCAAATGAATTAAAGGGAGATTGAAGACTTGTCCTGGTTATAATTGTTATATGAGAGTAGTGATGATTATTTCTGGACGTGACTCCCCGCTTCTAACTTCCGTCTGTTTATTCCAACACTTATATGTCACAATGCACCTGTCGCCAAAACCTTTTAGGACAAAATATAATACTTTAATAGAAGATATATACACTCAAGAACCAAACCATTATGACCACCGCTACATTTTGCAATGAACTCGCCTGGATGACGTGGAAGTCATGTGATCAGGTGGAAGTGGCGTTTAACTGCTGCTGGAGAGTCTGAAGAATCATTCTTTCACTTACTTCTGTGTTGGGGAACGTTCTCTTGGGCGTCTCTGGGACTCGTAGTTTGGGTATAGCAGACCATTAATGTTACAGGGTATCTGAACATCATTGCGTACCAGTTGCACTCTTACATGACCTCTATTTTTACAGCTGGTAATGGGATGGTCCAACATTACAACTCTCCGTGTCACAAGGCTAAAATTGTGTTAAAGCGGTTCCAGGAACATGATGCTGAATTCCAGTTAATGTCCTGGCCTCTTAACTCAGTGGATCTCAATCCGATAGAACACATTTGGAATGTCATTGCACGACATCTCAGAGTTCAAAGACCACCACATCGCAATATCTCGGATTTGAGTAACCGTTGCTTAAACATCTGGTACAGTCTGTCTCCGGCCATCTACCAATTACTTGTGTCATCCATTCCAAGACGGGTTGAAGCTGTGTTGCGCGCCAAAGGTGAGCCAACTCGTTATTGACAGGTGGTAATAATGTTTAGGATCTTGAGTGTATATTTACATTTTCATATTTGTAAGTTTCATATGTCATATTCGAATAAAGTATATGCATATGTCAAAGATAAAATTATATCTAAATATAAGGGTTAATGATTGTAGATATACAAGGAAGTAAATTTATCACTTACTTGGAACCGGGCGAAGTTGAGAGTTGAGGCACCGCCACGATATGTGATAATAAACGAAAAATAACTGGGTTGCACAATCAAGAATAGCAATGTTACATTTATTATTTTGTGGAAAACTCTACATTTTTATATTCAAATTATCTCATTATATGTTTTACTACAAAATATTTTCCATAGTATATAACTACGTTTCTAACTAATAAATGTATGAAAAATAAAGAAAAGCATTCTTTCCCTAAAATAGAACTAAATTAGAACGTTTATAATAATATAAACATAAAATAGAAATAAAAACAAAAGATGTAACTGTGATCTATCCCATTTCGCAAGTTTCGAGACACGCAAAATGAAATGTTGAATAGAAAAAAAATTACATTTTAAAGCAATCCTGTATGAAATAATATAAAGGAAAATTTATAAGCTTCACTTTATTTTATACCACACCATGATTATTTATCTGACATCTGATTAACGATTTCAAAATAAATCGGTTACCTTAACACCGTTTAACTGCTTCACATTTATTGTAATAGTTAATTTTATAGTAAAGTATTTTCATTTTCTCCTTCTTTTCTATAAGATAAAATGTACAAGGGTTATTGAAAACCTTTTTTCTTATATATTGAAAATAGACTGGATACAAGTATATTTTCCTAAAAAGACATTTTTCTTAACGGTTATATCTTAAGTGGCCATTTCGTATACCATTTGTCTTTAATTGGATTCGGAGCAGGTGGAATTACTTCAGGTAATGCAAAAGAGATTCTGAATAACCTCCAGTGTACTTGATTTAATCTTCAGTAGTTTTAAATGACTTCATTTGCATTTTACAGCGGCGTGGCTATTTATTAAATGCATACCGCCCTCATTAAGTGTAACTGCCTTTGTTTGTAGTGAGAATCTCGCGGATGCTTATCGTTAAACTTAACTTTAAAGTCTCCGTCCTTACTTTAGCATGAGTAAAATGAATACGATGTTTTGACTTATACGCTTAAGTATATCTAAATTTGTGTATGTATGTTGTTTGTTACGTATCGCACCTTCTTCCTACTTAGATGAAAGTTTCAGTGCTGGTGAGTAATATTGCTGCTAATTTTTAAACTATGAAATCTTCAAGGTGTTTTGTAAGATTCAAACATTATTCATTAAGTATAAATTATTTTTGTATATTTGGCATAGGAGATATATTTTGTACAAGTCTGTTTATATGCGTCTATATTATTTAACAATATAGTATTTTACAATTTATAGTAATGATGAGACCAGAGATTTAAAGTTAAATTTTTTATTAACCGTTTAAATGCCGAATTAAGAAAGAATAATCCCAATGACTTGAAATTTGGTTATTATATTAATTATGAGTATATAAATACAATAAAGTTCTAAAATTAGATGAAAACAATTTTGAGGGTGTTTTTAGAGATGTTCCATTATTGGAACATTGGCGTGTTACATGATTATTTTTTTGCATATTTTTAAAAGATCATGAAAATGGTTAATGTCTAATAATTATTATCTTCTTAATATTAACTTTTTGTTTATTTATCTCGATATAATGTACAATTGATAAATATTATGACACTATAGAATATTTAATTTTTTTCCCTCTTACTACAATATTTTCAGATTTTCGTTTTTTCTTTACCCTTGACCCTTTTTCTGAAATACGTCTTCATATTATATCCTTTTTTTTAAAAGGATGTCGATCATTCAACACACATCGAATGGAGTAACAGTATCTAAATTATTTTCATCAATATCTTCTTCATCGGTGGCATCACCAGGTTCATCAGGCTCTAACTGGAAAAGATCTACATCTTCCAAATCAGAATCTGAAAGAGTTACTAGAAAGTTCAGAGAATGTTGTATTGTAAAGCATCTTTTGGACACGATGTTAAATTGATGAAAACTTTATAAATGAAACACATAGAAGCACACATGCACCTTTTTCACTCTCGACCAATAAAAACTCTATATCAAAAGTAACTGATAACCATTTCAGCAAATATATTCAATAACAGACCTTTTATGTGAAATTGAACTTGTTTTTAAACCCACAGGTGAGAGCCCCCCCCCACACACACACACATACACATGTTCAGCCACCTTATCAAAAAGAATGTCTTTCTATTGTTGTGACTTTACTAAAGCGAACACCAATCTCAAGTGCTAATATTATAATCCTTTCGAAGTATTGAAGCTTTATCTATTTATTTTCTTAAGAAAAATTGCTATTCTTATCAGAATGCAAAATAAAATAATGTTTGCAATATCATACAGTGCTTTGCACATAAATGAAAAAAAGAACCCTTTAAACTCCAATGTTCCACTAATGGAACATAGCCATAAAAACTTAAATTTCCAGTAATTATATTAATATTCCAGTAGGATATGCTGTCTAAAGATATATTTTAAAGCATTGTGTTTTTTTTACCATTTAAACTGGATTTAAGGTAAATTTAATTGTAAGGGATTTGTAAGAGAGAGTAAAATGGACAAAATATAGTAAAATTTAAAAAAAATTGTAAAAAAATAAATAATTATTTAAACAAAATAAAACTTATTGCAAAACATGCTTTATAATGTCATGTTTAATTGTATGTAAAAACGATATTGTTAATATTTTTTAAATGTAAATTTTTAATTTTAAAATTCAGGAAATCATTATTGGAAACTTAGCGAGTAAACGGTTAAATAAGTATAATCACAAAAGTATTAACTCCTAATGCAGGTTCAAACAACTGGAATCTCTCGTAAATTAGTATTTTAATAATATGTTACGATTAGTTAATTTTGAGTTGTTTATCATGTTAAATTTTAACTTATGTTGAAAAACTTATGAATAATTTTTAACTTTATGTACCGTAAAGTAATATAAATAAAGAACACTGCTTTTAATAGGGTAATTCTAAGTATTTTAGATAAATAATATATTTAATTGTTACTATCATCAACACTATAAACAAAGACATTAAATGCAATGTCTTAAATATTAATTCATTCGTAGCTACATAAGTTTAGCAACACATGCTCATGACTTTCATAGCGAATTTATATTGTTAATATGTTCTCTTCTGCCGAATTCCGACATAATTTTGTTCTTTTTATTAATTAGTATTTAATAATATGTTACGATTAGTTAATTTTCAGTGGTTTATTGTTTTAAATTTTAACTAAAACTTATAAATAATTTTCAACTTTATGCACCATAAGGTAATATAAATGAAGAACACCGCTTTTAATAGGGTAATTGTAAGTATTTTAGATAAATAAAAAGTCTAATTGTTACTATCGTCAACGCTATAAACAAAGACATTGAATGCAACGTCTTAAATATTAAGTCATTCGTAGTTACACAAGTTTAGTAACACTTGCTCATGAATGTCATAGCGAATTTATGGAATTTAAATGGTCTCTTCTGATGAAGTCCAACATGAATCTGTTCTATACATTTTAATATGAAACTTTTGTAGTTTTAGAACACATAAAATCGAGCATTTTGACTGTCAACATTGTCATATAATATTATCACTACAAAGTTATTCACAAAAAAAAATTAATTTAATTTATTATGACTTGTTTAATTTTTATATTTCAGATTTTATGAAATACTGTGGCAACAATAACTTTCCAAAATTTTTGTGTATTAAACGTTAACATATATTTCGTATTACAACATCATTTGTTTTCATTGTATATCTTATATATTTCAAATGATTAATTGAATCATTTACAGGATGACAAAAGTACATAGCTTCGTTTCTTATAATTTGAAATAACAATGTTCACTATATAATTTGCCTGATTGAAAATAGAAAATCCTTTTACACTAACATACATACATACATATATATATATATATATATATTATATATATATATATGTATGTATGTATGTATGTATGTATGTATGTATGTATGTATGTATGTATGCATATATATGTATGTATATATGTATGTATGTATATATGTATGTATATATATATATATATATGTATTTATAACTTTTTTGTCACAGTAATTAATGGAAGTAAAGGAATGGAACTGTCATTTCCACTACACCCTGGAGGTAGATAGAATTTGTTGTTAATAATAGTGATAAAAGTTTCATTGCAACAAAAAATAATCGATGATCAAATTTAAAATTATCACATATGTACCTACTCTATTATTTAAACCAAATATAAAAGAAAATTATTTACGTAATATTCAGTGATAAAATGTATGAAAACAATGCAGACGATATTTAAATAATTTAAAATAAAAATATGATTAAATGAGATCGTGAAAGGAATTAGGCCATAATGCTAGAAAAAAAATGTTATATTTGAAGGGGTGGATTTCGAACGTTTTAACGACGACAGTATTTTTCGCTGGGATATATAAACATATTTATACCAATTTATTTTAGAATCGGGTCGATAGGAGTAGGTAAACTTTACTCTCTTTGAATTTTGTTAATATTAACGCATCAAGAATCCAATTTGGAAGCCTCTATCTATTCCAGGTACAAACTTTTATAAATTCATTGTCAGACGGACAGATAGCTTATGCTATAATTATACAGATAAACATATATAATAAACATAATATATGTAAAACTATAGTATATATATATATAAACATAATATGCATAAAACTATAATAATAAAGGTTATACAGTGATTTTAATGTTTAACTTACTTAAATATTAATTATTTTATTTCATATTTATTTTAATCCTATTTCATTTTTCTCCCAATTTCTCCTTTTAATACCGATTTTTTAACTCTGTGTTTTATTTTTTATTACGATAGCTTTTCAGAACAAAGGAATAAAGTAATAGCTCTTTTAAAAAATAACAATTGATAAATTAAAGCTCTAAATATTCTAAAAGTCTTCTAAATCAATTCATTTAAAAATTATTAACAAATCCTTTTATTTTCGAAACAATTAACAATATTTTTTCATATCAGTTCTTGTTAAGCTTTTTCACATAAAATATGTCAAAACTGATAAGACAGTTTTTTCCTCTTTTGTTACAACTTACTTTTTTTTTCTTTCTTGTGACATGTTTTAAGAGATACCAGAAAATTCCTTTGCATCCATCTGAGAAGAATATTCCCGTCAGAAATTATTCCCTGTAAAAGAAAACAAATCTCAAAGATAAAACTCTAATGGATCAAGTTTTACCATACGAAGTCTTTTTATAAAGGAATAACTTTGCCCCTGGCTTTTATTACACAAGAAATATCTTTTTATAAGAAGATTTCATTTGCGCGAAATAAAGACGATGATGACATAGGTTTTTATGGTAGTACTAAGAACTTTATTCTTTAGTTTACTCTTACTGTATATTTTTTTACATCAATTTGCATTTTTTAGTTTGAAGTTCTATTTTTTCAAGCCGCTCATTCAAATTCCAATTACATTATTATCTTTTATAGACTTTTTAAACATGCTAACGAAAGAATGAACCATTTTGATACTCTTTGATATAAGGAATTATTCAAAGGAATAAAATTATATCTGACATATAAATGTATAGTGTTACTATATGTTACTTTAATATAAAGGTTATAATTTTTCATTTACCACATGCAGGAAATTTAGATAAAAAGTTAAATTACAACCATAATGTATATCCCTCAGTATGATGTGATGAATTTTTTAAAATATATAATCATTTTCAAATTTGAAACATCCTAAGAATGATTCAAACATTATTCTTTTTATTAATATTTTTATTTGAAGTTTCACGTCACACACAAATATATATATAGGGTGTCCCAGAAGTTATCTCATAAAAAATTTTAAAATTAAATATCACGAAAAAGAAGGTAGATAGATGAATGCCACAAACAGTATGTTGATTGTCAATTGTCAAGTCTGTAAAAATTATAAACAGAAATTTGAAAATAGTTAGAAAAAAGACAATAATTGATACTGAAATCTGCACAGAATAAATAATTATTTATAAATAAGGAGGAATAGCTAAAATTGACCCTGACAAGCAGTCTACGCAATTACATTACAATTTGTCCAAAATGACCACCGCTCACACTAGAAAGATAACGTAAACGTGTAACGAAATTTTCCATCATGTCTTGGAATGTTTCAACGAAAATGGAATCAGTGGCTTCACAGATCGACCGTTCAATCTCGTCTAGAGTGGTGGGATTATTTTTGTAGATGATGTCTTTCAAAATACCTCACAAAACATGGTCAGAAAAGAATGACATCTGGCGAATATGGACGCCAATACATGCCATTTCTAGTACATTTGGAATAAACCAAAGCAATGACACTTTCACAGAAATACTAATGCATAAATTAAAACACCTATTCGGTTCGATGTAGTCGGGAACCATCTTTCATGAATCACTTACTTTCTGGGTCTTCAAACGCTCTATGTGTGACGGAGTTTGTTGTAAAATTGCAAGGTAACGTAGAGTAGTGATCCTTTTGTCATTAAATGCTTCTGCTGCATACTGCTGCCCAAACAGTAAGTTTGAGGCAATACAGTGCACACAAACAGGGGTTTTTGGAACTCCAAAATCTCCAATTTTAATTATTGACGAATCCCTTTTAGAGGAAATGTACTTCATCGGTGAACCGAATGCACAAAACATTAAAGCTGCATTATCAATCATATCGAGCATTCGATTCTCAAGTAATGCAAGTATGGACTGGTGACTCTGAATTTTGTAGGAGAAATGTGTAGATTACTTTGAAGTATTTTATGTGCTCTGGAACTCTTCAAACCAGTTTCCTGCAAATTTTCGGACGAATTTCCTGCGATGTTGCTAAACAATTACAGAAACTGTTGCGACATTTTTCAGAGTTACAACTGTTGGCCTAGAGCAAACATGTCTGACAAGATCATCTGCCAAGTGACCTGTCCTTTCGAATTTGGCAAAGAGCCTGCGAATGGTTTTAGCAACGGTCTTTTAGCAATATTAAATCTGATAACTATGCCTTTTGGCCGTGGCACTGTGTTCTAACCTGTGGAATTCCAGTACCTGAAAACACGTTGTTCAATTGAATACATGTTTACACCCGTTTTCATCGGTTCGAGCAACCTTTTTTCACATTTCAATCGTCGAATGATTCGTTTGTGGTGTATGTTACTACAACGATCGATATTTGCATAGACCGTTCAGTGCTTTTTATGTCTTAATGATCCCGCAATTTTGCATTCGTGTTCTTCTTCTTCCTCATTTGACATTTGCATACTTTTCGATCTTCGCACACCGATTCACGTCAGGAATGCAGCTCTGCTTTTTCGAGCATTATTTGTAAGTGTTTCGATTACAGTGCCATCTTTTGACAGCTTTTGTAACTGTATATTCAAACTTCTGTGGAAAATTCTTACTGTTTTCATAATCAACAAACAGTTTGTGGCTTTTTTCTATCTATCTTTGTTTTCATGTTAAATAATTTTAACATGAATAATGTTAACTAATGTTAACTAATTTTAACATACGATGGTATTAAATCTAACATCTTGCATTGTTTATCGTGCTCTAATACACACACACACACACACACACATATATATATATATATATATATATATATATATATATATATATATATATATATATATATATATATATATATATATATATACAAAGATTTTAGGACACACACACACACATATATTTATACTGGGTATCCAAGAAATGTGTCCCCTAATTGGGACACATTCCAACAATGTTAACTAACTAATGTTAACTAGGCTCTATGTGTGTGTGTCCTAAAATATTTGTATGTATTTATATATGTAATCGGTGGGGGGACCAACCAGCCCGAACTTCACTTGAAACCTCCTTTGAAATTGCTCCTATTATTTTCCTCAGCTTGGGCATGTTGGGCTGCCAAGAATCCCACTAATCGTCTGTTCGAAAGAAACACATCAATCGTCGTGGCCGAACATAACTTTTATTTCATCCGATCAAAGTAGCACAAAATCTAGAGGCATCTGTACAGGACGGAGTCAGAACGCTTTTTCTCTTTCGCCAACCTTTTGTGAGAGACGACCAAATACCGTGTGTGGTTTTAGACTCGAGGGAAAATGCTGAGGCAACAGTTATTTGCTTACAGAAAGTAACCTTTGATTAGAGACATCTGCCAAAGTGTGGCGTTCCAGATGACTATTATTGCTGATCGTTACAGATTTTTAGTGGGAGAGTTATTACCTTCTAATTTAAATGCCAGCCATATCATTTTTTGCTTTGAGAATCAAAGAAAGAATTTCAGGGTTCGGCTGTAGGAATGAAAACATTCTCCTTTAAATTGGATGGCTTGGAAATATGGTTAATATAAAGACAAGAAATTAAGATCTAGAATAATGAATGGGGAAAAAGGATAAATTTGTATAGACTTTAGGGCTTAGATATTGATATTATTACACACACACATATAAAGATTTTAGCCCACTATAAACAATGCAAGATGTTAGATTTAATACGATCGTATGGTCAATCGAGTTTTATGCAGAAGCTTTTAAAATTGTTTAACTCAGTAATTATTGATTCATGAAGTTATTTACAACGTTATGTTATACGAGAATGTATAAAGAAGAAACAAAAATACTATTATTATTATCTTAATGTATAAGACAAAAAATTTATTTCCAATAAACTTTCTCTTTGATGGAGTACAATTATTCAATCTGTTTCTTTGTTATTCAAAACATTTCTGAGAGCCTTTATATAGGATGATTTTTAGTACCTTAGACCCTTCCATATCTTGAAATCTTTTAGCTTTAAAGATTCTTCTCTTTATCCGCAGAACAATATTAGACATTCATGAATGTCATGTCTTATAATTGAGAGACGTAGGGTATCCTTATTTATTCCCGAGAACTTAAATAAATGAATAACACACATAACAGTGTAAGGAACTGTGTTATCTGGTGCAAGAAACAATCTACAACATGTCACATAATTGAACTTTTCAACCTCACTTTTTGACGAAAAGCATCAAAACTTATAAATAACATTGCTACTGGATTCTCTCATCATAACTGACCTAAGGTTTGTTCACAATTCTCAGAAAGGTAAAGAAAATCAATGAAAACAGAACTATTATTTCCACCTCTTTGAAAGAGACCTTAACCTTACAAATTTTACTAATACATTTTATTAAACCTAACAAAGTATTTTATGATCGTCAGTTGAAGGTCTCTTCAGAAAAAGGCAAATATTCTGACACACGTGTTTTAAGATCTGACATTACGGTTTCGAGGAGAGAGACAAAAGTAGTACAGGAAAAAATAAATTTCGTCATACATATTATTATAATCGAGACGTGATTTAGCATACTGACATGGTTACTGGTGTATGTAATTAAAGATACTCATTGATAATACTTTTGATTGGAGATACAACAATATTTCTGTTTTTGATACTCCTTGTACAAGTTAATGATTTTTATATATTTTGAACTTTCATACTTCGAATGTATGTTGATTATGCAGGCATTTGTTATGAAAATTATTCCTAATATTCTCAGTGAGGATGAAATATATTAAATGAACAATGAAGTATAATATATCACTAAAGAGCATTATAGCCTTAAGTGTCGATTAATATGTGGTTTATTCGGCACCCCTTGGACTAATTTCCCTAATTTTTTCGAATACTCCGAGCCATATTCTGGATTGCATCAGACTCTCTGGGGAAGATCTGTATAATAACAAATCTATCAAATGTGCCAAAAGTGACACTAATGCCAAGAAATGACGGGATCTCTTCTACAGAAAAATGTAACTCTATCAAATATAACCCAAAAGTGCATTCCCCTTGCTTTGCCGCTTATATGAAAAAAAAATAACGAGGATAAGAAAGAAATTGCTTTTTATAAGGATTATGGTCCTTGAATGGTATTTAGTTGGCATGTATACATGGCAATATTTGTAAATAAATTTAATATAATTTCCGAAACTCTTTTGAAATTATAAATGTTGTCATATTACAAAAAACTATGCACCTTAATTTATAAAACTATATTATTATCACCAATCTGATGAAACACGTATGAGCATAGATTTGCCTGTAGTATTTTATAATAACACAGATACAACACTTAACAGAATTATAATTTTGCAAAATTCGTAAAGATGGGGTTAATAAAGTAACTTAAAAATGCATATATAATGATGGCAAGTGCCATCACATTACAATTATCCATGTGGACATGTGAAAATATAAAATCAAAAGTAACAATTGTACAATTTTATTTTATAAAAATAAAGATACCAAAAAATAAATAAATTCATCTAGCATCGGTGGTTCACGGAAAGTTGAACTTTACAGCTAATTGCAGATAGTAACTGATAAAGAACTCAAGTCAATAAATCCACAATAAAAAATGCTTTGCCTGACACAAGTTTAACTTGGCTTTCACCAGTACAACTCGGGATAGCATTTCCTGATACAAATGGATTTTAAGTAACGAAGTTGTCCATTGCCGTATGCCAAGTTACTGCCGAGTATATTTAGTTTGATTTGGAGCGCTAAGTCTAATGTTAAACTACATGAGGCATAATGAGGACCTGATGCTTAAAGCCCATTCGGAACGGCTACGAACATCCATGTCAGCAGCAGGATTCAAACCCATAAACTTCGGTACCGATGAGCAACTCCTTACCCATTCAATCATCGCTCAGCCTAAGCGTTTGTTAGTTTAACCCTTTAGCGGACAGTGGTTTCGTAGCAAAACCACCTATTAAACATCTTTTTTTTTAAACTTTACTTTTTGGAGTACTTTACTTTATCTTTTTATAATTACTTACGGCTCCAATTTGATACATCTGTGATGTATGGAAGCCAATGATGTAGAATCAAGAGCTTCTACAATTAAAAAAAACTTTTTTGTGACATGGATGAGTTTTTGATTATATATATATATATATATATATATATATATATATATATATATATATATATATATATATATATATATATATATATATATATATATATATATTATATATATATATATATATATATATATATTATATATATATATATATATATATATACATATATATATATATATATATATATATATATATACATATATATATATTATATATATATATATATAATATATATATTATATATATATATATATATATATATATATATATATATATATATATATATATATATATATATATATTTATATATATATATTATATATATAATATATATATATATATATATATATATATATATATATATAATATATATATATATATATATATATATATATATATATATATATATATATATATATATATATATATATATATATATATTATATATATATATATATATATATATATATATATATAATATGCATACATATTATGTTTTTGATATTTTAAATTTATAACACATGATAGTTCTACGTTTATCTTTTTTTTCTTTTGAAATACATGTATTTAAACTTTCTGTACTTATATATATATATATATATATATATATATATATATATATATATATATATATATATATATATATATATATATATATATATATATATATATATATATATATATATATATAATATATATATATATATATATATATATATATATATATAATATATATATATATATATATATATATATATATATATATATATATATATATATATATATATATATATATATATATATATATATATATATATATTATATATATATATATATATATATATATATATATATATATATATATATATATATAATTCAGTAATTCAATTTATCTTACTTATAACCCCAAATAAAAGTATCTATACAAACAACGCTTATAAGCTGTTAAGCTATTTATTTATTATACCAGTTTAAGTATTATCATTTATTGTTTTTCCAATATAGTTAAACCTTCCTTAGGTATCCTCTAAAGCAAACCCTTCTAAGGAATGTAAAAAAACTTATATACTTTACATTTACAAGGTTCATTGATAACATTTAAAAACAAATTACATTAAATTCCTATGAATTTATTTTGGTGAACTTTAAAGGGTTAACTTTAAATCGTTTACGTCAGGCGTTTACGTTTTCACTGATGTACTAAATGGAATTTCTTGGAATACAGTATAATGACAATGAACTCCAGTACTGAAGAGCAGAGGTTCAGCTATCGTTTGGCTACTGCCCAGTAGAAATACTGCTTCTTTTATAGCCGCTAGATTCACAGGCCTGTAAAGTTTTGCCTGCTTTCCATGCAGTAAATTCAAATATTTGCAAAGCACAAAAATTAAAATATCACTATTTACAATTAAAAATATGTACATTTTAGTCACCACACATATATTAATCTGATAGCTTCATTTATGAACAGTACTTGTTAATAAGTGAAATGTATGCATGCAAAAGTAAGAACAATTGATCACAAATAACAAGACTGAGATTATCCCTATTACATAGACAGTACTTTCAACCCATGTAAGGTAGAAATGTTCTTTCCTTTACTGTATAGTACGGTAACATTTCTGCCTGCTTTTTCATATAAAACTATGAAATTTTCAGGCAGCATGAAAGGGAGAACTAGTGTTATCTAAATATTCTTCGTTAGAAAACACATATTTATTCCCACAAGCATAATTAAAATATTTAGGCTTTCAATTTTTCGATAGATATGTCTTATACTACGCAAATAGAAAATATAGTCATAGTCTAAACATAATATTTAATCTTTAAAATCGATTTTGATATTAAATATGCAATTAGAAACTTCATCAAGATATTATTATAAAAATGTACTCTTACTTATGAAAACAGTCCGCAACTCTAAAAGTAACAAATATTCAACTACCGAGATAAGAGGGAAATATTTTTAAAAAGGGCATATATTGTAAATTGCGTTATGTTCTCAAGAATACCTTATGATATATTGTAAATATACGAAAATAATAATAAAAACAACTATTGAAATTCAAATTAATGTATAACGGGATACAAATACAGGATATAATGTCCCAGTCTAAACATATTCAAATTAATGTATAGCGGGATACAAGTACAGGATTTAATGTCATAGTCTAAACATAATATTTAATCGTTAAAATCGATTTTGATATTAAATATGCAACTAGAATCTGCCTCAAGATATTATTATGAAAATGTAAACTTACTTATGAAAACAGTCCGCAACCCTAAAAGTAACAAATATTCAACTACCGAGATAAGAGGGGAAGAATTTTAAAAAGAACATATATTGTAAATTGCGTTATGTTCTCGAGAATACCTTATGATATATTGTAAACATACGGAAATAATAATAAAAACAACTATTGAAATTCAAATTAATGTATAGCGGGATACAAATACAGGATATAATGTCCTAGTCTAAACATATTCAAATTAATGTATAGCGGGATACAAGTACAGGATTTAATGTCATAGTCTAAACATAATATTTAATCGTTAAAATCGATTTTGATATTAAATATGCAACTAGAATCTGCCTCAAGATATTATTATGAAAATGTAAACTTACTTATGAAAACAGTCCGCAACCCTAAAAGTAACAAATATTCAACTACCGAGATAAGAGGGGAAGAATTTTAAAAAGAACATATATTGTAAATTGCGTTATGTTCTCGAGAATACCTTATGATATATTGTAAACATACGGAAATAATAATAAAAACAACTATTGAAATTCAAATTAATGTATAGCGGGATACAAATACAGGATATAATGTCCTAGTCTAAACATATTCAAATTAATGTATAGCGGGATACAAGTACAGGATTTAATGTCATAGTCTAAACATAATATTTAATCGTTAAAATCGATTTTGATATTAAATATGCAACTAGAATCTGCCTCAAGATATTATTATGAAAATGTAAACTTACTTATGAAAACAGTCCGCAACCCTAAAAGTAACAAATATTCAACTACCGAGATAAGAGGGGAAGAATTTTAAAAAGAACATATATTGTAAATTGCGTTATGTTCTCGAGAATACCTTATGATATATTGTAAACATACGGATATAATAATAAAAACATCTATTAATATTCAAATTAATGTATAGCGGGATACAAATACAGGATATAATGTCCTATAAAAGAAAATACTAAGAAATGTATCATGCAAGTAACTCTGCATGTTAATATTAGTAAAAACCTTGTTATTGTTGTCGGTTGTCGTATGCCACTTGGTCAAACAAATCACGATTGAACCGGACGGTACTCGTATTAAGGCAAATGTGTGCGTCTTTCGGTTTAAGAGCACCTCAAGGGTGAAACTAAGTCCTCTTTCTCAAGTGGGTCCTCATGATTTAGAGGCAGGGTCGAAGCAGAAGACCCATAGGCTTTGCTTGCCGCCCCCATAGGTATTGATTAAGAACTTGGAGAACATGGGGACCATGGATATATTTTTGTATTCCAATCAGCTTTAACGAACAAGGATCTTATCCCAAGCTCAGGCGCCAATGAAGGTGGGTTTTCTGTGAAAGGCTACAATGTATTTTATTTCAATGTAAATTTAATTGAAGTAAACACAAAGATATTATAAATACTCAAATCATCTTGATTTATTAATTTCCTTTTATTTATATAGTCTCACACATTTCATACAGTTGTCAACAGAAATTAGTAATACAGCTGACTATTAATTTTGAAATATAAATCTTTACTAGTCTCATGGAAAATCTATATTTTACAGTGAAATTAAGTCTCTAAAAATTTTTTTCACTCACTATACTTTCACTTCTAGTTGTGAATGCAACATCCAGATTCAACCCCTTCCGGTAAAATGACGAGTCGAGCTCGTCATTAGTTATTCATTCCATACCGCACAATGACGAGCTACACTCGTCAAGCGATTAAAGTTACTGTTAAATATGATAATTAATTTAGTTTAAAATTTCTAGTGTACTGAATTTGGCAACACTTTTATCACTTGTGAAAATCACAAGTCACTATTGCATATTGTTTACTTAGAATTTCTTGGTACAAGTCATTGCCAAATTAATGAATCAGAATAAAAGAAAACCTACTAAGAAATCCGTGTGTGTTACAAGAATCAAATTAAAAGTGAGACTACTTGGCAGTGTAAACAATTAAGAATTCTTTTGCACTTTGTTTTGAAAAGTACCACTAGCTTGAAGACTATTATCTGTATACCTTATTAATGTTTTGCTTTGATATTTTCTTAATTTTACTGTTTCTGATATTATTTAACACTATGTAAAAAGTTGATTTTAATTAAGAATATGTAAGAATTGTAAAATGAAACAAGTTTTTTAAATAAAAATTAAATGGTAATTTCGTGCACAGTTTTTCATTATTAAATCATACCGGAAGGGGTTTAAGTTAAGTGGATACTACTAGTTAACATGTAATTTACTCTTAAAAGTTGATTTCTTAAAGTTAAGGCCATTTATGCAATCTGTACAAATGCAGAATTCTACACCGAAAATTAAATAATTCTAGCGAAGAAGCTACAATTTGCAGATTGACTGTACAGTAGTTTCAATTATGAAAAATGTTTTATGATCAAATGCACTTATTGGAAAAGCTTATGCCTATACAATGTGAACAGAATTTTTATAGGTATATAAATCGATATATAATGTAAAATATTCAAAAGATAACTATCCCAAAATCCGCTGAAACGAAACCAGGGCTGATTCTTTTTTGGAAAGACCAGGTATCCCTCAAAGTTGCAATATGAAATAATGAAATATTAAAATTCATGGAAATTTTATTATATAAATTATTCATAGATAAAACATTTCTATGGACGTTCACTAAAGTGAACAAAATGAATTTCCTTAATGTGGGTAGGGAAAACGGTTAGATAAAACATAAATAAAAGTATGCATGATTGATTAAAAGTTTGAGGAAAGTTATTTTCTAAAAAATATAAATCTATTTTCCATTTCACTGCAAAAAAGGATTTAAACTTGAAAATTACTTTATCGATCAAATCTAAATAAACTCATAATCATTGACGTCATGTTAAAAAATATTCTAATGTCCTTAACATCATAATGGTCCTTAAATTTAATGTATACTGATTACCTTTTAAACATCACACATGATCCATTATATATTTGGAGAATAACTACGATGACTGAACAACTTTCACATATGCCTCAACGTCCAATGAATGTAAAAATGAGTGTGTTGTGGGGATATTTAATATTGAGCTAATAATAATTACGCCACTTTGAATTTCTATTAAATTATAAAAAATATTCGCTTATTGTGTTTTTGAAGCAATATTTAACAATATGGCAAAACATATTTTTGAATACTGGATGGGTTTAGATTTTTCTTGAAAACATCTTATCGCAGCCGAAGGGAATCGACATATGTGAAAGAATCAAGCTTTTGTATCAATTTTTTACAGAAATGGGGTGAAATCTCAGGGCGAGAATATCTCTCGAGACAGATTTTTATTTTATAACGCATTTCTTTATATATATATATATATATATATATATATATATATATATATATATATATATATATATATATATATATATATATATATATATATATATATATATATATATATATATATATATATATATATATATATATATATATATATATGTGTGTGTGTGTGTGTGTGTGTGTGTGTATATGTATATGTATATGTATATATATATATGTATATATGTATATATATGTATATATATATATATATATATATATATATATTATATATATATATATATATATATATATATATATATATATATATATATATATATATATATATATATATATATATATATATATATATATATATATATATATATATATATATATATATATATATATAGTTTGTCATTTGATATTGTGTTTTTGTCTTTGGCTATCAATATAGTAAAAACGATCAAGTTATAAGTAGTAAATTTCGAATAGTAAACGTAAACATGACTTACAAAATTGTTAAATTATACGACCGTAAAGGAATGTAACATAAAATTGATTAAAGCACTATGGTTGTGGTTGTTTTTATGTTGCATTCCTTACATATTCCTTCATTCTTTCTCTGATAAATACATCAGACAATGCATATATTGAATAGAAAAGGGTATTAGTTAGTACATGGTAGGTAAAATACAATAATGTAGGATACATGAAGATTAGGCTAAAACTTTGTATTTAAGCACTGTCATAGAAAACTTTTGAGTCATAATTAAGCCTAATGTCCCTACAGTTCTTCATGATTCTCCTAATTTACGTTCTATTTTTTTAAATCTAGTATTTCCTCAGTATAGAATGTAGGATACATGAAGGTTAGGCTGAAAATCTTAAATTTGTATTTAACCCTTAATTTGGCTAAATCCGCTACACCGGACATATATATTTATAACTACTTTAAAACATAATTGCCAGTGATCTACACAGCGGACATTAATTATCTCAAAAATAAAATATGATATATTTTTTGTTTATTTTACAGAGATCCTAATGTCAACATAGATACGGGAAAATAACAGAAATTAAAATTAAAAAATAT
>CM063498.1:96783850-96878850 GCA_032207245.1 Pardosa pseudoannulata | reverse complement strand
CATGAGTGAAGTATCGTCAGTATATCGGACAAGTTTTGAATCTTCTAAGCTTACTGCATTTTAAAAGAGGGATTTGGTTCGAAGTACGAGGTAAGCTAATTGTATCAGTGATTTCATTTTTTAAATAGTACAGTCTTGTATTTATAGTTTAATTTATCGGTGGAATTTTTTATTAAATAAGTATATTCAGTTTCCATACAAATAAAGTGTATCAAAATAATAAATTCTGTGAAGTGTAATAAAACATTTTATTTCGCCTTTTATTTTCGTAAATATATGTGGAAGGCTATACTTAGTTCCCTTTGAGATTTTAAAAGGCATAGTACAAAAACTAAGACAAATACAGAAAAAAAAACGAAAGTGGACTGTATAAGGAAAGAATTAAAATTTTATTCAGTAGTTACATGTTTTATGTGCAAATTCTTGGTCACACGATCTACATAAATGCAATAATAAAGTTTCTGCCAGATTCTGTTCAACATGGTGTAATTAGCGATATTCACAGCACGTGTGAACTTTTCAGGCAATTATGCTAAATCTTGCGGCATAAGGGGTAAAAGCAAAGAAGTATTTTACTTCCCCCCCCTCAAAAAATCACAATAAACTGATAAGAATGTTTTACATGGTAAAAGTAGTACGACATCATTGGAAATTCGCCCAATTTAATGTCTAAGTAATGGTAATTAAAAATGATATTATACAAACTTTAAATTGTGACTTATTTAAAGAAAGGTCTTTTTTTCCTGTATTCAGTTTAGTTCTATCACTGTACCGTTTTATAAACACAGAGATAATTATGAGTAACTCTGTATATATTTAATGCTACTATTAGAATGACATCCGAAGAAAAAACTTTTAAATAAGTTAATAAAAACAAAAATAAAGCACTTAAATAAGTATATCTACTATACTGCATTTAACACCTCAAAATATTCAAGCCTTTTAAGCTTTTGTATATAATCTAGATTTTATGCCTTTTTAAATTGTTTTGTGTTTCAGCTTTCAATTCTTTTGCATATTTATAAAATGGAAACACACACACACACACACGCACGCACGCGCACACACACAAAATATCCATTCTAGTGACAAGATATGTAAATCTAATTTTAAACTCTTCACATTTTAGAGAGATTTTGTTTTAGTTTTTATTAAGGTTACAGTGGAATTCAACAGTAATATTTGCCAATGTACTGGTAAATTTCGTGTTGCTAGCAGTATATTTTTTAGTGTTCGGTAAAATTTTTATAATTTAAGCATAATTTATTATTGTTTCAAAATTATCCTTGTTCAAAGATTCCATGCGTATCGTTTTTACATATAACAAGGTTAAATTTATGCATATACCTTTTAAGGATAAAAAAAAACTTCGTCTCATCGTGATCATTTGTTGGAAAATATAATTATAAAAAATTCAGAATTATATATCCCTTTTTCTTCTAAAATTATGTATGATATGTTTAGTTTGATAAAATAGACTTTTGCCGTTAGAAACATATTAAATTTAAATAATTTATTCTATGTATGTAAGCCATATTGATAAATGTAGAAGGTGTTAAATGGTTGAAAATGCACAGGGGGTGTTTCAAATGCTTATAAAAATTGAATAATTGTGTTTTAAAAAAGTGTTTAAAGTAATTATTAGTAATAAATGAATTATTTGTTTCAGTAATAAGTATATTAATTATAAGTTGAAAGATATTTAGGTATCCGTCTACCTTCGGAGAACTTTTTTCTTTAAACGTAGAAACTAGTTAATGTTTTTTCATTTTTAGATTTATTTTTTATATTATCATAGAGATTTGAACTTAAAAAATTTATTCCTGGAGAAGTTTTTATCAAATTTCTAATAAATAAAGGAAATTTAGCTCAAAAATCGGGTTTTTTCAAAAGGTTTAATTTTTTTTTAAATTAAATTATTTCAATAATTTTTGATGCAACACATTTCTTATACACTGGACTAGTGAATCACCTAAAACCTTTGCTTAATTTACATATGGAAAAAAAAACTTTGGTACTTCAAAATCATACACATTGAATTTTTAACGAATTTTCATTACCTTTATATCTAACTATGAGTGTAACTTCATTAAAAATTATCCAAATTTAAAGCTTTTAGGTTATTCACTAGTAAATACTATCAAAAGCATTCATAATAATTTTCAACAAAATATTTTAAGAACTTTTGAGAAATCACATTTCAAGTTTCAACATTTTATTAAAAATACCGTTCTCAGAAAAACGGATTTGAAATTTATGAAAGCAATTTTCACTATTAAAAAATTAAAATACATGGTTAAAATTCCCCCCACTTTCTTGCTTCAACATTTTCTAATTGCCTATTTGCTAATTAATATAAATACTAGAAAAATGTTTAAACTAATCTTCAAGAAAATTTAAAAAGTTTTGTCCAAAAAATGCTCTTTTGAAAGCTTTAAATTCACAGCTTCGGGTTCCGAAAACGTTACTTCCACTTTGTTTTGACAGCTGTCACTGATGTTTAAACAACTGTAACTTTTCTTTAAAATGCCGTAAAGACAAAACAAAAACGAAGCCTAAAAGTGGAAAATTTATAATAGAGAAATAAAAAAAAATTATGATTTTTGGCAAAAAATGACGTTTTTAATGTAGACGGATACCTTAAAAATTCTTTATTTGTCACAATTCTTAGTCATTTTCTAGAACTCAGTAAGATAGAAATATCAAATTCTCTGGCAATCTTCAACCATTTGAACGTTTACTGTAGACTTAATACTTAATATGTTTTGAAAAACCTTTTATTACATTCTAAGATAAATAAAATTAGCTTAATTCACACGATAAAATGTATTTGCTCATTTGATATTTGCATTTGTTCTTAAATAAGCTTTTCAAAACACGCGAATATTTTTTTCCGGATGAAGTAAAAATTTTTATTCCTCTTATCGAAATGGAGTTTGGCATTATATATGTCCATCAATATCAGGGGGAAAAAAGCGAAAGAGGGCAGTCAAGCATTATTTTCCAGCTCAGTGCTATCTTGTCCCTTATACCTTCAAGTTATTCTCTTCACGTTTTTCCCTATTCTTGTAAGTTTTGTAGCTTGCTATGTGGTGTTCTTTTGTTTAGCTTCTCCGTACCTATTTGCATGTGGATTAAATCCTTTAGATATAAGAGGTGTGCAAGGAATGTTTTTAATATTATAAGAGGATAGAAATGAAGTGATGTGTAAGATAAATAATAGTATGCACTGTTTCATTTAGTATAGATTTGATATCTTATAGCATTATAGGGTATTAAATTCCATGTTAGATCCATTTTTTATTTTAATATTGTCAATAGAAAGTTTGTATGAGTAAATATCGTAAATTGATGTTTCATTTCGGAGATTTTAATCAGTGGATTTTTGTACTCGTAAACAAATTAGTTTTCTATAACTGTCTGCAAAATGCTAGTTAAAATGTGTATTATCTATATTTGAAAAATAAATTATTTCTGAATAATGTTTTTTAGATATTTTTCAGAGCTTTGCAATGACTTTGTAGAGTAATATCTTTAGCTTAATAGTTTTATATGTCGATTGTGATTAATAAAACTATTTTAGAAATAACAATCTTTTAATAAAGCAACTAGTTTAAAAAATTATGTCGTGTTTGTTATAATCAAAACAAATACTTTGAATTTAGGTTATTGGGTGAATGTCTTGTTTTATAAGAGTCTTATATTTAAATATTTAAATTACTATGTAAGGATAGTATCTATTTGTTTACTTTGTAGAAGTGCTACGAAATCATACAGCACGAGGGATAATTGAACAGGAATGTAATACTTAAAGATAATTATTAATACTTAAAGATAATTAAACTCCTACAAATATCCGTATTTGGTAAAAATATATTTGAGGGTGTACTTTTGGCAAAATTGGCAATTTTTGTTTAATGCCAATCATTTTCGCGCATAACACCTGCATATAGGAATGGTGGCTGAAACATAATTTCAATGAAACATCAGCCAAAACATAATAAAATTGAAATGAAACAATACAAGCAAAATTAATAAACCCAGTGACATCTGAAATTATATATACTGTTGAACATTCAAAAATAACCCTAAAATGTAAAGCAATCAGAACAATTGTGTTTAAAAAATATAGACGTTCCCTTAAATAAAACAATATCGCCCAGCTTTGAGGTCAAACCCGACAAACAACTTGGCGCCAATCAAGGGGCACCCTCGACGAAAGATGGCTGATTGGTTAGGGTGCTTGCTTTCGGTACCGGAGTTCATGGGTTCGAATCCCACAGTGGCATATATGTTCGTAGTCGTTCCAAATCGGCTTTAAGCTGTAGGTCCAGGTCTCATTAGCCCTCGTGTTGCAAAAAGTAGACCGTAGCACTCCAAATCAAACTAAGGTGCACCCTCAAATAGACTAAACCGTATTATTCCTCGCGTAGTAAAAATGCAGAGCTTAGAACTATATACTTGACTAAACGAACATGCATGTAAGTTGTAAGATTCGTGACATCTAGTCTTAATGTATAAGACAACTTTAATAAAATACGTACATTACGATTATTTCTAAAAAATGAACATAAATATAATAGCTCTTACTACTTGTGATATAAATAATATATTGTACAATAATAAAGTAAAAATATGGTAGTTTATAAAATAATATAATTGTAACTGAATGTCATTAGAATAACTATATTTATCACTTTGTCTGTTCTAAGAAATGTATATTAATAATAAGAAATTTTAATAGGAATTTAATAATCAAATATTAGCATATTAATTGTACTCTCACAATAAACTGAATAGGAAAATTTTCTCTTGAATAGAAGGGGTATAGTAATAATTTAGGACTTATCTTATGATTTTGTTAATATAAATGTGAAGTTCATTTTTTACAGGTTTACTTAATTGTCCTAGGGTGTGTTGTATTTTTTAGTCTATATCAAGTTAAACTTTCATAAATTTGTTGTAGTTTTGGAACTTTTAAAAATTTCTTAACTTTGTTTTTTATCCAAATAAAATAATAGGTAATATACAAATTATTTCAAATTGTATATTTTTACAGTTAAAAGTTTTAATATTTAGGTAGTTTGCACCACATTAGTTCTGTGTGGAATATTTAGAACGAGTGGAAAAGATCAAATGTTTTTTAAATACAACTTAAATTCATCATATACTAATGTCTCAAGTTATATTTTACTGTAAAAAATAAATGTAAAATGAACAAAAGTGCTATTACTTTTTTTTAAGTATAGGTAAAATATTTTATGTAATATTAGATTTGAACGTTTCTGGATATTTTTTGGGGGAAAAATGATTGATTCTGAATATGTTTATAACTAGAGTGTAGTTTACTAAATTCTAATTTCTTTACAAAGATTTAAGTTAATATACACAAATATAGAAAAGTGCATGTAAATAACTAACGAAATAGTTGCATTATTGTCTTAAAATAGATATAAAATTCAATAATAATGAAAATCCTTGTAATGACAGTTTCTATCATCAATAAATTTGAAGTTCGTAACGTTAGACTTTACTTTCTCTCATGAAGCCAAGACAGAACTGCAATTATGTCTTCTTATTGCCCAGTAAGCCCGAAAAATTCAAATAACAGGAATTTATTTTTGTGTAATAGGCAAGATAATTTCCCTGGTTTCTCTATCTCTCTCTCTTATACACACGTACACATATACATGTAACAAGACGGAGAGTACGGCGAGGTTTTTGTAGTTATGTTCAGAAACAAAAAGCCATTTCGTCGCCAAAGATGATTAATCCTACATTGCGAAAGCACAAAAATTAATTGGGGCAATAATACACCAACGCTCGCACATATTTACATATATTTTTAACCGTATCTACTGTTTACCATTCTATATCCCGTCGTGAAACACAATATCCTTCTTCCTTCCCCAAATCCCTGATTAATTCAAAAACGTAAATTTTTAAAGAATTTTCAAATACAAAAAGTCAAACGACTGAATAATATTAAAAAAAGCACCATTTGCAATGTTTATAGTAGGCAAAATAATTTACCTGGTTTCACTCTCTCTTTTACATATACAAACACACACAGATACATGTAACAAGACGGAGTGTACGGCATGGTTTTTGTAGTCATGTTCAGAAACAAGAAGCCAAAGAGGATTAATCGTCGTCAAAGATGATTAATCCTGCATTGCGAAAGCACGATAAAAATTGATACAGCAATACACCAATGCTGACACAAAAAATTGATGCAGTAATACACCAATGCTGACACATATTTACATATATTTTTAATCGTATATGCTGTTTACCATACTATTTCCCCATGTGAAACCTAACGCAATTTCCTTCTTCCTTCACATGATTCCTGATTAATTCAAAAACGTAAATATTTTAAAGCATTTTGAAATACAAAAAGTGAAACGTCTGAACAATATTCGAAAAAAAATACACCATTTGCAATGTTTGTGTAATAGGCAAGATAATTTCCCTAGTTTCTCTATCTCTCTCTCTTACACACACATACACATATACATGTAACAAGATGGAGTGTACGGCGAGGTTTTTGTAGTCATGTTCAGAAACAAGGACCCATTTCGTCGTCAAAGATGATTAATCCTGCATTTCAAAATCACGAACAAATTGAGGCAGTAATACACCAATGCTCCCACAAAACCAATTGAGGCAGTAATACACAAATGCTCACACATATTTAAATATATTTTTAATCGTATCTACTGTTTACCATACTATTTCCTCTAATAAAACCTAATGTAATTTGCTTCTTCCTTCACATATTTCCTAATTAGTTCAAAAACATAAATATTTTAAAGCATTTTGAAATACAAAATGTCAAACGACTGAACAATATTCGAAAAGGAAATACACCATTTGCAATGTTTTATATTTTTCCCTTTTTCCCATTTATTTTGATCGATGCCAACCAAAATCCAAAAATCGAATTAGAAATATACATGTGGTTACAAAATAAGGAAGATTTATATGATATTATAAATTCTCCAATCTTAAATAAAATATCGTGTCGTTCAAATATTTCCAAAAACGCATTGTGATTCACTGTGGCAAATATATTGTCCAAGAATCTAATGCTTGAGGGTGTGAAAAATGTTACATGCTTCTTTCGGTCGTATATTTCCAAAAAATATACGGTCGTTCTGTAAGTCTACATTTCATTATGTGGGAAAGGGCAGTGAAAAATATTATTGGCATTTTTATATCGCAGCAATTTCCGAAAAGGTAAAGATATGTAGAGGAAAGCTATTTGTGAGACGATAGGAAATTCAATAGTGTAAAATGTAACGCAGTTGTTAAATCCTCTAAAGGAGTATAAAACAATCGATTTGTGATTTATTTTAGTGTGAGCTAGGTTTTAAATGGGTTAATTATATGACTAAAGGGATTTATAAAAGTGTATTTGAGATATTTTTTTGTGATATTTTTGGAGTTTTTAATTTGATATCTAACTATTAACTGTGGATTGTAAAATATTAGGATTGAAAAATATATCATTTTTTCTCAAAATTAAACTTTTATATGGTGTACTATTTTTATTTCGTGTATTTATATTGCTGCTCTAAATCAGAGAAATTGTTCGTAGGAAATTATTCTGTGTAATCGATTCTGGTAAGGCCCTTCCACATCATGGCCCACTGCGAGCCATTACCACCATCTGGAGGGGTATGGCTTATCGAGGTCGACGATGCAAACAATAAAATGTAATTGACGTGGGGTGACTTCGGAAGCAGTTTTTCTCCAAAGACCAAAGCTTCGGGACCGGAGTTCGTGGGTTCGAATCCCACAGTGGCATGGATGTTCGTAGCAGTTCGGAATCTGCTTTAAACTGTAGATCCCGGTCTCATTAGCCAGCGTGTTGCTGGCTAATGAGTAAGTAGACCGTAGCATTCCAAACCAAACCAAGCATCAAAGGCAACCAGTATGCGCTATTAAAGTAGGCAGTAGGTTCTATGGATGCATAGAAGCTCTCTTTTCATTTAATGGCCCAGTGTGTGCATACAGCCTATGAACCATCATCAAGGTTGCCACCAGAACCAGAACTGGAATGATGAACAATGGACCATAGTGTGGAGACTACATAAGATGTTTCTTTTAATTTCATTGATATTTCATTTCATTGACTATATATACAGCCTCTAATATAATTTATTTTGTATTATTATATAAGTTTTTATCACTTATAAACTCATTTAATTTGGATGTCTGTAAATAATAAGAATTGATAAATATCATAGGTTAATACAATAAGAATTGAGGGTAATTTTAAGGAACTTAAAAGGTTAATATTTTTGTATATGACATAAGTCTTTGAGAGTATATGAATTATGATTCATTATAAAGTCATTAGAGAAAACAAAAGTGTTAAATTCAATGAACCTCCAGTGCTAGGTTTGATTTTCCACCTCCTACTTATTTGTGAACAGGCTATAATTTTAAAAATCATAAGCAGTATTTTTTTCTACGTAAAGTTATAGATAACTAATTTATTTACTATCGAAAGTTTACAGAGTAATACAAAAGGAAGTTCTATTGTAGATTCAATTATTCATGTTTTTAGGTGACTGTTTTTGGCTTATATACCGGCAAAGTAGTGAAAAATAGAATGTCAATCCAAAGTACAAAGTTCTAAAAGAGAAAGATACATAAATGTTTGTTAATATTTTATACGGTTACTATTTGTTGCCCCTACAGAAAATTTTTGCCAAATTAACAATGGTTTTAAACGTTTATTAACTGCCATAAGATGAAAATGTTGCATGTTGAATGCATTAAACAGAATATGCCAGTCTAATAACTTACTATCAATAAAAATTTGATTGAAATCTTCTACGAAAGTTTAGAACCATTTAATGTAGAGAGACGTGATCAACCCTTTTATTACGAGGATATGACAAATATTAGTCTCTTTTTTTCTCTTTAGTAAATCAAAATATTTTTTTACTCATTTTACACGAATATTTTGAAGTTATTTTATTTTGATAAGTGAAAGACAGTATTTTTCAAATCGTTTATTTATTTTCATTTTTGTATGTGTAAGCAAGTATTTTCTGTATTTATTTATATATCCAGACAAACTGCTCTTGTAATTTTATGTGGTTTATTTAACCCAGTCAAACATTAAAAGGAAATCTAAACCAAAATATTCTCCTAAAAGTGTTAACCATTCATTAAGACGAAGAATGAGTAATTAACCGGTCGAGTAGTAATTAACTAGTAGAAACAGTATATTCATTTAAGGAATAACAAGGGGCTTGTTTTCTGTTTTCATAAAATGTTTAAGCTGTGGTGTAACGTTTAGACTTTTGACAGGGAAAGTACATTTGCATGCCTTACACGAATAATTTCTGTAGAAAACATAATTAGTATTCCAAAAACAAGAAGAGAAGTGTACTCTCAATGAGCAAGTCCTGCAGTCACATAACTCATGTTTTGTAATTTTGAGCCACGTGACGTGTAACAAGTAATCACTAAGTTAAAAACTTCCCTTCAACGAATATTAATATCTTTTAAAAATGTCGTAATCATTCACAACTTATGAAGAGCAAAATATGGCAGCTTTCATTCTTCATCTTTTTCCCCTGACTTATTCTAAACTGCGATATAAAAGATGTTAAATTTTCTAACACTGAATTAATTCGTTGGTGCATGAATAATTTAAGAATGCACGCTCCACATCACATTCAATTAATTATTAAAATAATTCCTAATTAACATCGTGCCTGGAGATAACTAATCCTCGTAAGTTGTCACTTTTCAATTTTTTCCCCATTAAGCCAAGTACCTTTTATACTTCGTTATTTTCTGAAATCACAAGATATTACATTATGGAAATTAATTGAATTGTATGTTTCAAGATCAAGATATCTATTTTAATTATACTAATAATGAAAAATTCATTTCTAAGATCGTTGCTAGTGCAAAAGTTATTTTATTGAACTCCTGATAAAATGCTATTTATATAAAAATCTCATAAATTTATCTCTTTTCTTAGAATAAAAGTGTAATTTAATATTTCAAAATTTTTTGCGCAGGTAATTTTGGTTACAAAATACTGAATTGGTGAGATTTATACATTTTAAAGAAATTAAAAAATTGTACATATTAAATTTTAAAGTTTTTAAACTTTCTTTTAGGCTTAATAAATAATCGAGGATCAGCCTTACTCCATGTTCAAATAAATCGGACATTATATATAAAATTATACAATTGCTTTATTAACTGATTCGATTACATTTAATTACGCTAAATATTTAATGCTTTACAAATACAAAATGTTTTAACTTGCTACGGCATTTTTGATCAAAATTATTTACCAAAATATAAAAACAAAAGGAAATTTTTAAAATGCAAGTTATAAAGAAAGTATGATGATATTAAAACATAAAATAATGTATATTATTAACCTGGTACGACTTGAAAGTTAATTTTAATTGAAGTAAATTACTACTTTCAATAAACGGCATTCTCTTTAAACAGAGCTTCAAATTTCCTACTTAATTTCTTCAAACACCATGGAAATTTCATCATTTGATCTAATTGTATTATAATGTATAACAAAGATTACAGTGAAGTAAATTGTCTTTAATCAAAGCTAATATAGTTTAAAAGTGAAATTTTGAAAAAAGTAAATTTTGCTTAATTTATATTTTCAAATTTTATTCGTCTTCAAAAACTAGTGAAATTTACACATAGTATAATATAAAATATAAAAATTTGATAGAAATAAAAGTTTTTAATTCTATGAAAGTTTAAATATTAACTTTTTCTGTTTTTTCATTAATTTTTGTAATTGAAAAATGAATGCAATAATTTATTTCTTTGTTTTTTATAAATTTTTATCTGAGACCAATAATTGATGCTAAAAATTAGAAACATGAAAAATGTGTCTAAAAGTGTAACTTAATATAAAGCTTTGTAAAATTATTTTGTTTAGAAATATTGAAATGATGGGATTTTTATGTGTGAAACAACTTTTGCAAATCTGTGACTTTAAAAAAATTACAATTTTAATTCTTAACTCATCAAATCTCAAATAAAATAAAATTTGATGTGTTCTGAAAATATTTGATTCCACTGATCAGGTATGGAAAAGCTATGAAATATATGTTGTTGGTTTTTTAAATTGTGAAATCTTATTTAGAAATTTGAATTGTTTAAAAACATTTGACTCAAACATTGTCATTTCTGCTATTTGTCATATTTTAGTCTGCTATACTTGCAGATAATATTTTAGTCTACTATACTTGATTATTGCTACAATGTGCTTCTTTCTTATTTACTATTTAATGGATGTAACATAGTTATTGTCAATGTTGAGAATGTGGTCATCTTGAACATTGTACACAATCCAGAGTTGACACACTTGAGAAACAAATGAGTAATTTAATAATATATCGTGTCGTACGGTTAAAACATCTTGACGATGTAAATATGCCAATTTCTATTGTGACACATGAAATGAAAAACATGAACTCATTCTATGTAAAGGGATTGAAGCTACATTGGACGTAGAAGTTTGCGTAAATATTTTATATGTATTGTTGAATTGAGAAATAATCCAGAAATTAGAAATTAAAAGGTTATATTAAGGTCTATTACCTCATAATGATTGTAATTACCATAACAGACAAATCTGTTACAGTCAAGAATTAGCCTAAACAGTTTTTAACATACTTCGTCTTTTGTATTAATTTGCAAAACTCCAGAAGTATTTTTAACCACCATATATATTACAAATGTTATAAAAAATGTAACCTGTACAGTATAAAAAAGTTAAAATTAAAGTATTCCGTAAATCTATTTTTTTTAAGAATAAAAGGAATAGTAACCATATTTTAGACTGGAAAAATATATAAATTAATCATTATTTTAAAGTACATTTCCATCGCGTACTAATGGCAAATTTAATTCTAAGCCCTAAATACTATCCATTGAATACAAATAACTATACTATATGTAAAAGAAATGTGCTCGGAATATTTTCAGTTATGTTCCTTTTTAATCACTTAATAATTAACAACTTCTTAAGAAATTGCTTAAGATTTTACTTTCAAATTTTAATTATTTTCACATAAATATAATTCTAATAGTGTTTACATTTTCAAGCAGATTAATATTTAAAATCATCCATTCCTTTAAAATAATCATAAAAATAAACTTTGTGCTTCACTGAGTTACTTCATCTTAATCTGTCACTTATAAAACGTTTTAATTGATTTGTCAACATATTTAATTTTGTTTTAGAAATATGTAATATGACCATGTTTAAAAACTTTATAAAATTTCCAATTTTCCCCCAACCACACCATACGAATTCGGTTAGCATTGTTTAGGTCAGTTTATTGGTTAATAATATTCTAGATTACTGCATTCGATAAAAAATATAATATTTTATAAAACTTATTTTTAAAACAGTTTTGTGGATGTTTATTACGTAAATAGTGGAGCCTGGTTTTGGGTGTTATTAAACTTAAATTTTAGGGATATAATTTCTCATTATGATACGATCATAACTTGAAACAACACTTGTCTATAAATTTATTATAAATTTTTCACTTGCATTTTGTCAACCATTTTGAACTGCAAAATTTGAAAACTTGAGAGAATTCCAAGTTTAATTATCACAATGCTTTACAGGATGGTATTTATGAAGTAAGCCTAGAGGATTATATTTAAAAAAGTGTGAATATTAATGATTTTGATAAACTATTGATTTTAAACTTTCTCTAGTATTGGAAACTAGAATATTGCTCGTCATATGACGGTATCAGTAAATTTTTTTTTATTTTCCAGAATTTTAAAGTACACTATGGAGCAAGTAAAAAATGCTTTGTTTTTTGTTAAGAATTATCTGGTACAGGCTCAATTATTTGTTTATCTTTATACTTCTCTTAAATTCTCAGATATTGTGTATGAAGTTTATAATCAAGCTGAATTCATTTAGAGAAATAGTTTACCACCGTGGAATGTAATTGGTTCAAAGATATGGGTTCGTTGAAAATCTTCCAAAGCTTGCCAAAGTTCAACAGCAATACTCGGAAATCGATGCAAATAGCGAGGGGGACAGTTAAATACCAATCAACGAGCGAGCTAGATCAGTGATACAGCGATCAGCTATGGGGCTGTTTGAATTCCCTCTATAGTTTAATGTACTTTGATTGAATCAAAGAAATCTTTGAGATTGAACATCCCGATTACAAGTCATTCAAGTTCACTGCTAAAAGACTGTGTTTCAAACATAAGGTACGAAAACGATCGAAATAAACTAGCTTCGTCCCCAACCATTGGAACGACCGTAGGGGAACCATTTCTCCTTTTATACTTAATAAATATTATTTCATTTTACACCTATGCTGACTAAAAGTTATTCGTTTTAAACTTTACTCGCTTTGAATTTTGCTAACTCTAACTCATCATGAATCCAATATGGATTTCTCTATCCATTCCAGGTCCAACCGCTGCATAAATTCACAGACAGACGGCTATTACTAATAGGGAATTCGTTAAATTGGGTCACATAATTTGACATTGTAAATCTAATGGGAGCTAGACGTAAACTAATACTTCAATCTTAATCCAGTGGATTGATTTATTAGTGAATAAACAAGTCTTTCAAAAATTTTTGTAAATGGTTTCTTTTATTGTCTCACTAATTACTTGTTACATGCTAGAAGTGTTTTCTACCGATTATGTGGTTAATATATATAAACTGTTATCATGCGATATCTTATATTCTACAGAATATTTCTAACTCCCCTAATTCATTAAACTTAAAGTACATTTCCAAAACAATTAAATATATTTTTGTTAAATACTAAACTTTCAAATAAAGGAATATATTGCGTGTTGGAACGACTTTTGTTCCATGATTTTTAACGTCTTGCATAAGTAGTTTAAATAAAAGAAATTGTAAGACTTTATAAAATAGAAACCTTATATTAATGACTGTTACTAGAAATTATTTGATCTTATATGGGTACTTATCCCTTTATACTGTGTATTTTGTACTCATAAAATACATACTGAATGGTTCATATTGATATAAATATGCTAATAAAGATAATTAGCAGTTAATAATTAAAAAAAAACATAATTGTAACCTAAAATAATTTTTAATGTACAGAAAATTAAGTAATATAGTATTAAAATAAAGAAATCTTTACTAAGCTGATCTAACTTTTAGGATTATATACGAAACACTCACATTAGTAATGAACAGAATAATTAGCAGATATATAATTAAGGACTCATTTTAGTAGCAAATGAAGCAAACCGGTGCATGTCTCGTAATGAAAGTGCTATTGGATTTCAGATAGACCAATATTAATCACCTTTATATTTTATGGAAGAAAATTAAGAGTGATATAGATTATGTTCCTTACCGAATTATTTTTTAGAACTCACAGTAGTATTTTATTTCAACTGATACTAACGAAACTGCCATAAAATGCATTTATTATGTAAAGCAAATATTAAAAAATGGTAATAAAAAGAAATATGTGGCAATAAAATATGTAAAGATTTAGAAAATATTTAAAACGTACGTTTATTCATTCTTTTTCTTAAGCTTTCTAAATAAAAAATACCATAATTTATTAAAACGGATTCGTTTTTCTCCTAAAATTGCATTTTTTATGACTGAAACATGGTTATTATCTCTGCGATAAAAACCCTATTAATTATTTATTCTTGCATGCAAGTATTCCAGAAGGACATATAATAGAAACGCACGTAAAATTTCGACCAACTTTCAGTATCATTAAAAAATATACCTGATTACTTATATTCTTAAGCGTCTCATTTTTAGCGGTTTTATAGCTGAATGTTCAAAGCCGGTATTGAATATTTAAGTAATATTTTATCTGCCATACAAGATAATTTAAAACCTGTAGAAATAAAATTAAATTTACTGTAGATTATTATTGGGTATTTTCTCTGTACCCTACATTTTAAGGAAAATTTTAGGATTATATATTTCTTGACATTAACCCGAACAGCTACTGATAAACTTTAAATTTTAGTATTTTTATATAATATGTATAATGTATATACACATACGCATATTTGAATTCACACACAAATATAATCATATTACCTGTACGTATGTATATGTATATATGTAAAAGATATAGGTACATTATACGGACACGTATGTATCTGTATGTACGTTAGCATAATTACACAGGCACTTTTCTATATCCCCGGCAATATATAGATAGTAATGTAAAATATGAACAAAAAAAAGTAATTGCATTGGAGCAAATATACCACAATATACCAGTGTTTTTGTAACCCTTAATAACTATTATAATTTATTAAAACGTACGTGACTTTATTTATAAATGGTAATCAATATATAGATGTTTTTGTATGACTGTATGCATAAAAATTCTAATAGTTGAAGTCTTGTTAATTATAAAAGCTATCATACTTTATGACGGGCTTAAAATTTAATAAAACACATTAAGTGTTATACAATATATAACCCTCAAAATAAGTGCATTAACCCTTTAACGTGCACGCTCGAGTTAACTCGAGCTCTCTAAACTGTTCAAACTGTGCACACTCGAGATAATTCAAACGACGTTGTAATTTATGTTGCTATAATTGTTCACACTCGAATACAATTGAGAATTGAAAATAACAATGTGAAAGCCAAATAACAATCATTTTATTGATATTTATCCTTAACATTGGAATTTTTTGGCCGGCTTTGTAAAAAAAACTGCATTAAGGGGTTAAGGTACTTAAAAAATTATTAAATATTATTTATTATTAAATATTTTAGTAATTCCCTCTCTTGCAAAGAAATTCTCTAAATACGTGTCTAATAAGAAATTTATTTACCAAGATTTACCAATGGTAATACTTTGCGTATCTTTAGTAATCTTAGGGATAGGAGTATGTGACCACTGTATAAATTAAAAGAAAACATTACTGATAGTTACTATTTACTTTCATATTAATATATTATATATGATACATATATACATGATATATATATATATACATACATATACACTATATATATATATATATATATATATATATATATATATATATATATACATATATATACACAAACATACATACATACATACATACATACATATATATATATATACATGATATATATATAACATGCATACATACATATACACTATATAGATATATGTCAAATGCACATATATAAGTGAGGGTGTCCGTGAAAGAGAAAGAGGTTATTTATTAATGATTGCTCATCATATTTCACCATAAGTTCATCATCCATTTAAATAAGTATTTAGTTATAGACTCAACCAATAAATCATTAGGCAATTGCATCTCTTGAGATGAATAACCTGTAATTACACCAGTCTTTGTACAATTACCACGAGACACGTGATTGATTTTCCATTTGTGGCTATTTATCATTTTGAATGTCACTATGTTAAAGATATTTTAATGTTGATATGTACATTTTTGTTAGTGTGGAAAACAATTTATATATGAATTAAGGAAACTCTGCAGTTAGAAAAACGGCTATGCATAATCTAAATATCCCTATCAACATAAACAACCGTGTGCAACCAGGAAGTGGATTAAAAGAATTTTTTACCTTATTTTTGTCCACACTTTTAAACTCAATTTTTTCTGAACACTCTAAAATACATATTTAGTCTATTTTAATGATGCTTATACGCTTTACGGTACTTCCAATTTTACAAAAATGCAATTTGTGCAACATAAACTGGTTTTCGAGATCTTTGTTATTAGATTTTTAGTTTTTTGTGATATGACTTAACCCCTTTACGTGCATGGCTGAAAGATGGCCGAATGGTAGAGCGCTGCTCTTCGGAACCAGAGTTCATGGGTTCGAATCCCGCTGATGGCATGGATGTTCGTAGCCGTTAGGAATCGGCTTTAAACAGTAGGTCCCGGTCTCATTAGCCCTCGTGTGCAAAACAGTAGATCGTAGGGCTCCAAATCAAACGAAACCTTTACGTGCACGCTCGACTTAACTTTAGCGCGCTAAACTAGCCAAACTGTGTACACTCGAGGTAATTCGAGCGGCGTTGTACTTTATGTTTCTATAATTTTTCATACTCGAATGCGGAGAATTGAAAATAACAATGTGAAAGACAACAAAAACTGTTTTATTAATATTTATCATTTACATGGGATTGTAAGCTATATCAGTTACTTATTCAAGAATAAAATATATTTTTCTCTACTTATCACTTACGACTTATCTCTTCCTTGTTTATATCTCTACCGTTATATCTCTACCTTCTTTCGAAATATATCACAAAAAGAAAATTTTGATTAATTTTATAAATACTAGTATTGTTATTATTTTTGTTTTAAAAGTATTAAAAAGTATTTTTACAAATAATCATGTGTATTCTGATATGGATATTCGAAAAGAAAGATAAAAAAAAAGGTCGATGTGCGTGTAATATTAAAATATTTGACTATTTTCTTCAATGTTATCAAAATCCAAAAATGCAATAAAAATTTATAAATTTTTTTGGCAAGACAAGTTTCTAAATTGTTTTTTACATTAAAAAAATTTAATTTTTTTTGGCAGGCCTTTTAAAAAAAATATGCTTAAAGAGGATAAACTTTAGTTGTCGATCAGTTTTATTCATTACTATATTTAAGTCTCACTTTTAAGACTTCTGATTATCATCTTTGAAAATTTGTTTTCTTGTGATTTGAATGCATTTCCTTGTTGCGGAATTTTGTAAATGAATAAACTTACTATAAAACATGTATGAGGATTTTGTCATAAAGCAGTAATGGAAAAAAATATAGTCAAGCATATGCTGTCTGTCTGTTGACTCATTTTGAGAAATAAGTCATATGACACTTCGTGTACCATTTTCAAACTTATTTTTTAAACAGTTTTAAGTGTTTGATAATTTTAAAAATCTCACTGAATGTTCTAAATCTCACGTTTTATTTTTTAAAAATGCTATAAAAGTGTAATGAATTGAAAATTAGGGCCATTTTAGTTTATAATTGTCTTTTAATGTTTGAAAATGTGTGTTTTCATTTTTTGTTCACTAGAATAAATTTGTTTTTTTCCACTCTTCCCGAATTACTGTCATGATGCTAATAACAACGTTAGTCAGTTCTAGATTTCATTCTTCCATTCCTTTAAGATGGATAAAATACATCCCTTTGAAAAAACTTAGATTTTTAAACACGGATAGCAAAATAAAGATATTGACCAGTTCCTCAAAATTGTAATATTCATATATTAACCCTTCGAGTGGAACACATCTAGGAAAAAATTCTCCAAAGTACGCTAATGTCAGTGGCCAAAGAGTTGTAAGATTTTTACCTTCACCCTTTGTCGACTAGAATGGAATATGGAAAACCCATTCTCGTTATTATCCCTTTACTTCCGGTATAGATATATAAATAGATATTATAGATTGTTAATTTTTAATACACATAAAGCTCGGCAAGCCTGGAATATTATTCCATAAGAAATAATAGATTCTAAAAGTACAAATAAAAATATTCTTTGAGATTATTTTTTTTTTACGAAAATCATCCAAGATATTTAAGGGGTGCAATTAGCGATACATCTGTTACCGCAAACTTGGAGTTTAAAAGCCATGAAGCAGTGAAAAAAAAAAAAAAGGGGTGCAGTTGTTAAATACTTCTACCTCAAAACTCCGTAGGGAAAGCACTGGCAAAAATGTACATTACATCCATTTTCAGAGCGTTTTTGGAGGTCGAAAATTGTACGTTTTGAAGTTACCATAGGTTTGGCGGAATTGTACGTGCGAACCGCTTAGAGAGTTAATAAACTCGTTTATGAACTGGTTCGAGTTATACCATACGAGAAATGTTTTATCTCTTGTGAATAAAATATCTTATTTTATATTTAAAAAAATCATCTAAACTTTATCCAGAACTTTAAATCCAGAAACTCTAGACAAATTGTACACTGTAAAATATAGTAATTTTAATTTGGTTGCTCTTTGGTTTAATCTATTATTGCAACACAGCTATGAAGTTATTCCTAACCTATATAAAATAGCCAAGTTCGAACCACGAACTGGATCCTCAGCAATGACGGCTTGGAACTGGAATTGAGGAATCCATATTGGATTCTTGATGAGTAAGGATTAGCAAAATTCAAAATGAATAAGTTTAAATTTTTCTAAACTATCGATTCTATTCTGAAATAAATTGGTACAAATATGCGTCATATCACAGAAAAAATTCTGCCGTCTTTAAAACGTTCGAAATCCACACCCTCCCTCCATTTTCATGCGTTTGATGCCATTATATCAAGCCCCATTTTAAGAGCAGATGATAAAACAATAAAAATTTATCAATTTATCACATAATAAATAGGTAATTATGACAACATTCCTTTAACTATCTCTTTTAATCATGTCTTATTTTAAATTATTTAAATATCGTATGCATTATTTTCATACATTTCATCACTGAATTTAGAGATTACGTAAATAATTTTCTTCTATATTTCGCTTAATTCATAGGTTAGGTACATAAGTGATAATTTTAAATTTAATTATCGATTACTTTTTGTTTCCAGAAAATTCTCAGCCAAAAACAGTTTTTACCTGCATCATAGGGTACTTTACAATTCCGAAAATTAAAAATTTTACTGATCCCGTCTTAGGACCGGCTACATGCTAGTATGTTAAGAGTATGCAGAACTTAATTGGACAATGTAAAGTACAAAAATAAATCGCGTTATACTTTAAACGTGAAAAACGTATAATGAAATACTCACTTCTGCAATTTTATGCAACGTAAGTTTTACATACTTTACATTGTTCTTTTCTTGTGAATAATGCAAGTTGCTAAAAGCTTCTTGAGTAATATGTCATGTTACTAGATCACATGTAAATTACACTTATCTCCTTTTATTATAAAAATTTAATTCTTCGGATAAAAAACGTTGTAATTTTACGTGATAAGTTGTTTTCAAAAGGAAAAGTTTCTTATATTTTTTTTTTGTAAAAATACATAAATAAAAGGAACGTTAGTATAAAAAATCCCATAATAATGTGAACAAAAGTACCTTGAGGGAATATTTTCGTCGCTTAAAAAATCTTCTAGTTTCATAAAATAAAAAATTTGGACATTCTTACAGTAAGAAAAGAATGCTTAAAAAAGGGCATTTTAAATAAAATATTAGGGTTTAGCACAGCCGCCACTATAAATCAAAGAAATGTACTTTGTAAACACATGCTTTCTACGTAAAATAACAGTTCTTGAGACTCAATGTTTTATCTTCTCGCATAACATTCACCTGCCCCGCTCATTTGTGAAACGGTAATATTCCGCATTTCAGACATAATCTTCAAGATATGTAATCTTTCCTGCCACGGCTTGTCTCTTTTATGTTTCAGTTATTTATGGCCATAAATTCAATTCAGTTGGAATGTTTTCAGTTTTTTACTGCCATCTTAGATATTCAAAACTTGTCATTTTCGAGGCGTGAAATGTTCTTTTACTTCAATGGAGAAATGTATTTAACTCGTACCAATTTTGAAATTTTGAAGAAAATGAGGGGAAAAATACGAAATTTTATGAGATTTTTTTTGAAGGGGGGAGGCGGTATCTACTAAAAGCAGACAGGGATTGTTTATAAAGATATTTAAAAAGTGTTGTGAGAAAATTTAGTTTTTGCTATATTTCTGTTCATTAGTCAAATGAGAGAAAATTATGCATTTTATAGTTCTGTTGTTCATTCAAATTATTCCTTTAATGTTAGATAAAACTGTAGATTTTTATACATGATAGCAAAATAAAGAAATTGTCCAGTTCCTTAAAATTGTAATATTTATATATTAATAAACTCGTTTACGAACTGGTTCGATTTATACCATACGGGAAATGTTTTATCTCTTGTGAATAAAATATCGTGTTTTATATTTAAAAAAATCATCTAAACTTTATCAAGAATTTTAAATCTGGAAGTTCTAGACCATTTGTACACCGTAAAATATAGTAATTTTAAAAATAAGTGGCTCTTTCGTATGAATAATCAATATTATTATATTCAACTACACATATTTATCCCCTATATAATAACAGAATAATTTATCTATCTGTCCGTCTGCCCTCAAATTTATGAAGTGGTTGGATCTGGAATGGATAGAGGAATCCATATTGGATTCTTGATGAGTTAAGGTTAGCAAACTTCAAAGTGATCAAAGCTTATTTCTTCTTTACTATCGATCCTATTCTAAAACAAATTTTCATAAATATGCTTCATTTCACAGTATAAAATAATGTCGACCTATAAACGTTCGAAATCCAACCCATCTCCCCTTTTTGGGCTTTTAATGCCATTATTTCAAACCTTATATTATGAGCAGTTGATTTTTCAATACAAAATTATTAGGGCACTGATCGTCTTTACCAGAGTTCGTGGGTTCGAATCCCACTATGGCATGTATGTTAGTAGCTGTTCGAAATCGTGTTTAACCTGTAGGTCCCGGTCTCATTAGCCCTCGTGTGCAAAACTGTAGACCGTAGCGCTCCAACCAAACAAAACCTTAAAACGTTTGAAATCCACCCCCTCCCCCATTTTTATGCGTTTAATGCCATTTTATCAAGACCCATTTTAAGAGCACATGATTTATCAATACAAAATTATCAATTCATCACATAATAAATACGTTTTAGTATTACGATGTCATTCCTTTAACCATCACATTTAATCACTTCTTATTTTAAATTATTTAAATATCGTCTGTATTATTTTCATACGTTTCATCACTGAACTTAGATATTAAGTAAATAATTTTCTTTTATATTTCGCTTAAATAGGTTAGTTACATATGGGATAATTTTAAATTTAATTATCGATTTTTTTTTGTTTGAAGATAATTTTCAGCAAAAAAATAAAAAAATAAAGTAAAATAAAATAAAAATAAAAATAAATTTACCTGCATCATAGGGTACTTTACAATTTTGGATATTTAAAAATTTTTTGGTACCTTCATATGACAGGGCTTTATGCTAGTATGTTAAGAATATGCAGAGCTTAATTGGACAATGTAAAGTATAAAAATAAATCGCGTTATACTTTAAACGTGAGAAACGATTATAATGAAATACTCTCTTCGGCAATTTTATGAAACATAAGTTTTATATACTTTATATTGTTCTTTGCTTGTGAAAAATGCATAGTCGCTAAAAGCTTCTTGCGTAATAAGTCATGTTACTAGATCACATGTAAATTACCCGTATCTTCTTTAATTATAAAAATTTAATTCGACGGAAAAAAATTCTAATTTTACGTGATAAATTGTTTTCAAAGGGAAAAGTTTCATATATTTTTTTTGTAAAGATGCATAAATAAAAGGAACGTTAGTATAAAAAATCCAATAATAATGTGAACAAAAGTACCTAGAGGGAATATTTTCGTCGCTTAAAAAAAATCGTGTTTCATAAAATAAAAATTTTGGACATTCTTACAGTAAGAAAAGAATGCTTAAAAAAGGGCATTTTAAATAAAATATTAGGATTTAGCACAGCCGCCACTATAAATCAAAGAAATGTATTTTGTAAACACATGCTTTCTACATAAAATAACAGTTCTTGAGACTCAATGTTTTATCTTCTCGCATAACATTCACCTGCCTCGCTCATTTGTGAAACGGTAATATTCCGCATTTCAGACATAATCTTCAAGATATGTAATCTTTCCTGCTACGGCTTGTCTCTTTTGATTTCAAGTTATTTATGGCCATAAATTCAATTCAGTTGGAATGTTTTCAGTTTTTTACTGCCATCTTATATTCAAAACTTGTCATTTTCGAAGCGTGAAATGTTCTTTTACTTCAATGGATAAATATATTTAACGCGTAATAGTTTTGAAATTTTGAAGAAAATAAGTTGGAAAATACGGAATTTTATGTGATTTTTTTTGAAGGGGAGAGGCGTTATCTACTAAAAGCAGACAGGGATAGTTTATAAAGATATTTAAAAAGTGTTCTGATTGAAGTATTTGGTTTTTGCTATATTTCTGTCCATTAGTTAAATGAGAGAAAATAATGTATTTTATAGTTATGTTATTTATTCAAATTATTCCTTTGGTGTTAGACACAGGAAAGAATAGCTGACAGAAAGATACGTTGTATATAATGATGATTTAAAGAAAGGACATAAAATATTATGTAAGGAGTTTTTTACAAGCTTCTGATCAATGTTGAATTGCATAATATGCCTTTAATACATTTTTAATAGAAATACCTCTAAAATATTATTCTTATTACAGGTAATTTTTTTGTTTTGTAAAATAGATTCCATTTAAGGAAATCCCTCTGCAGGTTTAACGTTGTAGCTGATTGAAATAAAAGGTTCGATTTGAAGTGTGTATCATTCTGTATCAAAATAAACGAACATAAAGTTGAAATTTATCCTCTGTATAAAGGCCAGATGATGGTTTTGCAGATAGAAAGTCTTGATTTTAAATCACACGTATTTTGTACAATTCTTTTTATTTTAAAAATCTAATACTCCAAACCTCAAAGCATGCACTAATTTTACGTAAGTTAAATTAAAACTTCTGTACGTAAAAATATCTTATGACATTTCTAAATTTTTGTTAAAAACTAGCATATAGCACGTACTATTATGGGATCAATAATATATTTAATTTTCTAGAACTGTAAAGTGCCCTGTAAGGCAGGTAAAAGAATGTTTTGTTTTTTTGCTGAAAATTATCTAGTCCAAGCTGAATAATTTGTTTATCTTTATTGACCGTATGCTAGTTGCCAACTTTATCTTTTCATATTACGTGATACTATGAACAGCAGAGGTTTTAATTTTGACAGTGATTATTTGGCGATGTATATGAATGATGTCCAAAATTTAGGGAATGGATTGCAAACTATGTGGTTATGTATAGAAAAACACACACACACACAAACTTCTTAATTTTTAAAGATATATAACTTAAACGCTAGATATATATTAGTCCGTAAAATGGACTCCTAGACTCTTTTGTTAATACCGATGATAAAATGTTCATTGCCACAAAAAATAATCAATGATTTAATTTAAAACTATTACATATGTACCTAATCGATTATTTAAGACAAATATAAAAGAAAATTATTTACGTAATATTTAAGTTCACTGTTAAAATGTACAGACGTTATTTAAATGATAAAAAATTATTAAATGAGATGGTTAAAGGAATGACGACATAATGCTAGTAAAAAATGTTATTTTTATCTATTTATTATGTAATAAATTGATAAATTTAATCTTTCTCTTAACTGTGAACAATAGATGGCATTAAACGTTCGAAAAAGGGGAAGGGGTGTATTCGAACGTTTGCAAACTTGCTTTTTATTTTTCTAACAATAACTCATGAAGAATCCAAAATGGGTACCTCTATCCATTCCAGGTCCAAAATGTTCATAAATTCGAGGACAGACGGACATTTAACTTACGCTATTATTTTATGGGCGATAGAAAGATTGCCTATATAAACTTTCCTAATAATTAATACAAAAGTAAATAGAGGATAATTTTGTAACTGCTTCTAAAAATAAAAATCCTTTTATGATTTATAAAATAAAAGCCGTGAAAACTTTTTCCGTACCAAGCAAATTCTAAAAACGAAAAAATAAAACAAAACTTAAGTTTAAACAACCATTGCTATAAGCCAATGAAATGGATTTTTTAAACACATTTTATCTTCATAAAATAACCGTTCTTGATACTTAATGTTTTATCATCTTCCATAATATTTATCTGCCTCTCTCATTTACGAAATGATAATATTCAGTGTTTCACACATCATTGTCAAAATATGTAAACGTTAATGCCATATCTTGTCTGTTTGGAGTTAAATTTATTTATAACTAAAAATTCAATTTAATTGAATGATTTTAGTTTTTATCGCCATTTTAGACTTGTCATTTTTTGTGGCAAAAAGTGTTCTTGAATGGATACAATTATTCAATGGACTTATCCAGTTTTATAATTTTTGAACAAAGCTGGAAACAGGGAGAAGAGAAGGTTTGTGTTTTTTCTTTCGGGGGTGGTAAAAAATATATTTTTATTAAAATATTTTTAATTGTGGGAAAGAACTAACTTTTTCTAAATTTCTGACCATTTTTCGAATAAGTGAATATTATATATTTTAGATTTTGTCATTTATTCAAATTTTATGAAATATAAAAATGCAGAAAAATTGTATATAACAAGTAACATAAATATAAGTAACGAAGTTCTTCAACCCCTTCCGGTATGATTTAATAATGAAAAACTGTGCATGAAATAACCATTTAATTTTTATTTAAGAAACTTGTTTCATTTTACAATTCTTACATATTCTTAATTAAAATCCACTTTTTACATAGTGTTAAATAATATCAGAAACAGTAAAATTAAGAAAATATCAAAGCAAAACATTAATAAGGTATACAGATAATAGTCTTCAAGCTAGTGGTACTTTTCAAAGAAAAGTGCAAAGGTATTCTTAATTGTTTACACCGCCAAGTAGTCTCACTTTTAATTTGATTCTTGTAACACACACGGCATTTCTTAGTAGGTTTTCTTTTATTCTGACTCATTAATTTGGCAATGACTTGTACCAAGAAATTCTAAGTAAACAATATGCAATAGTGATTTTCACAAGTGATAAAAGTGTTGCCAAATTCAGTACACTAGAAATTTTAAACTAAATTAATTATCATATTTAACAATATCTTTAATCGCATGACGAGTGTAGCTCGTCATTGTGCGGTATGGAATGAAAAACTAATGACGAGCTAGACTCGTCATTTTACCGGAAGGGGTTAAGATTTCTTACTTCAGTATTGGAAAACATACTAATATTTCTTAACGGAAATGTCTCAATGCTATTCTAATTACAATCTTTTTCACACTGTTTACTTCAGTACCGGAAGTCATATGTTCGAATCGCTCTGTAACATGGATGTTAGTAACTTTTTAGAATAGACTTTAAACAGAAAATCCCGATCTCATTAGCCCTGGTCTTGCAAAACAGTAGACACCCAGCTTTCCAAACCATACACACTGCTTCTTCGGTTTCTTCATATTCTTAGGTGTTTGAAATAAATACTAGGTTTTAAAACATTGTTTAGAAAAAAGTGACCATTGAGTTGAAAAAAAATATCGTTGAATGAAGGATGGTAGTACAGATTAAGTCACGATAGACTCCCCATCTGTTAGACGAGATAGAAAGTCAAGATATGTAGCTTATATTTATCATAAAATTTAATTCTCTGGAAATGAGTTTGTGTTCTGAATTTAAGTGATAAGGTTATTTAAAAATCTTTATATAAGTTTTCTTGCGATTTTTCTAAATACGTATAAAAATTAGAGAATGTCCACTTGAAAACATATAAATAATTTAAGGAAAAATAATAAGAGGGGAAATTTTCTTCGTTGATGGTACAAAAAAGAGCCTTTTTGACTTTTATAAAAAAAACCTTGAAATATCTTATTATGAAACAAATAGTGATATGAATAAATAGAAAATATATACAAGCAGATTTAAAAAAACTGACATAAGATAATATGTTAAGAGCTTTTTATATCATTTAGGAAATGCTGACATGAATAAATTACTAAATAAGATTCCTTAAAAGAAATTATTTAAAAATACTATTCTAAAATATTTCCCTATTCCTTAAAATTCCCCAGTATTTTTATACACATCATAAGCTGGATGAAATGATACTAAAACTACGCCTAATCAAAAGCGTTTGAAATAAAAAAAGCTCGTGTTTATAACCATATAACAAAAAAAAACTAGAAAGAAATCATAGATTTACTAAATAAGTTTCCTTAAAAGAAATATTAATACTAAATACTATTCCAAAAAATTTTTCACTATTCCTTCAAATTTCCCAATATTTTTAAACATGTCATAAGTGATTGAAAGGATTCTAAAACTATGCCTTTTCATAAGTGTTTGAAATAAAAAAAAACTCCGGTTTATAACCCTATAAAAAAACGGAGAGGGAGAACATAGATTTTAAAACGTTTATAGCTGATCATGTGATGTTGTATTATTAGGGATTTTCTAGTAAGTCGAAGGTTCCCATAATTTGACATATTTTGTAAACAATTAATTTAAAGTTAGAATATAACTTTAAATATGAAACCTGCGTACATTTGTAAGTAGTTAAAGACTTTTACTCCGAACTAGTGTTAATATGTAGACCTTATATGAAATACTGATTGAACAAGAAGTATAAACGCTGGGGTTTTTAATTTTCTCATGCTAACGTGAGACTAGCTACTTAGAGGTCTCACCATACCAAAATCAAAACAAAACATTGTGCACTCGTACGGCGTACGGGCAAAACAGGGAAGGGGTTAATGTGCTGGCTAGAAATCGGAAACAAACATACACATTGACCTCAAATAAAATAATACCCTGTATAAAATGTGATAAGCGGTTAACAGTAAATTGAAATTTTTTAAAGCGATTTAAATGTATGTTTGAAATTATGGGAAAAGACCATGCATATTTTATATAATAAAATATCCAATATTTTAGAAGCATAAATGAATTGTAAATATAAAACAACAGTAAATATGGTTTTATTTTAGATTGAGGGTGAAGTAACTGCCATGAGTTGTTTAGTAAATAGTTATGCAATCTATAAAAGTCCAAAAATTGCACAAATGCATCATTAGGGAGAAAAATTAGCCAGTAAAGATCTAATGTTTGAATCTTAAATACCATAAAATACTTTTTAGTTTGAGCAGTATGTTAATTTTAAATATATGTTATTTAGTTCTCCCTACGTAATAAAAAGGAGAAAATGATTTCTTTCTCTCGTGAGTTAAACATTCTTTGTTGAAAATAAAGCATGTTTGTACTCTGTTTTCTAAGGCTATAATGATGTGAAAAAGAGATCAACAGAATGTTTAATTCCCATGCATGTGCATTATACCTTAAGAAAAGTATGTTATTAAAAGTTCACTAAATGTGTAAGCTTACTTTATATTGTAATCTTTTTTTCGTATATTTTCTTGTAGAGTAAGTTTTGTAACATAAATTCTAGCTTTCTTTCGTATTTTATATTTATAAATAAAACAAGAGTATTTTATCTTTATAAAGAAACAAAAATAAAATCACTCTAGCGAGGCTAAAAACTTTGTTTTTATACGTCAGACCTTTATGTAGAGATCTACCAAAAATAATGACTTTAAACTTGTTTTTATCAAGCGCACTCTGTTATTTGATCTACTTGTTATCTTACTAGATGGATATGAATTGAGCATATTCCTTTAAACTACCACCCCAGAAGAATTTGAAATATTAACGTAAACTAGTGAAACAATATCTATTTCTAATATTACTTGGGGATATGTAAATTATTAAAATATTATGCAGTTATTTTTACAATATATTTTGCAACAGTGTGTACTATAAAAATACAATGCATGCAATATTATAATTGTTAAACATTTACAAACAATACACAATAAATATAGTAATAAAATGTTTTTTTTTTAATTTACCGTTTTTATATAAATAATACAAATAGATTACAAAACATTGATTTAAATCGATTAGATAATTTTCTATGTTAGTTGTAAACAATCTTGTTTGGCTCTAATTAGAAATTTAATGGAACAAAAATCAAAATCAAGTTCCTCCAGTTAGGCTTTATCAAATCTAACAATTAGATATTAGTAATTTTACAACTAGTGGGTCGGCACAAAAGTATGCTATGAATCGCGTTTTTAACTTTACTGCTTGCACTTAGATAATAAAATCCAAAACCAGTAATAAATTTCTTAGAATAATTATAAATAAAATATTATAAATTTATTGAAATTATAAATATAAACTTATTGAAATTTTGTTTTATGATTTAAAAATGGAAACATCATATATATATATATATATATATATATATATATATATATACACTGTAACGGCATGATTTAGCGATGTGTCGACATCAAAGAACTTTACTTTGAGAGGTGGACTTCGCTTGTGTGGATACAAAGAGATTGTTTTCCCCGGAACCACGATATATAGACTGTTGTGCCTTATAGTAGCTAAACAACATACCAGACAAGCACCTTGACCGACCAGAAATATTACCATCGGAACTACAAAGGAATTGCCGCAACTTGGATCTAGCCGTACGAATTCCAAGGACTGGGTTTGCTGATGATTGTTTAACACAGACCAATCCAGTGGGTTGCAGGTGAGATCGCTAGTAGATGAAATAATGAAATTGTGGGTGAGGCCCCTCCCCTAGAAAGAGAGAGAGAAATTTTTTTAGAAATTAGTTAGCTAGAATCAGCTAATTCAGATCGCCTTGACTCTCTGTATCGGAGTTTTTTTCTATATTACCTTGGAACTTTTTTTGAAAGAGTAGCCGTCGGCTAACTCGAGGTCGCCTTGACCAGTTCTCCATTGGAGAGTTTATTTAGCAAAAATCGCGCCTTGGGATATATCTGTTGCTGAGATTGAGAACGTTACCCGTGCATTAATGGGTTTCCTTCTTAATCCTCCAATGGAACACAGCGAGGAAAAGAAGTCTCCAAAAATACAATAAAGGTTTATTGTGTCAGTGGCCAAAGCGTTCTATGTTTTTTCCTTCACCTTTGTCGACTAGAATGAAATACGGGAAACCCACCCTCGTTATTGTCATTTTACTTCCGGTTATAAATAGACATATAGATACTATGGATTGTTAACTCTTAATACACATAAAGCTGTGAAGTCTCGAAGATCATCCATAAGAAATAATGGATTCTAAAAGTACAAATAAAAATATTCTTTAATAGACTTTTTTATATTTTTTTATGAAAGTTATCCAAGATATTTAAGTGGTGCAATTAGAGATGCATCTGTTACCGCAAACGAATACTTCGAAATAGAGATTTTAAATCCATGACAATCTGTGTCTTTGTGCCTCATAGTACGATTCTTCAATATATGTCAGTCAAACAGGGATGCAGTTCCTAAAGAACGACCTTAACCTTCTTCCTGAAAACTCCATGGAGGAAAATACTGGCAGAAATCACATTACATCCATTTTCGGAACGTTTTTGGAGGTCGAAAATTTTACGTGACAACCGCTTTGAATACATCATCGGTTCGACGGAAATTGTACATGCGAACCGCTTAGAGGGTTAATATAATCCTCTTCAGCATTGCTTGCATATTTTTCTTAGAACGCTGTGTTTCAATATTCTTCGAAGAAAACCAGTTCTGATCACTTCTTATCCCGTCTAATTGAGAGTAATTTCTGCATTCATTACTTCAGTGAACTTTTGAAAGAGCTACCGAATTGTGTCTTCCGTCGGATCACCAATATTTCGGCAGAGTCAGATCTTAGATATTGCACGTCTCTACTCAGGCCTACGTGTATCAAATCACATGCCAGTGATCAGAAATAATTTTTTTGTGAAATTTATGAAATGTATATAGAAGAGGTGTAAATAAATTCATTATTAAAGACGCACCTGATTCTTCATTATGTCACCTCAAACAGGGACCGGATACGCTACAATACCGCTAGATATCCGATACTCTTTGTAGCCTATTGAATTAAGTACCGGTCATATAAGTACTTGTAAAATAATGTTAAGTGCATACAATAAATTATACTTTGTTTCTTACCAAGAAAAGATTAAAATACAAATACGTTTACGAATATACTAAAAATACATCTGCCTAATGATCTGTATAACGCTATGTCTTAAATTTTTAACTATTCATTAAAATATTATACCCATTCTTATGAAACTGGAAACGTCTAATTTCTTACTCTATTAAAAAAGTAAAGGTGGATTTACTCCCTCCTCCATTTTAAAATAAAAAAAGTATCTGTTCATAATTTACATAAATGTATATGCATCAAAATTTATTTGATTTCTAATTACCCGCACCTTTGTTTTATGGGAGTTTTTTTCTAGAGTAACTATAACCGAGACTTGAGTTTATGCGTGAAAATTATTCCTCTATCGTAGGGAACATAAATAACTATGTCAGTATTTCAACGGCTTTTATGGCATAATAAGCACAGCAATAAACGTCGGTTTTCTGAGCAATAGAGGGTTAAAGAACTAATAATTTTCACACTGAAATCATGACGCGAAGCACTTTAAGGGGTATTCTGCTATTCCTAAAAAGCAGTGCGGTATAAATTTGATTAGTTTCTAGCGACATTGATTCTCTCCAAATTATCGAATTTTAACCGCATATTTTTTTAAAAATTAAGCATGGAAAGTGGATGGGGAATATTAGAGACATATTTTAAAATACGACGTAATCGGATTGTCATTTTCTTTTTAACTATCTGAAGCAGTACTTTGTAATTTTACATATACATCACGTCATAAAGGAAAAGTGGGTATAAGTATACCTTTTCATTTATTTCAAATTAGTTGGATAGGTTTTAACTACGTCATATACTATAAAATCATACGATTTTACAAAATATTATGTTAAAGAAAAATATATTTTAGTTCTGGAGGATTTAATTCAAGATATTTATAGTTTTGTCTTAATGCATGTTTAACTAAATCATATTTTAAAATAAGTGGATCAAATATTTTGAGATTTAAATTTCTAAATTCCTATAAGGAAGTAATAAAAAGTTTTTGATATTCATTTGATGTAAAATTTTATTTATTCAAGATACAAGTATTTTATCTTTATGTATAACTAATTAAATTTTCTTCGTTCATGTTAACGTGAATTTTAATATGAATAGATGATAAGTAAACAGAAGGTTTACAAAAAGTATACCGATGAGTGTACTAATAAATTTAAAGAAATTTATTATCTTCCTTTACAAAGTTCTAAGTCTGTCTATGAAAGTTAGTGAATATCAATAATGACCAGGTGACCTGCCCCCCACCAGATAAATCTGGTGTAGGGCGTTATGTGCAGACCCAGTATCCCTTAACAGTCTCCCTTGTCACCTCCTACAGATGACCATTTCTGTCCGCTATTCAGTGACCACTTAGTTATGTGCTTAGACAAGAGTTTGTGCTTTTTTACAACAACTGGCATAGTGGGCTGTCGGGTCTTACAAGTCTGTTCGTAACACAGCCCTCGAGAGTTGGACCCAACAGTGACAATTGAATATATACGTGGTACCTTGTCATGTGGTTTTAACTCCCAATCCCCCACACAAAAAAAATAGCAAGTTAATTATTTGTGTGTGGGAACACTTAAATGTTTTAATATTCAACTAAGTGAAATAAATAATAAACATACACTCGTATTCGTGCATATTCATAGCTGTAATTATATATTATTTTAATAATAATTATATTATTTAATATTATGGTAACTTATTATTTTGTTTTAGAAAATAAACCGACATTTCGTCTCTCAAAGGAAATTTCCCATTACATTTTTCAACCTTCAATAACTCTGTTGGTGTATACCATTCCTCAAGTTGTATTTTTGTAAACCAGCACTGGTTATATAGCCATGTATATAACATTCATAGAGTCACTTCGTAACCCGAGAACTGACATTTAAAAGACTTCTTATTCTACCCACGAGTTCTTTTTTCCGATTATAAACGTCTCCCAGAGAGTAGCTAAAACCTTCTGCCCTTTAACACCTACAAAAACAAATCTTGCCTTTTCTCGACGTAAAAGCAGTATACTGCATTTTAACTAATATAACAAACCGGACATATATATATATATATATATATATATATATATATATATATATATATATATATATATATATATATATATATATATATTTCTGTAATATGGGCGAGACTCACTTAAAATCCCAACACAGTTTATTTTGGTAAGAAACATGAAATCCATACAACAGGCAAATACTTTTACAACCTAGTCCACATAGACAATGTGATCCCGCACATACACTTTTCAAGTAGGGATCTGTCAGGTAAAAATACTACGAATAATTCCTAAGCACAATTGATCACGTGATAAAAAGTACCCATGTTTAAAAAGAACGCTCTATTGGTTAAAATCATACAGACAGAAGCTGAATTAAGTTTATATCGTGTCTGGAGGGGGAAAAATCAGAATTACCAGCAAACCTCCGAACGTACTTTATGGAACAATATTTATTAAAATACGTAAATAAGTGATTTTAATATTACATTTATATACATAGAAAAATTTTATTTAATATTTCGAAGTAGCACTAGTATCGTCAGCTGGTTTTCGTAATGTCTTTCAAAAATGACTTTTTAATAGAATGACCGTAATTTTTCTCTTTATGGTGTCTCTGAACTCTATTGTAATTCAGAATTACACTGTGTGGTCCACGAATGAGTTGTTCCAGTATTAAGAACGTTAAACAACACAATTTTTTTAAATAAAAGAAAATTTTACAGAAAAGCATACTAAAAACGTGCCTTAGGTATGGCATGAATATTGTTCCTTTCTGGAAACAGTGGATTTCGCAGCTTAAATTTTATCATACGATCACTTTCAGAAGTTTCAAGCGTGTTTTTGGGACTTTCACAAAGTTGCTCTATACATTTATGTAATATATTATGCAAATTATATTTTGATCGCATTCTCGCATGCGCAGTGAAACGTTTAATAAACCAGTTCATTTTTCATCCAAATTTTATTATTTTTTAATTTCGATTGCAGGGTATTTTGTACAATGTCTTTTGGCATGCGTCCTGGAAAAACATTATTTAATATTCAGAACTCTGCAAATTAATTTTAAGATACTTGGAGAAATTTAGATTGTTTTAATTAAAAGATTTAATATCTCTACTAGTATACGTCTGCTATTCATCATAACAATGAACAAAGATTATTCCTAAAATTATCCTTTTTACAGTGTTTATACAAAATATATTGGCTTTTTTCTTCAATTTTTTAACGTTGATATTCATTTGATGTAAAATTTTATTTATTCAAGATACAAGTATTTTATCTTTATGTATAACTAATTAAATTTTCTTCGTTCATGTTAACGTGAATTTTAATATGAATAGATGATAAGTAAACAGAAGGTTTACAAAAAGTATACCGATGAGTGTACTAATAAATTTAAAGAAATTTATTATCTTCCTTTACAAAGTTCTAAGTCTGTCTATGAAAGTTAGTGAATATCAATAATGACCAGGTGACCTGCCCCCCTCCAGATAAATCTGGTGTAGGGCGTTATGTGCAGACCCAGTATCCCTTAACAGTCGCCCTTGTCACCTCCTACAGATGACCATTTCTGTCCGCTATTCAGTGACCACTTAGTTATGTGCTTAGACAAGAGTTTGTGCTTTTTTACAACAACTGGCATAGTGGGCTGTCGGGTCTTACAAGTCTGTTCGTAACACAGCCCTCGAGAGTTGGACTCAACAGTGACAATTGAATATATACGTGGTACCTTGTCATGTGGTTTTAACTCCCAATCCCCCACACAAAAAAAATAGCAAGTTAATTATTTGTGTGTGGGAGCACTTAAATGTTTTAATATTCAACTAAGTGAAATAAATAATAAACATAACCTCGTTCATATTCGTGCATATACATAGCTGTAATAATATATTATTTTAATTTTAATTATATTATTTAATATTATAGTAGCTTCTTCTATTCATTTTTTATAAAATAATCAGACCTTCCGGTCCTCAAAGGAAATTCCCATTACAATTTCCAACCTTCAGTAACTCTGATGGTGTAAACCAATTGTGAAGTTATATTTTTGTAAATAAGCACCAGTTATATAGTCATTTATATAACATATAAAGGGTCACTTCCTAACCCGAGAACTGACTTCTAATAGACTTCTGTATTTACCTACCAGTTCGTTTTTCTTACAATAAACGTCTCCCAAATGTCCATTAAAACCTACAAAAATAATTTGTTTCTTTTCTCGCAGTAAAAAAAATACTGCATTTTAAAGCATATAACCAAACCAGACATATATATTTATATACATAAAAACTTTATTTAATATTTTGAAGTGCCACTAGTACCGTCAGGTGATTTTCCTAATGTCTTACAAAAAGGAATTTTTAATAGAATGACTGGGGTAATATTTCTCTTTGGTGTCCCAGAAAATTTGTAATTTAGAATTACATACTTTTGCTCCACCAATGAGTTATCCAGTATTAAGAACTTTCAACAACATATTTTATTTAAAGAAAGCTTTTACTGAAAGGAATACTAAATAGTGATTTAGGTATGGGCATGAATATTGCTTCCTTTTAGGAATAACGGATTTCGACCTTATTCTATCAACGATCACTTTCAGAATTTTCAAGCTGTGTATTTAAGACTTTCACAAAAGTTGCTCTATACATTATGCACATTATATTTTGAATGCATTTGCTCAGTGAAACATTTAGTAGACCTGGTCATTTTTCATAAAAAAATTATTATTTGTTAATTTCGATTGCAGGGTATTGTGTACAATGTCATTTGACATGCGTCCTGAAAATGACATTATTTGATATTGAGATCTCAGCAAATAATAAGAAAAATACTTGGGGAAATTTGGAATTTTTTTTATAAAAACCTTAATTTCTCCACGAGTTTACTTGTTATACTCAAAACAATTAATACATATTATTCTGACAGCATACTGATTATGTGCTAAAGTTTCAACGCTTTTCATACATTACTTTTTACAGGGCTATCGTTTTTCTTCAATTTGTGGACGGTCCCCTATGAGGTTTTGGGAAATATTCTTAACATAACTATATGACGTCTATCATCCTGTTTACACGCTTCAGGTTTCAGGATAATTTCTCGTGGATAATTCCACTTGTATTTATCTAGATATTCAACAAAATGTCTAAAATCGCAAGTGACCAGTCATCATTGGCAATATAGTGCATGAAGCCTATGACCAAACTTATTTAATTTTACCAACTCCTGATCAAATATATCAAATCTATTAACTTCATTTGGCAATAAATTGGGAATTTTTTTAGTGAGAAAGTTATTTTATATTTATAAGAGTAAAAGAAGTCCAACTTCACTCCCTTCAATTGGGTGGATATATCTAATACCTTGAAAAAACCTGATATTAATTTTTTATGCAAAGATACACCACGATCTCGATATCTTCGATATATAAAAGTATCATTGTCTTTACAAAAAATAAATAAATAAGAATAAAAGTGATTATGTCTTTAATGTAAATAATTTCACATTTTCGATCTATTTTGCTTTAATTTTCTTGGTAAAAGTTGTTTATAAAAATAATTTATGATTTAAAAGAGCTATTTAACGTGTTTTAGCTAATTATTAATATTATCTGAAGACTGGGCTTTTTTATTGTTTTTTGTTTTTATCTGAAATCTTTGATTTACTTTTCTGTTAAATAGATGATTTATTTAGAATTTTTAAACTTTACAAATAATGTCATTAATTAATGAGATGTCATTTTTAAAAATTTCCTCTAATACAAACATAACTAATATATAGTCATATTAAAATTACACATCATTGGTCTCGTTCCAATTGGATTTCATTTCTTCTCGAGTTTTTCTGGCTATTTCAGTAGATTCTTATTTTTATAGCCTACGCTTAAAAGAAGACATATATGTTTGTCAGTTGTAACATAGGCATTTAAAACTGACATATAATCACAGATGTTACAGTCTGTTGTATACCTAAAATCTGTTTAAATTTAATATATTGTTAACTATCAGAGTTTGTCAGTATGTCTTAAACTTTTAAGATAAATATTTTGCTGAATGTTATTGTTTTGAAAATAGTTTTATTGCATCTTTTAAATGAATAAGACTTTTCAAAGTTCATTTTAATAAATCCTGCCAAAATCTGCATTCTTACTAAAAATCCAAACAATATACATACCGAAAATATATTTATTAAAAATTATCGGTAAAGGAAAAGTAATTTCAACACATAAAAATTATTAAATCAATGTAATATTTTGAGAAAAAATAATTAAATATTGCTTTAATATTGAATCACATTTTATGCTCATACATTATATTTTGATTTTAAAGAAATTGTGCTTGTTCAGTGATACTATACTTATAAAAATATTGTATAATTGCTGAATTTTTAGATCGGTATTTGTTTCTATTGTTGATACAGATGTTAGAATCCGTTTAAAAATCAGCTTTATACAGTAGATTCCAATGTAATTAACCCTCATGTTGGAAGAAAACGAATATAATTGTAAACCCAAACATTTAGAATGATTTGTCAATTGTGGGTATTTCAAGTGAAATGAAGAAGACATTAAAGATATCTATAACTTTTGTTCCCTTTTCCAGTTTGTTAAATGCAATAAATAAAGTGTACTTTAAGTTCGTAGATATTCTCTTTTTTAAATTCTTTTAGGAGATGCCAAAATAAAAAGAGAAGTAAGTGTTATTTGTTTTGAACTTTAAATTACAATTAGAACCTTGAATTATTTCGAGTAATGTTTCTCCTACATGATCGACGTTTGAAAGCAGAAAACTAACACAAATATACAGTAAGTATTGTTATTGTTTAATAATAAACTTCAACATTTAGTGTAGAAATAATTATTTAATGCAAGCAGTGTGTGAAGTAAGTTTCTTCAATCTCTTAAATTCCAACATTAAAAAAGTAGTGATATAAATAACTTTAATTTATTAATATTTTTGTTTAAATTCTGTGCTTAGTTTCAATTACAGAAGAAATAATTCCTATTACTTTAAGGAGATTTTAACAGATGGGTAATTTTGGTAATTTTCCGCATAAAAGATTAATCATCATTACTGATAGAAAAATAGTTTTTACAATGAAAATACTATGCATATTTGAACACGTTTTTGAAGGTGATATATATTACTTAAAATAGATCTGAGGATGATGTTCTTTACATATGTTTAAATAATATTTAATTTCCCACTTCCGTGAGGCAGACCAATAAATTTATTTTCGAAATAACTAATACATCGAGATATATGAAAGTAACTCACACATAACCACAAATAACATATTCTGCAGTATTTATAAAGTTACATATACCATATTTAACGATATGTAAAAAGTAATACAAGAAGAAATGATAGTTTAGATTTGATTAAAACCAGGAGATTTTCTGCAATTACAAGGAAAAAAGATATTTTACTTTTATTAATCAATGTATGGTAAAAGAACATAGTAATTGCTGAATATTTTTTCGCAGAAATTAAATTACACATTCACAGGTAATGTTTTTTCATAATTTATTTTCCCTATCGCTGCCTCAAAATAAGTAAATGCAATTTCGTTCATTAAATGTAATTACATAGGTTGGGTTATTTGAGCAAGTAAAATTCGTAATTCCTGTTATTTGCTTGGTATAATTTTATTTTATGTTTTTTAAATGAAATCTCATTTAGCTCATATTTTCAGGTTTGTTTAGGTTCGCATAATACTGTAATATGTACAGATATGGTGAAATATATTGAAAGTTTCGTAATTACATGAATATTTTTTGTATCTATCTCTCACTCCCCCCCCGTCTCTGTGTGTGTGTGTGTGTGCGCGCGCGCGTATATGTATATATATACACACGTGTGTGTACATTTGTGTATGTATGTGTGCATGCAAGTCTTTGTATCTCTGTATATGTATCTGTATGCTTGTGTATATGCATACCTAAGGTGTGTGTTTATATATGTATGTGTGTAGGAATGTATTTATGTATGATTACACATGTGTGCATATCTGAGTATATATATTTGTGTGTAAAAATGTGAATGTATGTATTCTATTTATATATATATATATATGTGTGTGTGTGTATTTGTGAATTATGTATATATATATATGTGTGTATATGTCTGTGTATGTGAATATATATCCGTATATGTGTATAAATCTGTGTGTATATATGTGAATTGCGTGGATATGAATGTATAAGAATGTGTAGTATGTGTAGCTATGTACGCATTTTTAGAAGAAAATAGTACCATCACTAGCCAGCGGCAGAAGAGTATGAACACGAAAACACGTGTTGGAACAGAGTTGGACCCCATAGCTAGACAAAGACGAAAAATTTCCAAGACAAATGGAAACCAATTTAACTGCTATATCAGGGGGAAAACGGAGCTATTTGCTTATGACAGCTGAGAAATGAGGGGAGGGGACAGAAAATGTGCATCTATTGCATAGAATGCTTTGGGAAATGTGAAGAATTTTAAGTCGATGGAACTGCTTTAAGACATTTTATAGCAGGGAAAATGATTGAAAGGAATTAGAATGAAAGATAATAGGTTTTTAAAGATATATTAAAGTGAAATTAAAGAGATATTAAAGTGAATTTTGTTATATTACATATGTATAAATTTTATGCATATATTTTATTATCTGTTATAAATATTTACATATTTATAAAAAACATACATGTTAATTTAAAGCTAAAATGATTTAAAGCTAATATGAAATACAAAATAATTCAATGATTAATTAAAATTTCTATGTATATAACAGTAAACCATATAATCAGATAATAAATAAAGTTTTATGGCTTTCAAAGATGTCTGATATATAATACTATACTCTGCAAAAGTAATAATATTTTCATTTGATTAAAACCAAGACATTTTTCAGCAAAAAACTTTTTTTAATTTTAATCTTTATTTGATGAAACAGCAATTTATTAACCACTAATTTTTTTCCACAAGAATTAAGCCACGTGTTCTCAAGGTACTTATTTTTTTTTTCAATTCATTTTTCCCTGTTGCCGAATGAAATGAAAGAAATGAGATTTTGGTTATTACATATAATTACTCAGTATGCATTGTGAGCATATGAAATACATAATTCGTGTAATTTGTCTAGAATCTTTTTATTCTACTTAATCGAATATTTTTTTTCCTATTCAAATCTCATTCAGAATTTTTATGAGGCATATGATTGCTTTTTATAGTATTACAATCAGTTCAAATGTTTGAGAACATGCCTTAATTTTAATAATTACCTAATCAAATTTATATTTTATTTTAAAATAATGTAATGATAAATAAATATTTAAGGTTTCAAGACGAATACTTAAATGAGTATTTTTGCTTATCATGAAAATGGGCATACGTCATACACATGACTACAAATATGATAAACACTTGTATACAAACATATACGCATTTTTTTATAATTGTATATTCAAGAGATAGTAAACTTTTAAAATTCATTTTTATTGTCTTATATGTTTTTTACATTTTAATGTCACTGGTTTAGAAAGTAAAATATATTTTTTTGAAGCAGTTGATAACGTTTTAGAAAATGAGCTTTTTTAGAAGTGCTCCATGTTTTCTTAACCGTATAATGTGGCAATTATTTTCATTTATATTTAAGTACATTTTAGACTTTAAAATGCAGTTTCTATCATAAGGATTCTAAGAAAATATAAAAAGTAAAGAAAATTAAGAAAATATCAAATTTTTTAAATGTAACATATTTTTTTAAGAGGAAATTAGATAACGTGGTACCAAAAACATTAAATTTAACTTTTATTGCTTAAGCTACATGGTATGTAATTCATAAATGCAAGAATATAAATGTTGATAAATCCAAAAACATTAAATTTAAATTTTATTGCTTAAACTACAAGGTATGTAATTCACAAATGCAAGAATATAAATGTTGATAAATCCAAAAATATTAAATTTAACTGTTATTGCTAAAGCTAAGGTATGTAATTCATAAATGAAAGAATATAAATGTTGATAAATCCAAAAACATTAAATTTAACTTTTATTGCTTAAGCTACATGGTATGTAATTCATAAATGCAAGAATATAAAGGTTGATAAATCCAAAAACATTAAATTTAAATTTTATTGCTTAAACTACAAGGTATGTTATTGATGAATGCAAGAATATAAAGGCTGATAAATCCAAAAACATTAAATTTAACTTTTATTGCTTAAACTACAAGGTATGTTATTGATGAATGCAAGAATATAAAGGTTGATAAATCCAAAAACATTAAATTTAACTTTTATTGCTTAAACTACAAGGTATGTTATTGATGAATGCAAGAATATAAAGGTTGATAAATCCAAAAACATTAAATTTAACTTTTATTGCTTAAACTACAAGGTATGTTATTGATGAATGCAAGAATATAAATTTGATAAATCCAAAAACATTAAATTTAACTTTTATTGCTTAAACTACAAGGTATGTTATTGATGAATGCAAGAATATAAAGGTTGATAAATCCAAAAACATTAAATTTAACTTTTATTGCTTAAACTACAAGGTATGTTATTGATGAATGCAAGAATATAAAGGTTGATAAATCCAAAAACATTAAATTTAACTTTTATTGCTTAAACTACAAGGTATGTAATTCATAAATGGAAAAATATAAATTTGATAAATCCAAAAACATTAAATTTAACTTTTATTGCTAAAGCCACAAGGTATGTAATTCATAAATGCAACAATATAAAGGTTGATAAATCCAAAAACATGAAATTTAACTTTTATTGCTTAAGCTACACGGTATGTAATTCATAAATGCAAGAATATAAATGTTGATAAATCCAAAAACATTAAATTTAACTTTTATTGCTAAAGCCACAAGGTATGTAATTCATAAATGCAAGAATATAAAGGTTGATAAATCCATAAATATTAAATTTAACTTTTATTGCTTAAGCTACAAGGTATATAATTGATAAATGCAAGAATATAAATGTTGATAAATCCAAAAACATTAAATTTAACTTTTATTGATTAAGCTACATGTTATGTAATTCATAAATGCAAGAATATAAATGTTGATAAATCCATAAACATTAAATTTAACTTTTATTGCTAAAGCCACAAGGTATGTAATTCATAAATGCAAGAATATAAAGGTTGATAAATCCATAAATATTAAATTTAACTTTTATTGCTTAAGCTACAATGTATATAATTGATAAATGCAAGAATATAAAGGTTGATAAATCCAAAAACATTAAATTTAACTTTTATTGCTTAAGCTACAAGGTATGTAATTCATAAATGCAAGAATATAAATGTTGATAAATCCAAAAACATTAAATTTAACTTTTATTGCTTAAGCTACATGGTATGTAATTAATAAATGCAAGAATATAAATGTTGATAAATCCAAAAACATTAAATTTAACTTTTATTGATTAAGCTACATGTTATGTAATTCATAAATGCAAGAATATAAAGGTTGATAAATACACCTGGAATAATTGAAGTATTTATAAAATAGAAACTATTTTGTGTAAAAACGTTAAAAAATTGTTGATAAATATTTTATGCTGCAAGTAAATCTCTCTGCATTATAGGACAAATTTAATAAGAAATAACTGTTTCCTCATTTCATTATAAGTTTTATTTTCTTATTATAAACAAATTTTGTAATTATAAGACATTCATAGAAATGTCGAATTTATCTCTTCACATCATCCACTGTCATCTTATAACATTTATCATATTTATCACTACATGCACGAATACACATGCACACATTTTTGAATGAGAGATAGGGGATATTTTTAATATTAAGTACAATTTTAAAACTGATATCATCAAAGATTAAAATAATGTGATGGAAATATTTAAGGAATCTGATAGTAATGTGCACGTTTCCTAACAAAATGTATTTTTGGAATTCATTCCTGACCCCAATATCATATTTAATAAAAAATGTTCTGAATAAGACTGTTTTTATTTGATTAAATCAACGAAATTTTCTAAGATAAAAATTTTATTTTTCTTTTAATTTTTTATGTTTTCTAAAATAACATTCTAATAATTACCCATCCTGCACAAAAAAAAATCTTTAAAAGGAAGAACATTTTTATTAATTTTTTTATATTTATTTCTATCTAGAAAGAAGATTAGGGTTATTAAACCTTATCATTCTATTTGAGTCTTGAACACAGGGAATTCATAATTAGTGCTATATTTATTTTTGTTCCCAATTCTTTAATATAAAATTATCCACTTTCATTTATTTTTACAAGCACGTGTCTCTCATTCGACGTCTTAATATGAGCGGTTACATTTCAGGACATAATTTTCGTACGTATTCTAAAAAAACATTATCCATATATTTAAAAGTAATAATACAATACCTAATTTCGTGGGTTCGTATCCCAATGTGGCATGGATGCTTGTAGCCGTTTGGAGTCGGCTTTAAGCAGTGTGAGCTAGTCTCAGCTCTAGTGTTGTAAAAAATTAAATTCTAGCATTCCAAACCAAACAATAAATTGAATCTTTTTTAATAGAAGGAGCATTGGCATTTTAAAATGCTGCACACAAATCTTTATACATAAATAAGAATGCTTGTGGGTTTATTCTTCACGCAACTTTGACTTAAGTTTTGTTCCAATCTCAACTTTGCCCTCTAGAGCTATTTGTTATAAATTAGCAGTCCACACGTAATTTACCCGAGATTTTAAATAAAGGAGGTATTAATAAAATTGCCCATAAAGCTAATTATTTAATCCATTAAAGTAGACTTTCCAGCGACATTCGGCGAAACAGTAGACGCAATGATGTCTGCTGAAAGTTTCGTATATTTTAAAACTGCCATCTGTTGATTCATGAAGGATTTAGAATTTAAAAAATGGACTCGTATAGCTTAAATTTTTCGCTGTCGTAAAATATAATTTTGTTTCGGGAAAAAAGGAATACTTTATTAATTTTTTTTTCTACAAAAATTTTCATGAGGTTGATTTTGGAACTTTTGGAACTTTGGAAAGTGTCCTGTACATTTTCTTAGTTCGTCTATTTGTTACATTTTTACATTGTTGAAAAGTCAAAAGTTCTCTCGAAATGGACAATTAAAAACAAATTCCATATATTCTAGAAGATTTTAAGTGTTCCAATTTGACTTAAATACTAAAAAAAACTTCCCAAATGACTCATATCTCCCAAATGACTCAAATTTTATCGAAACGTGTGTATGCAATAATGGCATTACACAACTTTTCAAACATTTAAAAAAATATGCCTTTTAGAAATACTTGTTTTTCGTTTTAATGTTAATACCTCCATAATTTGTCATATGATCATCAGTTACTAGATTATTAGACGGAAAATATTTTGGCATCCTGTCAAGAGAAACAGTATTTTAATTTTAATTGCAACCGGAAACGAAAAAAGGCAAAATTTCACTTTGATTGTAGGTGAATATGACACCATTTTTTTTTACGATAAACATAATCAACTTCTATTTAATTAAAACCTTAATGCATAGTTTTTTTTAAAGGCCGGCCAAATAAAATCTATTTTTTATGTAAAAAACACATTTTAGAACGTTATCTTGCCAAAAAAAATTACAAAAATACAAAAATAATCAAAATTTGAGCTTATTGGATATATATACAATTGGTAGGAGTTCTAATTTTTAAAATATCAGTCTACCAATTGACAACATGATTTGTCATCCCTTCATGCATATTTATGAAATATGAAATACTTATGTTTAATATCTTAAGAATAAAGTATATAAAGTGACTCTTCGCGTCAAGGATTTTTTTGCAGCCGAGCTTAGTAATAAAATAGTTAACAATTGCATTTTATTTTGCATTATAATTTAGTAAAATATATATTGAAATATGAGCGATCAGCATATGAATATGATTACACTGCCAGAAAGCAGCTCACAAGAAAGGGATAAATCGTAAGTGATAAGTAGAAAAAATATGTATATTTTATACGGAATAGTAAATGTTATAGCTTACTATCCCATGTAAATGATAAATGTCAATAAAATGATTGTTATAATTTTTGCTATCACATTGTTATTTTCAATTGTAGATTGCATTCGAGTGGGAAAAAATATAACAACATAAAATGTAACTCCGCTCGAATTATCTAGAATGTGCACACTTTGACCAGTTTAGCGCGTTCGAGTTAACTCGAGTGTGTATGTTAAGGGTACCATCTGTACCAAGAAACACCAAGTACTTCAAATATGCGTACATAAATTACGCATGCATACATATATGTACGATAAATACAATTGTATATTAATTGATGTATATTAATTTATACGTGAATGCTTATGTATATGTTGCTACAAATATATATTGTGTACATTTAACTATTTCAATATACACGCACGCAGACACAACTGATATATGTAAATATGGGAGAGAAAAAGGGAGAGAGAGAAAGGTAGAATATTTATAGCATGAAGATAAAAAACTAATTTCTATAACCACGTAAATGTGTAAAGAACATAGAAAATTAATTAACACTTCTTACACGAATATGGGGAGAGTAATTCATACATAAATGTTTTCTGCAGACATGAATCTCTGAAATATCCTACTCAATGTTAAAAGAAATAACGTGTAAAATGACAATGTTTCATTTGATTAAACCTAAGAATAGTTCTCCAATAGCAAGATAATCTTCAGTCTTTTAATATTTGCAAAAATAGCTCTGTAATTATTTCAAATTACCTGTTCTCAGGTAATGCTTTTTTTACGTGATGCATTTATTATTTCCATATGAAATAAAATAAATGAGATTTCAGTTATTAAATGTAATTACTCGGTTGAAATCATATGTAATATGTAATCCATGTAACTTGCATGAAATATTTTTTGTTTATTTTATCAATAAATGAAAAATATCTTAATAAAGATATTATTTTTGAAAATATGTTTGTTTTCTCGTACCTTAAAAAGTATTGACTTTTTTGAAAAACTTATTTTAATTTCCAATAAATTTGTATAGTACTCTATATGTAATAAATAATCTTTCTCTATCTTCATGTCTGTCTGTCTGTCTGTCTAATCTCACACACACATAGAGAGAGACCGATATTGAATATATATGTATTTAATATATATTCAATTAGTTTTGTAAATACGTAACAAGTGTCTCAAAATTAGCACTGTACTGATTGCTCCACAATTATATGGAATAAAGTCGAATTCATTTTTGCCTTATATTTATTACATAGATATGGGCATTTACTTTGTTTTCATAAATGTATGAATACAACGATATGCAAGCATAAGTTTGTTGCTTTGCATATCTATGCATACAATTGTATTCATGAATAAATATCTGTATACATAAATATTGATTTTAAGTATTTGTATTTTACACATAAACGACATTTTACGTACGGTTGTATATATAATGTATGTGTGTTTGATTATGTATATATACAATTAAACACTCATTTGAATATACACGTTTTCATGCATATTCGTGTTTGAATGAAACTGTAAGCAAACAAGTTAAAACGTTATAAAAAAAGGAATCTAAAATCTAGGAAAAATTTAGTATATAGTACAAAGAGTATTTACTAAAAGAGATTAAAAAAAATGGATTGTTCTAGAGAAAAATTGTCTTAAACTGTTTTATAAAATACATTTCTGTTGGTTTTATGATTCCCGTATATGTGTTTGTATTTAATTTATCTAAGGTCATAAGATTTCAGTAATTTACATCAAATAACAGTTAAAGCAGTAGCTTCGAGTATGAGTTTGACAGGTTATATTGACATGGTGTTCGTATTCTTTAAGAATATATTTAAGCAGTAAGTTCCACCCTCGTGTAGCAAAACCGTAGATCGAACGGTTCGAGCCAAACTGGTTGACAGCTTACAATACAATAAAGCTTATAGTGAGAAACAAAAGTAGTATGCAATATAGAAAAATTGCCGCTCGTGAAGTTTGCTTCGTCCTAAGCGAATATAAATCAATCTGAATCATCTGACACTCTACTTTCAGCTTAGTGCTCTAGAACTCCAATTCTTTTAGACTATTTTCTTACCAATTTCTATCTATCTTCATTCAAGTTCGTATGCGATACCTATTCTATCATAATTATGTATCGTACGTCAGTCATAAATCGAAAACCAGACATGATGGATGCAGAACTTTAAATTATGAAACTGAAAGAGAACATTACGTTTTGTGACGCAAATAAGAGATATTCAAACAAATAGAATGCCATTGCTTATGTATAAAGATAAGTTGGTGATGTTTTGTGTTTAAGTTTATAATAATAAATAATTGCAAGTAATAATTATAGTATTAAATGAACAATACAAAATTTTGACTTTTTTCATTGTAATTCATTAAACTACAATCTTTATATTACAGTTCTATTTTAAATACATAAAAAGCGATGAAAAAGTGAAGTTTAAATACTTTAAATAAAATGTGTACTTTTTATTTCATAAAACCATTATAGCCAACTGATACTATATAAGTGGGGTTATGTTTCAACATAAATTCCATACTGGTTAGGATACTTGTCTCTACGTGGTAGGAGTTTAATTATCCAAAGTAGAAAATTCCTGGCATTGCGTATTCAAAACTGTTTAACCCGTCTTGCCCAAAGCGAATCATAGGTCTTATCGGTGGTTTTTCAAGTAAAGAAATAAAGTCTGGGATATGGGAAGGTTGTCGATGATGTCCTAGCAGTCATCAGTCACCATATTACAACCAGTCTCAAACTTTGAAACCATTCTGCGACATGCTGACGAGTAATTGATATCGTTTTAAACCTCTACCAGCTGCTTGTGAACATACATCTCTAGCTTCAGAAATCAAATAACTGAGCGTATTTGTTAGGGAATTCAGTTTTCTAAACGATCCACCATTTGTGCTAACCTTACAACTAATGTTGTAGTTGGCAGGAGACTATAATTCTACACAGTTGTCAATTGCATATATTAGATTCAGCTTTAAAATAATAATGTATGCTTCAATTAAATCTATAAATTGATACTTGTCGAATTGTACATTATAGAAAAAGAGAAATATTTTAGTAATACATAACCTCACTGACTAAAAGTAGTCATACATTTAAAATATGTTATTTATATATGAAATAATATGGACGATGAACTCGAAAAAAAACTGTAAAATTTATACTTTAGTATTTAAAGAGAAAAAATATACAGTCAAACGCCTACATAGTGCTACCCCCATATACCGCCCACCGTGTTATTGCACGATATATCTATGTGAGCAAATCTCCTTTATAATACTACACTGTTACGAATTTATTAAAACGGCAATTTATTATAATGTTAAACAGCATTTCCCAGTTAGATAGAGCAAATGGGAAAATTTATAATTTGTATTTCTGTTTTATCCTTATTGTCCTTTTTTCCTAATAAATGTTTCAATTTAAATATTTTAAATATTTTAACCCGTAAGTATTGAATAGTGTCTGTCTATACAAAGATGTATTGAAATCGATAAAACTAATAAGATTTGAATATATAAGAAAATTAATAGATTTTGAAGTCAAAAATTTAGCGATCTATTAATTAATAGTGGCTAAAAGAAAGAATACGTCTATGAAATGGAGACAAACATTTAAAATAAAAATATATATAAATTGCTAATAAAGAAGTTTTAATAATCTGTTATAATATAAATAATCCTTTTTAGAAACTTTTCCTTCGGGTGCGTGGTATAAATTATTGTATAAAAGAATACGTGTTAGAATATTTATTTTATTCTGTTTCAAAATCTACAATTACTTCAGCAGTGTGATCTGTAATTTATAGCTATGTATCACGGTAAAACTTTATATAGTGTGAGGTTAACAAGTGTTGTTCCCTTTAAAATGGTTTCCTGAGAAAAATTGAACTAAAATATGGTATTATACACTTACAAACCTAATATAATAAGATAGAAAAATATATTTTTTAATCTTTATTCTGTTTCAAAGTCTATAATCCCTTTAGCAGTTGATTTGTGTGTTCTGTAATTTATACTTATGCATCACTGTAAAACTGTATAGATTGATATTAACAAGATGTTAACAATATTGTTGTTCCCTTTAAAATGGTTTCCTGAGAAAAATTGAACTAAAATATGGTATTATACCCTTACAAACCTAATATAATAAGATAGAAAAATATTTTATAACATTTTGAGCTCTTTCAAAATAAACTAGAATAGTTAAAGATATTCACTGAAAGAAAAGCTACAAAAAATGTTAGAAAAAATACCAGACATAGAATAAATAACAAGTACAAAAATGATTAAATAGAAAATAATTCTAAACTTTTAGACTTGATAATTATTTTTTATTTTAAATAGGGAATTCTAGTGCATATTTTTTTAAATTAATGAAATTATATAAATTTACACTAGTATTAATCTAGAGAAATTTTAATATTATCTACTGACAGAGGATCATTAATGGATATACCACCAAACACGTTACAACACAAAATTGATTTATGAGGGCAATGTGGCGCTGTGACGTGGTTTGACTGTACTATTTGTGATGTTATTTCGACAGATCATGTGCAGTGGCAAATTGTCTTTTACCCTTACCCTCGTCTAATAGATGATAACAGATTAATTTACTAAAATGGAATTCCTACTTTCTGGTATGAAAAGAAAAACAATATAGCACACTTTTATAAGGAAATTTGAAATTAAACAAAGCTATTGAGAGTATTTAGTTTTAAAAAATATTAAAGTAGTTCCAACGTGTTTAAGAATCACAGTTATAAAAAAGATCCTTTTAGCTTAATCTCATTGACTTAGCTTTTCACCTTGCACATCTTTTTGTCTGAATTTCATTCAATGGTGTATTGCTTTTCGTTTAAAAGCGAATGTACGAATTTATTTTTCTAAATTCCGTATTTTTTTGTAATTTTTAAATAAAAGAAGATTTTTGTATAAACGTTAATCTCTAAAAACAAACTAAAATCTAATCGTAAAAAATAACCTTAGGTTAGAATGGATCTAAGTAAGCCAGCATGGTAAACATTTAACTACTTTAAATTATTAATTTTTTATTTATAATTATTTATAATTTTTATTTATAATTTTTTAAAAAAATAACTTGGACATTTTTTCTTGACTTATAGTTGAACTTTAATAAAAGTTATCTATTAAATAAATGGTTAAATTGTTATATTAAATTTTAATGCCAACTACTGAAATTCTTTAAAACCGCTCCAATGTTAACATGGATCTAAGTAATTCCAATTTTGTGTTAATTTTGTGTTTATAACTTTAAAAATCAGACTTTTAGATGATATCGCAACACATTTTCTTATAGCTTTTATTTACGACTAGCAGATTTCGAACCCTGTTTGCACACTTAAATTTTTCTCTTTAAATTTTTTATATTTGAGCTATACACGGAAAAATCGTAAGCCTTACAGTTTTCTACATAGGGGGAGTAATGAAGGTTCATTTCTGAATTCCAAATACAATGGGAAAAAACGTGATTTGGAAGCCTTATTTCACAGAAAAGTTGTTAGAGGGAATAATCGCGGCTGATTTAAACTCCGATAAAGAAGCAATATCATGAGACAGCAATTTCAATTCATGGAAGAACAAAAGAAATTTTGAAATAGAGTTTTGCTTCGGATATTTGAATCTAATGTCATTTCTGAGTGAATACCCGAAGAAAGTTTCATAACCTAGAGCTATCAAATTGAAATCAAAAGTCGAGAAAAATGAAACCATTGAGTGGGGAAGGGAGATAAAGTAAAAATATACTTGCAATGTTTTTAGAAATGTGTGCTTCAGGAAAGTTATTTATTAAAGTTTATTATTGTTTATTAAATCTCTGCTGAAAACTATAGCGAATTGTTTCGCAATATTATTTATAGAGTTATTTTTCTTCCATTTTGAGAGTCATGGTCAGGAGATTAAATTATGTCTTAGCATTCTCTTTATTTGAATCCAAGTTCTAAAATATTTGAGATATTTTTTTAATATATTTCACTCATATTACATTTTTCATTTAAACAGCAATAAAGATATTACCAGACGAATGGTGGTTTTAAACTTAAAATCCATTCTTTTAAGCAATTAAACTCTGCTATACATTGAAAATAATTCTCTTAAAAATATTCTCATATGTACAGGACTTAGCCCTCGTACTGTAAAACGTAGACCGTAGCATTCCAAACCAAACCATATATACAGGAATTTTGTAATTTGCTTTAATAAAAGTTTTAAAAAAAATTATTACAAAACTTTCGGTGATGTTCCTAAAATGGGAACATTGGCGCCCAATGGGGGTACAGATAGCTGTATAATTCATTTTAATGGGTATATAAACTGACGTTATTTAGGGTTTGTTAATGATTACTTACTAATTTGATTCGAATGACGAAATAATATTCTGCATTTTCTTCATATCCGCCACTTCGGAGGTTATTTGACTTAAAGAGAATGATTGTCTTATTTTTTAAAAATCCCCTCTATAATGAAAGAACGAGTTTTAGCTCTAAGTGAATGCTCGTTATTTGGAAGCTGGATTCAAGAAAGAGACCTCCAGATTTGATCTGCCATCTCTAAAATTAATCATTTGAATTTAGAGATACGGCAACCATAAACCTATTTTGCGGGCCGCAGTCGCTTTTAATACAGGAACTTGTACCTTGGTTCTACGATGTTTCCATCGTTCAATGTTTCTGAAGGGGAATTTTTCTATACTGGTGTTTTTGTCATTAATATTAAGGTAACGGCTACCTGAAAAAGAAACCAAGAATTTTTAACAAGATGAGGTGGTGATGTATAGTGCAAATACACATTATGGGCCAAACCTGTTATTTTAATATGTTTAAATTAAATTTGGCTTTTCGCCAACTGAAGCTTAAATCTTAAAGTAAAAACACAATAAAGAAGCATTAAAAAAAAGAGAAGTTACACTGAAATAATGGATTACACTAAAATAATGGATTATACTGAAATAATGGATTATACTGAATTAATGGATATACTGAATTAATGGATTTTATTGATATTAAAATGAAATTTTTAAAAAATTAATAGAAGCCAATCGATTGAGTTTTTTAAATGATAAAAATTAATAAAAAGAAAGAAGAAAACAAAATTTGACAAAAAATAAGACAATTATGGAGGACGGAACTCCTAGTTCCTCTTCTTTTCACCGGATCCAGGTCTCTCTCTCTCTACCATCCTGTCTGCCGGGATGAGAAATGCAAGTCTGGCAAGTTCATCAAAATTCCATTCGCCTGGCGGCACGGTGGAACACCGCCAAGCGCATCACTAAAACATGCCGATGTGTGGAGTGGAGATATGTCATATATAAAAGGACGAATTTATGGAACTAATGCAACACAGCGTTTGCCAAGGAGAACGCCAAGTGAGGCTCCTGGTATGCGTGATGTCATCTGATTGAAAATCCAGAGCGGCTTATGCGATAAAAAAATTAGGTTTTCGACACACCAAAGTGATAATTTGGAGCTTGGCAGGGAAGTTACAAGCAGGGTATTTTTTTTTTGTTGTTGTTTAAGGGAAGCTTATAGAATTAAAATAAACTAAATGACACTGAATTAAAATTAAGTAAATGGAAAGTTATGACACTGTTCAATTATATTTGAAGATTTTGGTTTTCTTTATAGACTGATTCGAGTGCATAACAAATAAAAACTAATTCTATATCATTGTGTGTTTGGTACTGTATCTTAAAAAAATTGAGCTTCACAAAACATTTGTATTTTTCCTTAATTCTGTTTTAAAACTCAGTGATTTTTAGCAGTAAATCAAAAACTATTTATAAATGTATCAATCTTACACACTTGATATCTACTTTATATTTACAGGAGTTTAAATGACGAACGTTCGGTCAATGTAATGTAACTCGGAACCGTATACTTTGATTTACTACATCTTAAATTCAGGGTACAGTAATTTCCATGTTTTTTTTTAAGAAATAAAGTTGTCATTTGTTGGAAATTTGATATTTAAAACAAATATTTGTTTTTGTTTCCATTTGATAAACATGTTTCTTTTGCAAATTTGTTTCTTGTAGATAAATTTTACTTTTATCTATTAACATGTGGATTTGAAATAATCACTTATACATCTGAAATTTTAAAAAAATATTTAAATCAAAAAAGAAAATCAATAATTTTGGTGTTGTTTCTGGATAAGAGAACTTTAACTTATCAACATCGTAGACAGTTTGTCTTCTTGACGTGGGATCTCAATCGTGTTTGTGTACTAAAGCGTGTGCAGATAATTTACAATTATTCATGAGAAAAACTAATATTGAGGTTTCGTGGGTGAACGGTGCAAGCATGATTGTAAATAGTTGCATTAGCAAAATTGTAAATAGTTGCATGAGATGATAATACATGAAATTAAAGTTAACATATTGCATGAAATATTTTTTCCTAGCTAGAAGAAAATTAATCAACATAAGATCTCTTCGTACAGAAGATTTCCCTATTTTTGAAATCAGATACCCCATTTAATCAGTGTATAAAAAAGAGGAATGTGAAACTACAAATTTAAAAAATTATGGATTACTGGCTGTAATAATTCGAGTGTTTTATTTTTCTATAAAGGAAGTCAGTATTTTTTCTCTGATTAGGGAGCAATATGATAGGAAAACTGGGGACTTCTTTTTTTAAACCTCCCAATATGAGTTCCTACACTTTCTAACAAAAGTTCTAACAGTAAAATAAAGATAATTTAAAAAATATTCATTTTTCGTAATAGTAGGCATATGGCATTTAAATAATTTCTATTTAATATGCTATAGGGTAAATAGGGGATAAAATTCACAGGTAAGATTTTGGGAAAAACAACTTTGCAGTACTGCAAATATTATCTCCACTTCTCAACAAGTTTTCTCCCTTGATATGGGTAGTTGATTTTCTAAAAATAATTCATATTTATTAAAAAATAAAATTATTTTTGGACATTATATCGAACAGAAATAATAGAGGGTTGCTCAATTCTTGCCATTACCGAAATTGTATTACCAATGTTTTAAATAAAGGTGAAAACACTATGACATAGTGAGGTGTTTAATATCACCAAGACAAGTGGTACCTTTTGAGTTCAAAATTATTCAATTTAATTGCCAATTTTTGATTAAATATAAAATAAATTATGTTCTGTTTAGAATAAAATTTCTAAAAATTTACTTGTATAAAATTTCTCCTAAATTAACAATGTTCTAAATTTATTCAATTTTTTTTTCAATGCGCATAATGTATGCACAAAGTGATAAAGGTAGAAATGTCTCTACCGCAAAATGAGTTTCAAAATTTGTAAATTAGAATATCTAATAAATTACGTTACGGAAATCTATATTTGTTTTTATTCTGTGAACCTGAATTATAAGAATACGTGTAATACATTTTATTTTTAAAATCATTGGAAACGCCAATTTAAATTTTTTTTTTTCAAAACAAGTTAATGCCGATTGCTGCTTTAAACAGATTTTAGTTTTTTAAAAAGAGAAATGCCAAATATATTCTAATATTCAAGGTTTACAGAAAAAACTCTTTTAATTACCTATACTAGTTTAGTTTCTATTTTGCCCATTTTAGAATCTACAATGTAATAGAATAACAACCTCTTTATTTTGTGCATATTCTTTTCTTTTTAATAAAGTACTTAAAATGATGAAAATAACTAATATTTTAAAGCTGAATCTTTATTAAAAACACTTTATTAAAAATTCATTGAAAAAAAACGACCTTTTTATAATTTTTATACAAAAGACCGTTTTAATGATGATTTTTAATAGTCAACTCAAAATATACTATGCCTCTTTAGAGATAGTAATAAATATTTTCTACACTGTGGTTATAAATACTGTTATTATCTGACTAGAATATAGCCCATCATATGACGGGATCAGTAAAATTTTTAATTTTTCAGACTTGTAAAGAACCCTATGAGTCAGGTAAAAAAAAATTGTTTGTTGTTTTGGCTGAGAATTACCTTTCAACAAAAATAATCGATTAAAATTATCACATATGTACTTAATCTATTATTTAAGTCAAATAAAAAAGAAGAATTTTTATGTAATATCTAAGTTTAGTGATAAAACGTATTAAAATAATGCAGAAAATATTTAAATAATTTAAAATAAGAAATGATTAAATGAGATGGTTAAAGGAATGACGTCATAAGGCTAGAAAAAAATGTTATTTTTACCTATTTATTATGGTATAAATTGATAAATTTAATCACTTGCTCTTAAAATGGGGCTTGATATAATGGCATTAAAAGTTCGAAAAGGAGACGGGGTGGATTTCGAACGTTTTAAAGAGGACAGTATTGTTTGCTATGATACGAAGCTTATTCATACCAATTTACTTCAGAATCGGATCTATAGTTTAGGAAAGATAAACTTTACTCGCTTTGAATTTCGCAAACCCTAACTCATCAAAAATCCAATATGGATGCTCTATCCATTCCAGGTCCAACAGCTTCATAACTTCGAGGATAGACGGACAGATAACTTAGGCTATTATTACATTACGAAAAGGAAGTTTAGGGATACACAACCTGAGATGTTTATATGGCCGGGGACATCCGTAAAGCAATACGTGAATTTAATGAAATAAAAATTATAAAACGTTGAAAAAATAGTAAAAACTTATTTTAAAAATAATAAAACGACTTTTGAAATTATAAAACAACTTTCGGAATAAGAATTTAAAAGAAAAAGCAGAAAATATTAAATTTATTAGACATTAGAAAAAAGGGCAGCATCGGGGATAAAACAGTCAATCCGAGAAGTACGACGATCAAATGACATTCTACCAAACGTACAACGTATGTAGGTTGTAAGCGAACTAATTAGAGTATATGGAGGTTCAAGTAGAAACAATCCAAAAATTTAAATATTACTCTCTGCCTTTGCCATCCTATCAAGAATGAATTTTGTATAGAATAAGAGGAAGAATAAGGCTTAAAATAATAGCATTAAACTCTCAAAAAGGGGGATGGGGTGGATTTCGAACTCGCTTTTAATTTTGCTAACTCTAACTCATGAAAAATCCAATATGGATGCCTTTATCCATTCCAGGTACAGCCGCTTCAGAAATTCGCAGACAGACAACTTAGGCTATTATTATATAGGGGATGCTATTATACTACAAGCTCCATAGTCTTTATCTATTATAGTCTTTATTCCATAGTTCCATTAGAAACATAGAATAACTAGAAGCTTATTTAATCCAAGCGAAAGTTTATTATTATTTTAAACAATTGGTAAAATATTAAACTCGCTTTTAATTTTTATAGGAATGTTTTGGATGTAACACCTAATAATTGTATGTCTAAAGAGCCATTAATTAACCCTTTATTAGACTGTAAGTATTAGTTAGGAAGAAATTTAAAGAAATACTGCTTAAAAAGAAAATAATTTCTAGCTAACAAGATTAATAAGGAATTCCAATAGTATATACTTTTAGTCTAATGAGGCTATCTAGATTTCTGTCTTAATCCTTTTTACATTGAGAAATATTTTTATCCTTAAATAGTCAAAAATGAATTTTTTATATGATGGCATATAAAATTTTCATTCTACTTGAGTGATTATTTCCTGGGTTCGAATACCACTCGTGGCATGGATCCGTTTAATCGACTTTAAACTGTCGATCAGTAGTTTGCGTTAACCCTCGTGGAGCTGCATTAGTAGATCTTATCGTTCCAAACTAAACCAATCAATAAAAAGCGGTTGTCTCATTTCATCAACTATTACTATATATGAATAGTTTATTTTAGCTACTAATAATATTTATGTCTTAACTTATTTTATTAAATAAGAAGAACATACAAATACGAATAAGCAATAAGCAAAGAATGTTTTCTTTGTTTATTGCTTGTTAGAACAACTATTTTAATTTACAAAAGCGTCTTACATTTGTAAAGCAGGATAAAAGGCAAAGAAAATTTATGTGAAAATTATAGAATATGGTGATGTTAATGCTTGGAAATTATTTGTTGAATAGAATACTATGAGTTCATAAAATATTCACAAAATCGGAATTTATATATTTATTATTATCTCTGTGTTACAATGTCTTATGCAAAATGCTCATAAATTTCATTTCTTTTTGTTCCTTGTTTTCGAATCATTTATGTTCCTTGATTTCTTGTTGTATTTTGATAGCTTTCAATCAAGCAGAAAAATGTTACCTTCCGAGTAACATTTGTTCAATATTAATGACTTTTAATAAATGACATTAAATAAACAATTTTGATTTATGACCAGTTTGATAATGAAATTAATTAAATATTTAAATAGATTTGATTAATTTCATAAGAAAATGAAAAACGTAAACGTTTCATGATGCGACATAAAAATAATAAGACATACAGAATGTTTTATTTGTTTATTGCTTGTTAGAACAACTGTTTTAATTTAAGCACACCGTCTCAGATTAGTAATGCAGCATAAAAAAGCAAAGGAAAATTATGTGAGAATTATAGAATATGTTAGGAGATGTTAATGTTTGGAGATTATTTGTTGAATAGAATACCATGAGCTCATATAAATTAGAATTTATGTATTTATTATTTTCTATGTGTATAAATATCTTATGCAAAATGCTTATAAAGTTCATTTCTTCTGCTTTCTGGTTTTCTAATCATTTATGTTCTTTGATTTCTTTCTGTATTTTGATAGATTTTAATCAAACCGAAAAATGCTACCTTTAGAACAACATTTGTTCAATGTTAATGACTTTTAATAAATGTCTTTAAATAAACATTTTTGAATTATGACCAATTTGATAATGAAATTAATCAAATATTGAAATAGATTTGATTAATTTCGTAAGAAAATGAAAAACTTAAACGTTTCTTTATGTAGAATTAAAGTTGTTATAATTGTTTATTGGCATATTATTGTAAGATTTAGTGGAATTTTTTAAATTAACGGTGAAAGACACAATAATATATTTTCTTATCCTTTAACATCATTTAAAATATTATTAATGTACGACTCATTTTAACTCTGGATAAAAGAAGTACATGCAAACAATAAATTTATTCTCATTAAAGACTAAATAATTTTTATTTTCATGTAAATAAAAATATTTTATGTTTTTCCCTTAAACAATTTTTAAGTTTTGTTCAAATCATTAGTAATTTTCATTTTACAAATGAGATAATCTTACTTAAAGTATCTGAAATAGGTGTTGGAATAATAACAAGCAATTAAAATGAAATTCAAATGGACTCTAGAAAATTAAGTCTGACTGTCGAAGTCTGAGACTGAAAATATGTGTACTCAATGCAATCCCAATAAACACATTAAAGTGTTCCCTCAAATATATCAGACAATAAACTAAATATATAGGAAATGTATTTTATTCGCATTTCAGAATCAAAATTTCCTAACCTTAATATTAAAATGAATATGTAAAAAATTATATTTTAAAAAAATTTTAAAAATTATATTTAAATGAAGAAGATGTTATGCAGTTGAAATAAAAATGATATGTTGTGATAATGCATGACAAATGGATTTGTCGTTAATTACAGCAGAAACTAATAAAAAGTATTTCAGTTGCATGAAGAGCGTGAGGTTATTTAAAAATACAGTTTTATTTTTAAAGGTAAAGTATACATTCGTACTAAATATATACATTCGTATTGTATATATTTAGATCAAGAACTTGTGTATGCTTTCCTAATTAAGTGAATTATAGCCGAATAAGCAATGCTGTTTAATGATACGACAAATGGGTAAGCTACGAAGAGGAATCGGCAAATCGGGCAACTGCCAGCAATGTCAACATGTGAAAGATACAGGGACATTATTAGAATACCATTGAAACTGCAGTTTAGTTACACGATGTAAATTTAGAGAAATTATAATTTATTTCATTGATAATGTAGCAACATTGATTTGATGTGTTCATTATTTCTGAGGAGTCCCCACAATAATGTATTTATAATTAGCTACTATATGTCATTACTTGGCACAGTAATTCTCGATTGAAACCATAGATATATAGCATGGGTATTTTCTTCCCGAGTATAAAACTACGGTTCAAATATTTTTTTACGTTCTCATTCATAAACAGTCTGAACGATGGCCGATTGGTTAGAGTGCTGGCCTTCGGTACCGGAGTTCGTGGGTTCGAATCCCACAGTAGCATGGATGTTCGTAGCCATTTGGAATCGGATTTAAGCATGGTCTCATTAGTCCTTGTGTTGCAAAAAGTAGACAGTAGCACACCAAACCAAACCAAACCATTCGTAAACAGTTATTTATGTACTAGCATATAGCTAGCTCCTCATATGATCCGTCATCAGTAAAATTTTTATTTTTCCAGAATTGTAAAGTACTTTGAGGCTAAAAATAAAAGGGTTTTTTTTTGGCTGAGAATTATCTGGTACATGCTTAATAAATTGTTTATCTTTATTGAGCTGTCAACTTTAGTTTTGATAGTCAATCTGATTGAGTCAAACTAAAAATTAAACAGACTTCTTAAACAGTCTTAAATTGTAAAAAAAAATAGAATTGTAAAAGTTATCGTTGCAGAGTATCAGCAATGTGTTTTAAATGTAAATGAACGTAAACTTTTAAAAATAAAACTAACGTTTAATTTACTTAAAACATACAAAGAAAAGGTTTAAGGCAAATAAACATGGTATAGAATCCTTTAAACCGGTAACTTAAACTGTTAAACAATATTACTACTAGTAAAAGAAAAACATTGAAAACGATTACAAAAATGAATACATTTGACCTTACTAAAACTTAGGCTAACCCAGAACCAGGCACGAGCAGAACCTCATAAAGCGAAGTTGTTTTGCATTCCTCATTACGCAGATCGACTTCTCAAGCAACAAACAAGTCAAAAATGAGCCGCTTAAGTAAGAACTTGTATTATTAAATTCGTTGGGATAAATTTCCCTTACCCAATTAGGAGCTGACTATTTTATGGAGTTGAGAAGTCGGCCTGGCCAAAGGTTAAATTAAGACACGTACTTTTGACTAGTATTTTGTGTATGAGTGAACAAACCAAGGTGTTTCATTTGACAAGTTTATCTTCTCATATTACGTGATAGGATGGTCAGCAGAGGTTTTAATATTGACAGTAATTATTTGGCGGTATATATGAATGATGTCCAAAATTTTGTGAATCGATTGCAAACCATGTGGTTATACATAAAAAACAAACACACAAGCTAACTTCTTAATTTCCAAGATATATAACTTAAACTGTATATATTTATTAGTCCGTGAAATAGACCCCTAGACTAAAAGAATTTGTTGTTAATACCGGTGATGAAATTTTTATTGCAAGAAATAATATTCGATGATGAAACATAAAATTATCACATATTCACTTAACTATTATTTACGCCAAATATAAAAGAAAATTATCTACGCAACATTTAAGTTCAGCGATAAAGCGTATGAAAATAATGCAGACGATATTTAAATAATTTAATAAGAAAGAATTAAATGAGATGTTTAAAGGAATGACGTCATAATGCTAGAAATCTGTTATTTTTACTGTTTATTATGTAATAAATTGATAAATTTAATCACCTGCTCTTAACCGGGGAAAATAGAGCTTGAAATAATGGCATTAAACGCTCAAAAAGGGGGGAAGGGGTGGATTTCGAACGTTTTAAAGACGACAGTATTTTTTTCCTGTGATATGAAGCATATTTATACCAATTTATTTTAGAATCGGATCGATAGTTTCGGAGAAGATAAAATTTACTCGCTTTGAATTTTGCTAACCCTAACTCATCAAGAATCCAATATGAATGCATCTATCCGTTCCAGGTCCAACCGCTTCATAAATTCGGGGACAGACGGACAAATAACATAAGCTATTATTATATAGCGGATAAAAAGTAAATGAATGTATTGTATAAACTAATTATTTTAATTTAAAATTATTGAGAAATTAAAATTAGCAAGGTAATGTAATCTGGTTTTCACATGCCCTGTTTATATCATGATTACAAAAATCATGCTTCCTAGTATTGATAAAAACAGTTATAAAGCTTGTAAAATTTATAACAGAGAAGGCTGACCACGGCTCGCAAGACGAATATAGATCTTTAACCCTTTGACCATCCTGTACATCACATTCTATACACATCCAATGTTTTATAATCATTTATGTCACATGTGAAATGCAATGAACTATATTTTATATATACAAGTTTTTTTATATATTTTATTTCATTGTGTATCACATGTTATATACACGCGTATAATGATTTAGATGTATATATCATGTGATGTAAACAACAGGCAAAGGAATGGAAAACACTTTTCTGTTCTTCAGACTACTGCCTGTGTGTTATAAAGTATGTACACATAAAAGGGTACCAATAATCATTTAGCTTTACAATGTAGGTGGTTGTGCTTTTAGTTTTGTTTTATGAAAAGCAACATCGCAATACAATATGGCTACAATATGCAAAAGCAGATACTTTTTAGTAGCCTAGTATAAAGATCGCCAAATATTACCAAATAATATATTTACGTCATAAATTGTTCGAATTTAGAATAGTATACAAAAGGGTTTTTAAAAGAGTATGACATCCCTATATATACTCAGACCGGAAAGAGGCTATTTTTTTATTAAATTACTTCAATGTGTTTACTAAAGCATCTATTATAAAACAAAATAAATCAGAATATTCGTTTTACATAATTGGTTTGATTATAATTATAATAAATTTAATTTTATAAGGTCCTAGTGTTTCCCAACTACACACTATAGAGATAAAATATTTCTATAAATTACCTATTCAGTATATGCCGAACGATGGCCGATTATTTAAGGTGCCGGCCTTCGGTACCTGAGTTCGTGGGTTCGAATCCCACAGTAGCATGGTTATTCGTAGCCGTTCGGAATCGGCTTTAAGCTGTAAATCCGAGTAAGATTAGCCATCGTGTTGTAAAGTAGACGGTAGCACTCCACACTAAACCAAATTATTATTCAATATATAGACAAATCAAAACATCTAAATATTCAAAATACTTTTGAATATTAATGAAACAAAAACAAAGTTAAGAAGTTAATAAGCACGAAACATTAAAAAATTAGAGTATTTGAGATACTGAATTAAAAAATTTTGTTTAAAATATTTAAATACTTTTTTATACTTCAAAAATGTGTACAAATTTTAATAACACAAACTTCACATAACATAATTCTGACTTTTAGTAGGTTTACATTGTCCTATATTTTATATTATTTTATTTATTCTATATTCTATATCCTATATTTTATTTATATTATTTTATTAAATATTTAATTATAAGGTATTAAATATTTTCACAAATTCTCTTATACAGTTATATATATTTTATGATCGGGTGTTTTCAAAAAAGGTTTATACAGAGAGAAATCTAGGAGTAAGAAAGTACAATCTAGCAGTATAACTACACACTTTGACAGAAAAAAATAATGTAAGAAAAAATTCCCAAGTAGGAATTGAAAAATAATTACCATAAAAAAAAGAAACTTGCATTTTGACAAAAAATATCAGATCACAAAACAGTTACCAGAAACTCCTCTGTTTTCAATTTCGGTTTTCCAATATTTTGACGACTAGAAATTTAAAGCTTGTTTTGTTTTTCAATTCTCTAAACTCTATACTAAACTAAAACAACAATCGATAAAGGTATAGTAAAAAGAGCATTATTTCATTCAAAATCAGAAATTTTACTGAATCTATAATATAAAGTGGAGTATAAAATAATTACTTAGAAGAGATTATATTTATCAGATATTTTGTATATGAATTACGATGGGTGAACACTTTTTTTTTGACAAAATAGTGTTATTAGATTATTTTAAAGATGGCACTAATATAAAAGGTTTAACACAGATATATTATCATTTTCATATGGGCTTAGTAGTAAACGAGGAAAAAACTAAGTTTTTGGTGGTGAGTCCTAGAATAAATGATGTACAATCGCTTAATATTGGTTTTGGTTTGGATTGGTGTGGTTTGGAGTACTACGGTCTACTTTTTGCAATACGAGGGCTAATGAGACCAACGCTTAATATTATAAACTAAATTTTTGAGGAAGTCACCCAGTTTAAATACTTGGGAACACTTATTACCAGTAGAAATGAGATAAAGACTGAAATTAAAACCGAATTTTGATGGCAAATAGGCGCTATTTTGGTTTAAAGAACCAAATAAAATCTAAACTCCTCTGCATCAATAGAAAAATAAACCTATACAAAACCCTTATAAGACCGATCATTTTATATGGAAGTGAGACATGGGCAATTAACAAAACAGAAGAAAATAGGCTACTCATTTTTGAAAGAAAAATCCTTCGGTCAATATTTTTAGCAAAGGACAATACATAGAGAGGTTTATATAACCATGAATTCTATACTAAATACAGACAACTTAACATCTTGAGAGTTATTAAATTCAACATAATTAGATGGCTGAGGCATGTTTTCAGACCCAGTTAAAAAATGAACATTTTCGAAGATTGAGGGTAGAAGAAGAAGAGGTAGACCAGCAACAAGGGGTTTGGATTGTGTGGAGAAAGATTTGGAGATCTTGGGTATGAATAGATGGAGAAACCTTGCAAAAAGTCGTACCGTTTGGAGGAAGCAGACAGAGAAAGTCTTGGCCTATACCAGGCTATAGAGCTGTTGAAGAAGAAATTATCATCATTTTATTTTTCATAATATTTTCATATGTTGATATATGTAATTTTTTTTGTAAATCTAGAATAGACTGGAAATAAAACTTTAATACAGCTGATATATAATAAGTCAAAGAAAAATTAAACAGATACAAAAATGATAAAATATTACACACAAATGATTATCTCTGTAAATGGGTATAGTAATAATAAAGATTTAGTAAAAGTGGAGTTAGTAATAAAAGTTGAATCGATTTATTAAAAATATCTGTTTATTTAAAAAACGAATTATACGTAGCGAGTTTATTAAAAAGTGTTTTTATTTTAAATACAAAAATAAATTAACGATACTTTAACATCTAATTTGATTTAGTTATTTAATATACATAAACGCCTTCAAAATATATATAATTTATCAGTCTGATAGAATAATGTACAAAAACGCTCTGTAATGTATCTAGTGACCCTAATGCATTAATGATGTCTTCCCTTTAATTATCAAGTTGTATTTTACACTTATTAAATAAATGTTCATAACTTGTCTTAAGATAATACCTATCATACCAAATATGTCGAGGTGTCCTATTCAAAGTTTTATTTGGAGAAATATTTTAAACTAAAATATTTCAAATGATAGAACTCTTCACCTTTTGACAAAAATGAAATATACAGAAAAAAAACAGTTTCAAACTGAAAATCAGTTACTAGCAAATAAAAATGCATTTCAACAAAAATCTCAGATCATAAAATGAGGAAAACCATAAAAAAAAGTCAAGATTCTTAAATTGAAAAGTAAGTTTGAAGGAAGTCTTATATTTTCAATTTCAGTTCTCCAATATTTTGACGAATACAAATTTAAAACATGTCTTGTTTTCAATTCTGTAATCCATACATTAATAAAGAACAGGCTACTGATAAGAGTATGATGATAAAAGAATATGATTTTACACAAGCAGCGCTGTACAGTCAATGGGAAGAATTTATTAAAATTATTTATATTTATCATTTATTTTGTACATAGTGAATGATGTTTGATACTTCTTTTATGACGGAGGACTATTTATTTGTAATATTTAAAAGATATCACAGTCATAAGAAATTCAAAACATTTTTGTTTGAATATTAGTTTGAATATATTCTGTTAAATTTATTAACTTAATTTATGAATTTAATGTTATATTCTTAAAATTTTCATGTGAATAACTATGCATTGATTTGTGAAAATCAGGAGAATACCAAAAGCCAGACAATAACAAATCTGAGCTGTAACACTAAGATAAAATAAAAAATAAAATAAAATAAAATTATGAACAGATGATAAACTGTCCAATAAAAAAAGCTGGTTTGGAGCACTCAGTCTAAATTTTCTTACAAGAGGTCTAATGAAACCAAGAGATATTACTTAATCCCTTCCGGAAAAATGACGAGTCTACCTCGTCATTAGTTGACGAGTCGTCATTCTATACCTCACAATGACGAGCTACACTCGTCATGCGATTAAAGCTACTGTTAAATATGATAATTAATTTAGTTTAAAATTTCTAGTGTACTGAATTTGGCAACACTTTTATCACTTGTGAAAATCACAAGTCACTATTGCATATTGTTTACTTAGAATTTCTTGGTATAAGTCACTGCCAAATTAATGAGTCAGAATAAAAGAAAACCTACTAAGAAATGCCGTGTGTGTTACAAGAATCAAATTAAAAGTGAGACTACTTGGCGGTGTAAACAATTAAGAATTCCTTTGCACTTTATTTTGAAAAGTACCACTAGCTTGAAGACAATTATCTGTATACCTTATTAATGTTTTACTTTGATATTTTCTTAATTTTACTGTTTCTGATATCATTTAACACTATGTAAAAAGTGGATTTTAACTAAGAATATGTAAGAATTGTAAAATGAAACAAGTTTTTTAAATAAAAATTAAATGGTTATTTTATGCACAGTTTTTCATTATTAATCATACCGGAAGGGGTTAAAGCCGATTCGAAAAGGCTATGAACATCCATACCCCAATGTGATTCGAAATCAAGAACTCCGAAACTAAGACGTAGAGCCTTATACATTCGGCTTCACTTTATTAAGAGAAAATAGTTAAAACTTTGTAGTATTCTATGAGAAAAAGTCTGTTCAAAAGCTGTTTCAAAAAGTAACAAAAAGTTTTTAAAATGAAATTTATAAAATATCTTTATTTAAAAAGTTGATTTATTATTTTATTTTTAATTTTATTTGATTAAATGCTTTGTAACTCATAGAGATTCCTGAATGGTATGATTTTAGCTCCCTTTCATTAACAAATTTTAATTTACTTTTATTAAATGAATGTTCTTTAATGTAATTCGTCACAAATATATGCAGATGGTATACCAAAATATATTTTAATTCAAGAGACATTTCAAACTAATATATTTCAAAAGATATGTCTGACGAGATATCGAACTAGTTCAAACTGAAAATCACTTACTTGAACAATAAAATGCATTTTACTATCAATCTAAGATCATAAAATGAGAAAAACCCTGAACTAGGTAAGCCAAGATTCATAAATTGGAAGGAAAGTTTTAAGATACTTTCAAATTTTTAATTTTAGTTTTGAAATAGTTTTAACACAACTTTAAAGCTTACCTTATTTCCACTTCCCCGATCTATGTACAAATTAAAAACTGCTTATTGATATGGATACAGTAATAAAAGTATAAATTTACAGAATCCATATATTAAAGAAAAATATTAATACTTAGAAGGGATTAATTACAAGAGGGTTTACTTATTAGATATTTTAAACTTCAGAAAATAACATTTCGTATTTTATGGCCGATTTTTATTATTTGCTTTACTTAAATGTTACTTTACTTAGAATCACTCAATTTTTATTAGAACTTTATATAATTTAAATGTATATTAGCTCAATATAATATGCAGTGTATGGGGCAATATATATGGGAATTAACCCTTAATTTGGCTAAGTCCGCTACAACGAACAATCAAATAAATAAAATCTTTATAATAAATATATATTTTTATCGATAATATATAACATATTAAATATATTATATATTATTATTAATAATAATAATTATTATTATTAATTATTATTATTATTAATTATTATTATTATTATTATTATTATTATTATTATTATTATTATTATTATTATTATTATTATTATTAATTATTATTATTATTATTATTATTATTATTATTAATTATTATTATTATTAATTATTATTTAAATTATTATTATTGTTATTATTTATTTAAATATATTTTTAATCGATATTTGAAAAAACATATTGTCAAATTAAGTGTTAAAATATACTAAAATATTGACTACTTGACTATAAAATATTAAGATCTATGCAGCTTTATTGAGTATTTACAGTGTTTTCTTTTTATAGTTTTTATTCTAGAAAATATCTAGAAGTTAATTTAAACTTTACAAATATCCACTGCCTTGCTGTATCTGTACTTAATCAAGCATTTAAAAAATTTAAAAAAAAAACCTTAAAATTATTAAAAATTGAATTATTAAACAATTTTTAAGTCAAATTTTATTGAATATATGCATACAAAAATTTCTAAATTTTAAATTACAAAATAACTTTTTATCCTCTTTCCTATCCGGTTAATATTTTGTATTTTACTATTTTTAATTCGGATTTAGTAAATCTTCTTAAATTCTCTGAAGCATGATAACTATAAACACAAATATGCTAATATATTTATTCTCTTCAAAAAACTTTTACTCAAAAACAAATTTAAAGAAAATATCAAATTGTAGAAAATTACATACATAAATTTAGAGATTTTATTTATTGCACTATATTATTTATTCATTACAACAAAAACGAAATATAAAAAAAATATTCATTTTAGAATTGAAAATCATTTATTAATAAATGAAAATGTATTTTGACAAAAATTTAGCCCCAAGCAAATTAAAAACGGTATAAATTCTTAAATTGGAAAAAAATGTAAAATAATCCCTTATAATTTTAATTTTAGTTAAGTAATTTTGATATTATAAAATTAAACCAATGCAAATATATCAATAACTGTATAATTAAAATGGCATAACTTTACAGTAACTTAGCAGTAAATTTTAAATTGAATACGAATTACTTAGAAGGAATTATATTTATCAAGATATTTGTATATATTGGTAAACAATTAAAGTTGCATTTTATGACTAAAACTCATTGCTTATTTTATTTAAATGAAGTTTCTGGCATAATGAATTAGACAACTTTTATTACGTACTTATGTCCTTAAAAGTATTTTCATGTAATGAACTATATAATATTTCGAGAAAAACTAAATATAGGCAAAGATTAAACGTTAATGAAGCAGAAATATCAAAATAATTTAGAGTGATGAACTAATGATACTAAATGCATAAGTGCTCAACTCTAAATAATTAAGTCATGGGTAAGGCAGAAAAATTTATTTTATGTTTTCTTAACAGCACATGTTTATGGCAACCAACTTCAATGCTGCATAATTTTCACCGTCACATCACCATTACATAACCAGCATTGCAAAAGCAAAAAATTTGTCAGTATAAAATGTAGTAATGAATATTAAGTTGTGTGCTTCGGTCTACTTTTTTACAACGCGAGGGCTAATGAGACCGGGACCTACTGCTTAAAGCAGATTCCAAGCGGCTGCGAACATCCATGTTAAAGTGGGACTCAAACCTACGAACTCTTGTATAGAAGATAATAAATATTAATAGTATCTGATATAATTATTTTTTCGTATTCTATAAAATAGGTTCTCAAACAAATCTCGTATTTAAAAAGAAACTTTAAAATAGCAAATTCCTGAAATGTTTACCATAGTTAAAAGTATAAAAATATGATGTCATTATACTTTAATTTATATAATTATAAATTTTTATAACTCTAAATTAATAGTTCAATACAACATCTTGCAGTGTACTTAAAGCGCTTCATACGTTAATGATGCATTTTTTTTAGCAATTTTTATTTTGAATTTATTAAATAAATATTTTATATCACATTAAAAAATATCCCTTATCATGCGTTTTTACCAATCTTTTCTTCAAAAAAAATTTTTTCAGAGAGAGGACTTAAACTAAAACATTTCAAAACATAGAATTTTCAAACTTTAGACAAAAACGAAATAAAAAGAAAAAGAAAACAATTTCTCATCCAAAAATCATTGACTAAAATAAGAAAAATCGTAAACAAAAAAAAAGGAAGAAACAACTTTAATTAATTGGAAAATAGATAAAACGGATTATTATATTTTCAATTTCAATTTTCAGTATTTTCAGGATACAGATTTAAAACTCGTCTTTTGTATATGCTGAAAAATTGAAAACAAATGAAACTCTTTCGGTATAAAAAAATACGGTAATAAAGGAGTGCAATTTTACTTAAACTATATATTAAAGTGAAATAGTTATATATTAAAATGTTACTTAGTAGGTATTATATTAACACATAGTGTGCAGTACATTTCGCAGTGGAATTGTACCAGGAGCGGACGATTTGCGCGTAAATTCAATTTAGTTAAATCTCGACAGATATAAAATTATTTAATTTTTTAACCAAATTTTCGTATTTTATATTGAAATATATAAATGAATATATAGACAAATAAACAAACACATATATAAATACAAATATATGTATTCTATATATATATGTATATATATGTATATATATGTATATATATGTGTGTGTAATATATATATGTAATATATCAAAATTATTTAACTTTAATATTTCTTCAAAAGCCTCCTCTCTCCAATTTAAATTCATTTAAATATTTTTACCAGCCTCTAAATGGTTTAATCAATTGAGTATTTTCCACTTAAAATTCCTTTCTGTCATAAAACTGTAAATTTTCTGTCTATAGAGCAGTTTTCAAGCTGGTGGCAAAACATGATTTCGCGTTTTGCTGATATTGCATTTAATTCGCTTCTTAAGTTGTTTTTGTTGTGGGAAAATTCTTGTTGTCAGCGCTCTTGTGTACTTGTGTCATAGCAGAGTGAACTCTGTGGCTTTTGATTGTATATTGTCCAGAAGGATAGATGTGCGGTGTTGCTGCTCTGAAATAAAGTTTAAAATTAGACTTCTGAGTTATCTTAAATATGAAGCCCGACTGCATTCTCATTACTTATAGCTGTTGAGCTTTCTCCTTGTGAAGGAGTGTTATAAAAAATGGATTACACACACACATACACACACACACACACACACACACACACACACATATATATATATATATATATATATATATATATATATATATATATATATATATATATATGTATATATGTGTGTGTGTATGTATGTATGTGTATGTGTATATGTATATAAATAATATACAAATATATACATATATATATATATAATATTTTCTCAAGGATAAATAAAAAGTTAATTTTAAATCTAAATTGATTTTTTTAATCAACCTTCCCGTTCTGAGGTTCCACATCGACTAATTTGAAAACTAGTTTTAATTGTTTAAATTTTTCTAGAATCTATGTAGTAAACAAGACTATTCGGCTTCGTTTTCTGTGTAAAACATTATGTACCGTTTTGTGCATTCCGTTATTTTTGTGCCCACAAGCAAACCATGTTGTTACACTAACTTGTAGTAGTACGTGACCTGCTATCGAGTATCAATTGTCAGAAAACGTGCTCAAGTATCAATCGTCAGAAAAAGTACTAGTACTTGTTCCGCATACAATGTGTTAACCAGATATTAAGTATAATTATATGAATTATATGAATTTATTTTTTAAGAATTTTAATTTGTTAAATTGCAGTTAGTTTGAATGGGGTTTAAATGTCTACACTCTTGGAACATGTGGACTGAAGCTAGTACCTACTGAATAAATTAGATTCCAAAAAACTTTGAATACCAATTCTAACAATGGTATACAATATCGTTAACTCTGCTTTGTGAAAGTGGTTAAAACACATAACATAATGTTTATAGGGTATAGATGTAATAAGACAGTAAAGTACAAACTAGAAAATTATCTGTATTTAAAGATATGTTAAGTGTATTACTTACCATCATGCACTAAGCCCCACATCTCAATGGAGGTATATAATATAAATAAAATTTTATTTTAATATATATTATTAATTTGATAAATACATTGTAGCAGTCCTAAAAGATAGTTTCAAAATTATTTTAAATAATTATTTTTAAAAAATTAAATATATGCTTATTTTCTAAAATAAAATTTAATGTCATTTTGCAATACTTTATATTTTAATATAAAGTTTTATAACTCTCCATTAATAATTTACCAAACCACTTTGCTGTTCATCTACTCTCTTTAAGGTTATTCTACATTTCATTAGTAAATTCCATTTTGCATTTATTACATAAATAATATACTATTTTTAAATATACTTTTTCTCAGATGAATAGCACCTTGTTTCAGGTTAAATCCATCTCTCCAATTCTACTCCATCTATTGGATACGATAACCCTCGGCGGTTCACATCTAACTGTAAAAGACCCTTAAAATTTTATAAAGTATGTTTGCATCTAAATGAATGCGTTGTACACCGGTGGTTTAAACGTCGTACGTTTCCCAGAGTTTGAGCGGAAATCTAAAATTGCTTAAAAAATTAATGTAAACTAACATAAATTTGTTTTGTTGGTACTAGACTCAATTATAATGACAATGTCCGCAAACGACTTTTAACACTCAATTTTTATGACGTTAAAAAGTAAAAAAATGTTCATCACCTAATTTAGTTCCCTGGAAACTTCATTTTCTCAAGCATAATAGAAAGCAAATTTCTCAAACGAGTTAGTAAATTTCTGTGTTTAGTTAGTGGACTAGATGTGTACTCAAAGCTTCAAAATCATCTCGAAGGTCACAAATTTCGCAAAAATGGCTGCTTAGGATTTCAAATGGACAAAGGAATAAAAAATGTCAAATTAAGATTTTACTGCTGGGAAAACAAAGTAGATTATAAATTAAAACCGGGAGTAAGGATTTTGATCAGTTTTAAACTAAATATATACCGGATGGCCATAATTAAACTAACTGTGCTCACATTGTTCTGTAGCACTATCTATTTGCGAGAATGACGCTATATTTTGTATGAAGATTAAGCAAGAAGGGGGACGAAGGATTCCGCGAAATTACAAATTAGTTCCAAAAGTCACAGCTAGGGGAATATTTGGCTCTGTGTAATAGAAAATAGAGTGTTAACAAATGCAAAATAATACGGAATAAAATTACCTTTTATTATGCTCATTCTCTGATTTAGTTCAAGTACAATATGGCAACACTTTTAAAAAAGCGTAAAATCTACATAAACACCGATCAAGTCTCGTGATCTGAAATATCACGTTAGCTGAGCAACAGAAGAAGTTATTTATTCAAATTTCACTTTACATCCATTGGCACAGTGAAAGAAGGTAATTTCCGTATTGATTTGAATTTGTCAACACTCTATTTTCTATTACACAGCGCGAAATATTCCCCTATTGGTGACTTTTGGAACTAATTTGTTTTTTCGCGGAATCTTTCTAATCCGTCTTGTTTAATCTTCCTACAAAATGTGGCGTCATTCTCGCAAACCGATCGCGTTACAGAACACTGTGAGCACAGTCAGTTTAATTATGGCCACCCGGTATTTCATATGGGATCCAGATATGTTATAAAAGATTCTTTTATTTTGCCGATGACCTGTTATATTTTTTGTAAGTTACATTGTACAAAATCATCCTCACGTCATTTTATTTTATTGATCCACCACCATTCCTCAATATTTTTTCTCATCTAAACCAGGTCATCTGACATGTTAAAAGAAATATAACTCATCATAAATATGTTAAGATGTTCTATCGAGAGAATTTTTATTCAGAGAGATATTTTAAACTTAGAAATTTCAAGATATAGAAGACTTCACCTTTTGACAAAAAGGAAATGTACAGAAAAAACTCTTTCGGAACTGAAAATCATTTACTGGAATAGGAAAATGCGTTTCTACAGAATTCTTAGATCATAAAATGGGTAAAACGATAAACTAAAAAAAGAGTCAAGATTCATAAATTGGGGGAAAAAAGTTTCGTGAAGCTATTCTATTTACAATTTCAGTTTTCCAATATTTTGATGATACAAATTTAAACCTTTTTCTCGTTTTTACTTCTCAGAATTTTATTTAAAGACAAATGAAAAACTATCTGTCGATAAGAGTACACTAATAAAATGTATAATTTTACAGAAGCTATATATTAAAGTAAAATATGAAAGAATTGCTTATAAATATGAAATGTTTTTTCTTTCATACTGTAAAAATTAAACACTCTATTTTATTACTTTCTTTACCTATTTAAGATCATATTTTTTATAAAGTATTCAAACCACGTTTATTCTAATTTTAAGTCGATAAAAAATAGGATTGTATAATAAAATTTACATTTTGTTCTGAATGACTAAAATAAACCATTCAAATGTAAAGGATGCGGAGATATAAAAATAATTTATTGTATTGTCGTTCCATTTAACTTTTTGCAATAGAAATATGTTAATAAGAGTATATATTAACTGAAGTGGTATATTAATATAAAATACGAGAACATTACTTTTAAAAGATTAGTTTTATCTGATATTTTGTACACTGAAAAAATTTAAACATTGTATTTTACGAAGGAATTGCAGTATTTGCTTTATTTAAAGCTAGTAAGTGGAGTGAGAGATACAAACTATATTTATTACAATTTTATGTTTTTAAAGGATTTTTATATAATAAGATCTAAAATATTTCGTGATTGACTACAATAGATAAAACTTAAATATTAATAGAATAAATTACAATGCCTGAGAAAGAACAGAATTTGAGTTTTTGTAATATTGACGATTTTTTTAAATTTATAATAGAACTTCTATTTATAAAATAACGGTTTTAAATGAAAATCTATTTATTTTGAAGTAAATATTAATAATTTGTTAAACTGATGTATAAATTTAAAAAATTGGTTTCTTTCTACCATCAAATGTATCTGTTTTGTTTAATATAATAGAACCAGGGCATATTGTACCCATGTCAATGACATGTACAATGATAGGTACGACTAAATCTAATTGTCTCACCAAAACAATTGAAACAACCTTAAAAATAACTTTGTTACAAGCATTTATATAGATTTAACCCCAGATATAAACCTAATAATGCCTTATCTAGTTTAAAATACGATACTCTCTGAAAAAAGGACATTTATTACGGTTAAATATTTGTTTTACTTCATGCCCAGATTTAAAGGGATTTATCATATTTTTATTATCGGTTTGCAAGGAAACAAAATATTAAAAGTAATTCTTCATTATTTTTAAGCATTCAGATTAATACTAGTTCATTTTAATGCCAAAATATTCACTATATTATCATTATCATTGTTTAACAAACCGATCCATTACTTGTCAGATTAATGTCTGTCTTAAATTTATGAAGTAATTGACATTAATTCAAGATGCATTCATAACGTGCCCCTAGTACATTCACCTTTCTTACGAAAGACCTTTTCTGTGCTTAACGATTTTGAATCTGTTTAACTTTTCTCCGTCAACAACTACTGATAGCTATCGATTTATGGTGTTGCTCATTAGACGTGAAACTTTAAAGTATGTGAAATTTGTGCGTATAATTTGATAAAAAAAAAAATCTTAAAGCAATGCAGTTTAATTCTGGTAAGGAATTATTCTTAGTTTCGTTTTGTGAAAAGCGTGATAGGTAATTAAATATAATTTGCTTTAATATTTCGAGTTATATGTATTTCTGTGTGTGGTGTATATACTGCCTATGAAAACATTAGTATATGTATGAATGCATGAATGAGTGCCTGTGTTTTATAACAATCCGAATGGTTTCTGGTACTCGCCAAAATTTGACATTTTTTAATAGTAACACTGAATGTATTATAACCTCTTCTTCTCACCCTGTTACTTCATATGGAGTAACAGGTATTTACATGGTCTGTAGACGACAGAAGGTAGTACATAAATGCTACTGTTTAACTCTAAGGCATAAAAAATTAGTCAGTTTACTCTTAACTTAGCAAACAGTAATTTAATTGAAGATAAAATTGTTTACCAAATTTTATAAAAGGATTTTTGTATTAAGGTGTCAACAAATTTAAGATACATATCCCATTCAAAGACTAATAATTTTTACCAAATTAAAGCATTTATGCATAGAGTTCCCTTTTTAGACTAATAGCCCTGTTTGAGTGTTTTGGAGCCTGCTGTTTAAGGGAATTAATATGATGGAGTTTCACATTAATGTGAAAAATGTGATATTATATTACAGGGGTTAGGGTCAAGCTCCTTGACAGTCAGTCTTTTTTCAAAAACTGAAATTGTTCGCGAGCTGCCATTAAATATATATTTAAAAGGAATGCGAAAAAGGTATTATAAAATTTTTTTACAGAAATTATATTTACTGAATTTCATTTGAAAGTTCTTCATCCTTTAATTTTTCAAGGAAATTTTTGATTTGTCTATGATTTTTTACTTTGGTGCGAATGTAATTTACAATGTGTTACACTGTTTTCCTAACATCAGGATATTTTAAATATTTTGTAAGAGTTGTTCTCGGTGAATTATGCAGTGAATCGGTACCAGTTGTGGAATTTGAGAATCATCTGTTAAAAGAACAATAAGACCGATTTTTTACCCAGCATTGTTAGAGCACATAAGTTGTAAATTTTTTTTAAATATAATAATACAAAAATGAAAAGGGAACTCAGGTACATTTATCGAGAGCCTCAAATAATCCTACAAAGAGCCGCATGTGGCTCGTGAGCCGCAGGTTGGCCACAGTTGTTATATTACATGTGAAATGTTTGTTCGTATATCTCATTCAATAATATTGATAATCAAGATCTAAGACAACATGAGTTATTTAAATTGTAAGCAATACAACTATGGATTTTTTTTTACTTTTCCAGTTTGGATGTGACAAGTGATTTGAATAAAAAAATAAAATATTTTTTGTAGAATAAAATAATTTCTGAAGCATTTTTTCTAGCGAACAAATATAAATTTTATACATTAATGGTAATATTTCAATCTCCGCCATAAATGGATTAAAATTGTCTAGATAGAAGTTTAGATGGCATGCTATGTTTTGATTGTCAGTTATATCATCCTTATTGTGAAAAAAACTTCCACACCTTAATACTTTTAACACTGGTATGAAATGTACTCTTAGTTTTGTTTTGTGTAAAGCATCGTGGATATTTAATATGATTATAACATATAAAACACTGGTCTTTTTTTTTTTTTTTGTTAGGAGAAAATGAGTCTAAATCAAAGAATAGTTATAAATATACCACTTTTATGCATGATATTTTATTTGAAATCAAAATAGTCTGGAAAGGTGTTTTCGGGAGACCACATAACATTAATAACTGTTTATACCATACCGAAGGCTGGGTGAAAATTGTGTGTGTGCTTACATAGATTATGTATGTCAATGTATATGTGTACATGTACAATTATGCCGATATAATAATATATATATATATATATATATATATATATATATATATATATATATACATATAGGCGTTCTATAGATCTCATATATATATATATATATATATATATATATATATATATATATATAAACTTTATTGAATACATTTAAGAACTCCTTACTTTATCCTTTATGAAATAATTCCCCAATGCGATCTCTATTTTATATAACTGTATGAAAATTGTATGTGTGATTACATTGATTATGTATGACAATGTATATGTGTACATGTGCACGTATGCCGATATAACAATATATATAACTTTATTGAAGACATTTAAGAACTACTTACTTCATCCTTTATGAAATAAATTCCCAACGCGATCTCTATTTTATATGGCTGGGTGAAAATTGTATGTGTGATTACATAGATTATGTATGTCAATGTATAGGTGAGCATGTACAATTATGCCGATATAATAATATATATATAACTTTATTGAAGACATTTAAAAACTCCTTACTTCCTCATTTAAGAAATAATTCCCCAATGTGATCTCTATTTTATATGGCTGGGGGAAAATTGTATGTGTGCTTACATAGATTACGTATGTCAATGTATATGTGTACATGTACACGTATACCGATATAATAATATATATAAGTTCATTGAATGCATTTAAGAACTCCTTACTTCATCCTTTATGAAATAATTTCCCAATGCGATCTCTATTTTATATGGCTGGGTGAAAATTGTATGTGTGATTAGATAGATTATGTATGTCAATGTATATATGAACATGTACAATTATGCCGATATAATAATATATATAACTTTATTGAAGACATTTAAGAACTCCTTACTTCCTCCTTTAAGAAATAATTTCTCAATGCGATGTTTGTATTATATGATGGGATTTATATTGGAATATTTAAAACAATCTTTTTTTCGTATTATGATGTAACGTTAAAATACCACTTCAGCCAAGGTGATATTAGAATCGCTTTAATAATACTTTTAATTTATAATGCCAATTTCTTGAAATAGAATACGTAAATGAAATTTCTTTATGCTAAATACTGAATCATGTACATATCTAAGCTCACACAATGGAATAAATCTAGTAAATATTCAATAAAATTTTATGTTATGCAGCTCACTGAAATTTTATTTTCTCTTCTGTTTAATTTGAAAATAAGAAAAAATCCTAAATACTGCATTTCATCAGAATTTCCTTTGAATTTCCCTTAAACGTTGTTTTATTTAATACTTTAATCCTTTTGTGTTGGTTTTATTACCTTTTTCCTTTATAATTGTATAGAAAATATTGAAACATTCAAAACAGTTAATTTTTGGAATTCTAATGAGTTTCGGCGTTCTATATATCTCAATAGGACCGAAATATAATTTAGTTTTGTTCATATGTTTGAACATGATAAATCAAAACTTAATATGAATAACTAAATATGAATTTTGGCATATACTTTTAAATTATTTTGTATCAAATCAGTTTATTGGATTAATATAACTTTGCTTGCAATATTAGATATATTTTAAATAGTGTGCTTTCAATTGACTTTCAATCCATTTAATGTATTTATATGAAAACTTACCCATTACATTATATTGTACAATTCATGAACTAAAATTTCGATTGTAATGCAATATTTAAATATTTGTGAAGGTGTGTAATAAAATAAGATTTAGAACAGTTCAAAACTTATAATCATTAAACACGTTTTATTTTATTTGTGTATGAGCCAAATATATTTTCTTTTAATAGGAAAGATTATTGAAATTTAGTTTGTCTACGTAACCAATATTTTGTCTATATTAAATTTAAAATTATTTAAAAATATTTTATAAAAATTAATCTAAAATTAAATTTAAAATTAATTAAAATTATTTAAAAATATTTTATAAAAATTAATCTAAAATTAAATTTAAAATTAATACATATTATACATTAAAATAGTGCATTAAATACGCTGAAAATATTTTAGTGATTCGCGGCATTTACGGTACCTAATTTATCTCACAACTTCTTAAAAGAAAAGCTTAAAATTCAATGAATTGTGAAGACTCCTCTTTTGTCCCGAGCAAGCGCCAAAGCTGCTGATCGGATCCCACCTGTTTACCAGGACAATAGTGTGGCGTCACAGAGTCTGGGATCTTGACAATCGGATTGAATAGACGATTACGAACCCTGATGGATCACGTTAATGAATCTTCGGCAATCCCGGAATCGGGATAGCCGGTGAATGAGAATTCAGCTAAAAAATCAACTGTAACTTTAGCTGGAATTCTCAAATAACTAGGATCTTAAATAACCCTCAAAACAGTTGGCGGAACCGTAACTGACCACCAGGCATAAAAAGCCTACAATTTTGCTATTCAGGGCTTTTCGACATTTTTTTACGTAGGTGTGTTGACCTCGTGGAGGTTTTTGCGTTTTTTGCAGGAGCCAGCTTTCTAGCTCGGGAGATTCGTAAAGTCCGCTCATATAGGGAGCGGCAGAGTCTTTGATACCGAACGGGGGATAAATTGGGTTTAATTGCACCCTGAAAAGCCTCCCCACTTGTACGAGATTATTAAATCTCTCTTTCTTTCGACGGTGATCGTCTTGAGGAAGTTATACAGGCAACCATCATTTGCAGTCCTACATGATTTGGGAATTAGAATCCTCTTGTAAATAGCCGTAGTTAATCAAGAATAAAAGTAATTTTTAATTTTATCTTGACTGTGATCTATTCTTCCCGTTACTTCTCACTCGAGAATATTGAAGTCATCACAGAATAAATGAAATATTTTAGAGAATGACATCAAAGTATTACAAATATAAAAATAATAAAACCATTGATGTTATGTGCATCTGTCGTGTCATTTGTAATTTTTTAAATGCTTGTGCTGCTTATTTTATTTACAGATAAATTATCATCTATGACTGATTTCGAAAATAATGTTTAAAATTAAAAGAAATATCTGTTTAAAATTGCTTTAAATAAAAGAAACGACAAATATATAATTCACATTTTTTAAAAAATGACATCCAGGAATCTGCATGATGTCACGGTTAAGGGCTGTACCAATTTATATAAATGTATCTTACCGTTTATACGCATTTAGGATTAAACATAAAACTTCTCTTTTATTTAAATATTCCTAATCAGATATTGTCGAAAATGTCATTTATCACACAAAAAATAATACATTTTAAATTAAAAGATGAATAGGTTTTCTAATTCATAAATTAACTGAGGATTACTTTTAAACATTAAATACTTTATGTATATAGTACGACAAAATATGTCATGTTCTCAATATTTTACTTGTATATACTGTTATTATTCTATAATACTTATATTAGGAAGCAAATTATTACCTAAAAAATGAAAATGACATACTTTTTAATATACAGTAATAATTGCAGAGAGTAAAGTAAGATTTTTTAATACGATTTAGAATTATAATTGCTGTGGTGTAGTACATTGATGCTGTTATTTCAAAGTCACTAATAACCCAATTGTGTTTTATATCGTCTTTAATTATAGTAAAATGCCACTGATCTATATTACAATATTCATATATAGAACATAAAACAAGGAAATATGCTGAAAATATATAAAAAAGTAAAAAGTAAAAGAAGCACTCCACGTGCTACACCTAAAAGAAAAAAAAATGCCCAAGTTCACTCTTTTGCTTCCTTTTGAACTACTCCAGCAACCCTAGACCTTTTCACATTATGATGTGCTGATGCGTTCGTTGCTCCATTGTCCTGTGTACAATGCTTCCTTTCCCGGCTCTGTCCAGAATTACCGGAACTCCAAGAATGGTCCTGAATCGCCTCCTCGAGACCAATCACAACTCTCCAAAACTTGGTGAAGTTTAAGTGAAATTGTTTTTACACCACAGTCGTTCCTGGAGTCGCGAAAAAATACTTGGGGATGCAACCCACAACGTGCGAGTGCGGCGAGCAAATCAGTTTCGCAACACTCGCTGCACTCTTACAATAATAATTTAAGTAAAATGCGATTTGAAAATAAATATATATTTTAAACTAAGATAAATATGTAATATACTATTATTATAATGTTATAATGTTATGTTACGGAATTAGCTTGGTGTTGTTAATATCTTTATGAATTAACTAACAAAGATAATATTTTATAGTTTTTTTCTGATTAAACTGTTAATAATCCCCATGCCAGCAGATCATGCTTTTATCTTAAAAAATTGGTGTATAATTTATTTAACAAAGCTAATTATTAATCAACAGTAATTTGGTGTATAGTAATGTAACAAATTCCTTATAAAAGTTATATTTCACACGTCAGCCTCAAACTGGTTATGGCAATCATTGCTTTTTACGTCATTTTGTTTATAAGCATAAAATTTTGCTAAATTATGCAAGAATTGCAATTCTGAATTGTTTAGAAATTTGTTTGCAATTACACTTTTAGCTCCCATTTTTTTGTAAAATAAACAGACAAGAAATTAATACCATTTAGTTATATAGTTTTTATTTAATTGATAACTTCAATTAAACATGATATAAATGATTCTTTTACAAATCTGCAACAGCGATATTAATCAAATTTGCCATTATGTAGTACGAAAGAACATGCCTGATTGGAAATCAGCTGTAACCACCAATGGTGTAAAGAGAATAAACAGAAATTTTACAAAGAATGTTGAGTATCAAATCAAATTTGTTCATTTTACACACATGCCCAAAGATAAAGTTAAACGAATTCCGGTTAGCATATTAGAATTATATTTGACAGAAAATTTACCAACTGATCTTTTTAGTTTCAAATAATTAAGAAAACATAAAATATTTAAAAAACCTTTCTGCAAAAAATGCAGTTCATTAAAATATTAATTCGAAAAATTTTAATTGGTTTTAAGGAAATTAATTTCTTGTGTGTTGCTGCAGGTTTAACTAAAAAAAAACCTTTTAGAAAATATTTGACTACCATTTTTAAAATTAATTGCAAAAGAAAAATTCAAATAAAAATTATTAAGTAAATATCAAAGGTCGCTGTAAGCGTGTGCAACATTTGTACATAAATTATCGATTTACTGATATGTTTGGTTTTTATCATGCAAAACAAATAAAGTGTAAGAAAAAGTAGTTTTATACATTCTCTATTCAAACAGCTGAAATTTGGGTTCATTATCAGAACCTTCTCAGAAACTACACAGGAAAGAAATAATACATTAAATTTGATTAATCTCTTGTTTGCACAAATAGGTTTCGTGATTGCGTATACTTTTATGTTTCGAAAATTGTATCATTTAAGTATTGCTTTAATTACTATATAGTTCAAGTAATGCATTGAAAAACTTGGTAAATAGTTCAAGAACATTTGGGAAGAAACAAAAATTCGAAGATGTATTTTATTATATTCAATCCTTTGGGAGAAGGGGAAATGCGAGAGAAAAATAAACATATTATTTCAATAATCTAAAAACAGTTTGATAATATTATGTAAATTTATAAAAATGGATAAATAATTTAATATTTTACGTATTTTCCCCGTAAGTTTATTGTAGTTCCTTTTTTATTTTATTTTATTTTATTTTATTTTATTTTATTTTTTTTAGGGCAAATGAGATTTTATTTTGTTGAATTTTCCAGATGCACTAATTATTTAGAAATATATTGCTTAAGCTCATATTTGTATTAAGCACAATGCACTACATGTTATGCTATTTATTTCTTAAGGCACAGCTGTAAAGTAGAATAAAATATTTAGAGCAGGACTAAGTAAGTAATTTACCGTTAGAAAAGAGTCTTAAGCTCAGGTTAAGAACAATTAATTTTGAAGTACCCATCGTCAAACTACTGTTTTCAGTTGAAATAAGCACATTCAATTATACATATCATGTTTTATACAAAAATTGAAAATGGGAATATACATACCACCGTAAAGTTGTATAGTTGAATACAGTTGTACAAATTTCATTACCAAATGTACAACTACTGTCTTTTAGTAATATGAAAAAATGTTGTGATGTGAAATTATCAGTAGTTTCCCAGATTTATAAAATATTGTTATTTATAACCAATATACTGCTGACTTCTAAAACAACTGATTCTCTCAAACCACCTTAAATTTCAGAACATGCGGACCAGGGGAATAAAAAATTGCCCCTTTTAGAGAGAATGAATTGTGAAAAGTTAATAAAAGATATGTCGTAGGATTTTTAAAAAATCATGAACTTTATACTATGCATTATCACCAGGATTTCATAAGAAATTAAATTGATGATGGTTTTAATGCATTAACTAATGACTGATACATTAAGAGTCATTCTCCCCTACCAAGGCTTCGTTATTAAATTCAAGACACATGAAGCAAATGTTTAAGGTTCGTAGTGATTACAATTTTAACTATGCTTGATATGTGAGAGACTGAGCAGCACCTATAACTCTGAATAGGTGGTATTTTTTCTGATCATTACAATGTACATGGTTACATTGAATTCTTACTCATATAAACAAGACACACAAAATGGGAAATAAAGTCCTATTTATATAGATACTGTGTATAGGATTTTTTTGTTGTTGTTTAAAGATATAAAGCGAGCCAATAAGCCATATGAACTACCAATTTATTAAGGAAACTGAATAATTATAAGGACACGGCCATTCTTAGGACTAATGTTCTTAAACGATAGCAACTGTCTCTTTTACAGAAAATTGAGCATGAAGGCAAAGCCTAAATGAATGAAATTTGTCATATTGTTTAGATTAAAAGTAAAATATGGGTTCTTGTAAAAGTTAAAAAACAAACACCTTTCCTATCTCAATGTAATCAACGCTGTTCATGCATGTATATCGTATTACCATTAATCAACGGATAAATCCATGGACTTTTACATGGCTTTCCAATTGTCTAAATTGCTTTAATAAATGTTTGTATACTTTGGATATGAGAAATTATTTTTCTCCAACTTTGTATCGAAAATTATTCAAATAATATTAGATATTTTTTCACGATTCATTCAATTTTCGCATAATAGATTAATTAGAGATTGAAGGGGATTGACATGTCTCTTTTATAGTGAAAGGGTTCGACAGAGTTCCCAGATGACAAGCAAGTGGTGTATGCATAGTAAATTGAATATATACACTGTTTTCATTTAGTAAAATAATCTCTTAATATATTGTAACGATCCGTTACATGACCCCAAAAAGAACGAGGAGACCAAAGGTGACCTTTCGTCGTGGACTCACGATTAGCCTCGAATAGGACCAGGTGGTCTAAGCACCGTAATTGAAAACTGTTCGTTGCCGGCTCCTCAGCGTCTGGCCATTGTAAACCTGCTAAATGGAACGTCTTTGTGGAAGTGTGGAAATGATTAAAGTGCACCTTGCCGCCCATTAGCGGTTACAAAAAGGCCATTAAGTTGGTTAAGTTGATGGATCTGAGAAAACTGTTTTTCGACCACATCTGGGAACAGTACAGCTGATCGAAGGCTTGGGAGTGACCACAAGATTACGTCACCCTGGTTCGGGAAGTTTCTCGAAGGACCGAGAAAAGAAGCGAGTGCGGGATATAAAAGAAGGGACAGGAGTAGAACGGAGGCTTTTTGTTCTTCTCTCGAGGCTTCTACCTGCTAGAGCCTGGTCGCTCGAGAACCGCTCGTATCTCCGTGTCTGGAGTTTGTTTTTTAGAGACCGCCAGCGTCTCTGTTGCTAGATAGTCGCCCTGCGACTCGGGAATTCCTTCCCGTTATCTGCTGATTGTTAGTTAACTTCTTGCATAGAAGTAGACAGCCGAGAGTGACTTTGCACTCTAATTTTGGATCGACTTGAAATCCTGTGTTTTCTTCCCGAATCCCAGCGTGATACGCACTCGGAACCTCCGAACTTGCTGTGAAAGCCAACCGTGCTAATCGACAGACGGAGTGATCGTGTCAGCATTAGTCCCGGCACTAATGAGTTTCCAACTCTTGTGATTGAAAGCCCTAGCCATACTGTTCCGGAATCCCACGCATCCTTGTGTGTGCATATTATCTCTGTGCGAGATCCCTGAATGTTATCATCTACTGAATTTGTACATAGCTGTACATAGTTTATTCTATTGAATAAAATATTTAGTCAAGAATACCTAAAATTCTAGCCTGTTTCATTGAAGGCCTCGCCTACTTTATTTCCAGTACGTTACAATATCATCTCTCATTTTCCATAATGTAAAAGGTACGTTACACCCTGATTTAAAACTCGAATTACTCTAATAAATCTTTTAACAGACACCTCCTCCCAGACAGGAGAAAATATTAACTTCTCGCAGTCATTTAATTTTAAATATCTGAGTAAATTGTTATTTCAGACAAAGGAAATTTTTCATCTTATGGTCTTTTGTAAAAGTTTCAATTGTTATTAACTGTAATGATATAAAATGGGAAAAAGTAAAAAGTTTTAGAAATCTTAGTATTATTATTAGAATACAATTATCTTAGTATTATTAGTACAAATTTTAGTAATTTTTGCAAAATTTAATTCTTGAATTTAGGTTTATTTTATTTGAATTTCATTATGTTATTTAGCTTATTTTATTTGAAATATTTTTGTGACAAGACCAATCTACGACCGATGGTTGAGGAGGGAACGGTCGATTAAAAACATAATTATGCAGCCTGTATATATAGTATGTAATATAAAAAATATATTTTAATTCGAATGTTAAGTGTCTTTACTGTTGTGATGATCATATACATCAGACGTTATTGCATTGTTCAGCATCTATATGTTTTGTTATAGGCAGCTTATCAAATAAAATCAATGGAACAACGAAAAATTAAAAAAAATTTTTGGCTTAATATGATATTAATTTCATCTTATGTAATAACAAATTTAATAACTTCAAAACACATTTTCTTCTTACACAGTAATTTAACATGACGACATTATTTTAAAATGGTTGTTCTTAATTTTCTATTAATAAAATTAATCAAGAAATTTTATAGTGACGAGTGACTTTATGGGATTTGGTCTAATGCCTAGAAATTTTATAAACGTAACATTTGAAAATTTCCTTTTGAAACTTTGTTAAACTTTATATTGCAAACTATAACATTTGTAAAATGAACTTTCCGCATTGTTAAAAAGATAAACATGACATATATCCAAGCATGTAATTTGTAAATAATCCTACTTCATATAATCAACATTATTGGCATACACCTTGAAGGGCCCAGGCTTCCTTTAAGACTTTTTTTTCCTTTCACCCAACGAGATGCCTTTCGTTTCTAGTTAGTGATTCCCTAACTCTTTAAATAATCTTAGACCTGATGTATCCATCTATTCATTGGTTTTTCTATGGGTCTAGATCCGCTTCAGTTTTCTTTTAGAAGACTTCTTGCGGTTCTACTAGGCTCCATCCTCTCTACGTGAACATTGGACTATTCTTCACTTTTCTCAGTAACAGTATCTAACTTTTTGTATGTTTCATATATATTTCTCTACTTGTTCTAGCTCTCCATTCACATTTTTAACAAAGCGATCAAAAACTCTTCTAAGAATTTATCTCCTGTATTCTCATCTCTTCATCACACTTTTTCAGAGTCCATGTATCAGAGGCATAAATCATCTTCGAACTGATCTATCAATCTATTCCTTGATCTTTCTCTGGGTCTTGATCCGCTTGAGTTTTCTTTTAGAAGTCTTCTTGTGGTTCTACTAGGCTCCATTCTCTCTACATGGCCTAGCCATTGGACTCTCCTTCTCTTTTTGCTGTGACAATATTTAACTTTTTGTAGATTTCATATATATTTCTCTATTTCTTCTAGCTCTCCACTCACCATTTTCAAAAAGAGCTCCCAAAACTATTCTCATTTTCTTTCTCTCCCATATTCTCAGCATCTCTTCATCACACATTCTCAGAGTCATAATAAATCATCTTCGACCTGATCTATTCATCTATTCCTTGGTATTTCTCTGGGTCTAGATCTGCTTGAGTTTTACGAGTCTCCTTGCTGTTCTACTTAGCTTCATCCTCTTTACATAGCCTAGCCATTGGACTCTAGCTTTCTTTTCTTAGTGACAATATCTAACTTTTTGTAGGTTTCATATATATTTCGCTATTTGTTCTAGCTCTCCACTCACCGTTTTAACATGGCGCTCCAAAAATTCTTCTAAATATCTTTTTCATATTCTCAGCGTCTCACACTTTCTAATAGTCCATGTGTCATGGCATTTAAAACAATTGATAGTATGATGACTCTTTATACAAAAATCTTAACGTTTCTATTTAAGTAGAGGATCGCAGAAATATTTGTAATACGCAATAGTAATACAATTGTACATTTGTAATACAATTTCTTGCTGTTCTTCTTGGTCTAATTTCAATATGCATTTCATCTTGAACTTTACAGTATACATATATGCAATTATGTACATCTGCTATTATATTTGTTATATTGTTGAAAATATCTAAAAAATGATAGGTTTATGCAGCATAATTTAATTTCAAACTAATTAACAAACATCCGACAAGATATATATTTAAAATGGATCTGGAAATGAAGTTAAAATCGGATATTACATTTAACAAACTATCTTCTTTAAAATAATATAGATGTCACGAAAATTCTATTCCCATTGATATATATTTAATAAAAGCAAAGCTTATTTCTGACCAGTTTTTCTCTTGGTTAAGGCAAATAAATCATTAGCTTATTTACTTACCAATCCATTTATATTTAATAACACTCGCAAAATAAAAATATTTATACTTTTATGCCTCAAAGAAAAACAAAATATGCAAATATTTCCTTCGTATAGCTGTTATTAAAGAAATTATGTATAACGGAATATTAAATCCAAAAAGTAAGTCAGTGTATGTTCATGTTAGTAAGTAAATAATATGACAGTGTATTTATTAAACAAGTAATGAGTTATTTTGCGATACATGAAATAACAAAACTAATGAAAATATTTCATATGAATCTAATAGTTTTCTGCTACGAGCATATTTGTAAAAGTTATTTTGAAAGTTTGCTTCTAGTTCTTAAACCTGTATATTTTGCTGCAAGAGGATATAGTTAAATATCTGTACTATAATTACTAAATTAATTAAACACAATGTTGAGTAGTGATTAAAATTTCAAGTTCTCAAATTATTCATGAAAAATAAGCGAAGTAATTCTGAAATATCCTGAAGGTAAACAAAAGAGAAAAATTGTATCCATCAGAGAATATTTCGTCAGTAAATATTCTTTTATCCTTTGAGTTTTAAATTTGTAATCTATAGCGAAATGGGTTCTCTTATCACAGCATGATATGCATTATTATAAACTAAATATCTAAAACAAACATTGAAATAAAAGAATAATACCATCAGTTACATCTATTAATTTAAATTAGATTTGTTGAGTGGCATAAGTAATTTGAATACATATTTATAATAGCGCATTCTCTGTATCATTGTAGTCTTTTTCAAATAGGTATTAAAGGCTTGTTTTGTAATGTCCCTGCCAACATTTTCTCAAAAATCTAAATCTTCTCTTTAAATTTTGGAAGATTAAAAGTGTTTTTAAATTCAATTTAAGCAAATTGTTTGCTCCAAGGTAATTGCTTTAACACAAAATATGCATCACGAAACGACATCATAATAGTATAAATTCAAGTAACCACGCTTTTCTTGTATCAAATAGTTGTATTTTAAAATATGTACACTATACAACAGCTTAGGATAACCGAATTCCAAACTTTAATTAACCACTAAAATATACAGCTTATATCCCACAATTGAAAGCCTTTATTATACACTAAATAAGCATCAACTTCTATGATTTCGCCGTTGTTTGTCAGATCGGGAACCTTTGATACCAAGAGATATAGTATTTTTTTTTTATACTTTCAGTGGTGGGCGTAAGAAATTCTCGAAGAAGTTCTATAGATTTAAAAGGTTTCTTTATAAAAGTTTTATCTCCTAGTAGCCAAAATATGTTATGTCTATGCATAGCAACTATACTATAACATCCACTTATTACGAATACACCCTCAGTACATCCATGTTAGTATGTTTGCAAAGATTGTGCATGCTACTCTCGGAAAAGGGGATTTTTCGGGTATCAATGCCTTTGTAAGCACTTATTACAAAACAGTATGGTTACTGTCCATAAACTATAGTCTATCAAAAGTCGGTAAATATTTTAATGAATAGCTAACTTCATATTGATATTAAGCCGAACGATGGTAGAATGGTTAAGGTGATGGCCTTCGGATCCGGAGTTCGTGGGTTCGAATGCCACTATGACATGGATGTTCGTAGCCGTTAGGAATTTGCTTTAAGCAGTGGGTCCCGGTCTCATTAGCCTTCGTGTTGCAAAATGTAGACCTTAGCTCTCCAAACCAAAACAATTATATTGATATTAAAGTTATACATTTTGTGTAAACAATCTGTGATATTTTTGTTTTCATTTAGTCACTCTAATTTTCATTTCTAGGAATTTTTTTGTAAATATTTACACTTCTAATCTTTTTAAAATGTGATTCTTTAAAATGCTTACATTTTATTTTTTGGTTTACTATAAAAAAATCTGCAAGCATTTTTTCAAAAGATGTATTAGTCAGTTATATAAAAAGCTTTGATATGTTATAAAGTTACGTAAAATTTTATCTATTATTAAAATTTTAATCTTTTCTGTCTTCAAAAAGTTTATCTTAAGCATAGCTATTTTCATATAAACTTACATTCAGGCGAAAGGTTGAAATTAAAAGTGTATAAATAAAATACAATTGGAATTCTGAACTTGGGATCATTCAGTTTCAATTGAACTTGATCTCATTAGCCCTCGTGTTGCACAAACGTAAACCATAGCGCTCCAAATTGAACCAGAACAAAAATAATGAGAAAAGCAATTTTAAAGTGACGAAGAACATTAGGTTTTTTTATTTAACGTGATAGAATCTTTAATGTCATATACAGTCTATTTATGTAAATATGGCTAAAATATCCCACTTAAAATACTAATTAATTTAAAATATTAGTGTTTCAAAATTAAATACCTTATGTTCATTCTGTTTAGAGTATAGGAAACATTTCAGATCTTAGAATAGGATTTGTTATCGCCAGCATTTATTCAATGTATTAAGATAAAAAATGCTGAGAATATGTATGTCCAATACTGTTTTCTCTCAAACATTGAGTTCACTGATTATACATTTTAAGTACATTTTAACTTCTACACTGTAAGGAATGTGCACCCACGACTTTGTGTGCTCTGGATGACATCGGAAGAATCGCCCCATTTGACCTCTTCCACATGGCATTTCTTGGGGGAAATAAGAAGACGGTCGGCAAAATGGGACCGATAAGGATTTTCGGTGTCGTGGTTTGTTTTTGCAAGGCCTTGGAGAAGGAGGATGTGCTCTCTTCGGCAGGGCTCTGGTTTTCAGCCCCCCCCCCTAAAGAAGGGAGGAATCTGCAGGCGGGCAGCGGAGTTCTGAGAGTTGGAGAGTCGAGATAGAGCCGGCGGACGAGAAACATCTCTCGGTGCTGATGTGAGAAAGGAGAACGCTCGGTTTCTAAAATTCTGGCTAAAAATGGCTCTGAGACTATGATATTTGATTTTCTTTAATTTTGTTCTAATGTTGTGTAAATAAAATTTCGTTTTGTCCGTCCAAGTTTCCGGAGAAATTATATTTAAGTACATGCATCCCAGTGACTATTGTCGAACACACCTGCCCCAGTACAGTAGGCGGGCAGGTCCCACGCTAACGTAGCGCACCTAGAAAGGGGGTGCGTTACATACACTATAAGGTAAGCATTTGATAAATGGTCAAAGAAATAAGATAGTTAAGAATGCGATTTAGGCATTTTCAATATTATTTCCTTTTGAAAAAAATGCAAACTATATCTAATGATAATCTCAGTATATTTTAACTGTTAACTACACTGAGTTTCAAAAAAGTATTTTGTCTTATCATACTTGTATTTCATAATTCAATGACAATAGTATTGAATGATAAGTGGCATTTCCCAAAGTAAAAAGTTCATTGTCATTTTAACAAGCTTTTGAATATCACAGCAATGATATTTATAGAAGAATATTCACAAAATATTTCACCTTCACGAGACACAGGTCATTAACTTTGATGCTTAACAAGGAATTTATTATCGGACGAGTGAAATAAATGCCTATATGTGCGACAGTAGAAAAGACATAATTCGGGGTGAAATGACCTGACATGCGGTGCACTGACCGATCGACCAAAGAATGGATTGATTTTCTGTTAAGAACGTGTTTAGTAACGGTGGTTTTATGCCAAGCGTGAAAATTAACATCAAAATGTACTTAGAAGATATTGAAATCTGATTATTTGTGTAATATTTAAAGAATAGTGGAATTTTACATGCAAGATTAAGATATATGATAGAAAATAATTTACATAATATACTCTTCAAATATATACAGATGTGTAGACTTTCTTCTAAATGAAAGAATGAAACACATTCTGATAAAATAAATTATTAATAAATCAAATTACAATGCTAAGTACACATTGTTACCTAAGTGTCATAACTGAATGACTATTATTATTATTATGGCTATTTTCCTATTATTAATTAGTTTACTCTAATTAATACAACATGCTTACAAGCTTTTTATGCTCCGATTGTTTTAATACCAATGTTATACAATCTAATTATATTTACACTAATTGGAAAGGAGTGTTATAGAATTCTAAACCAGTTGTTGTTCTAGCAAAATCTGAATAACAAGTTTCTAACAGCTCCAAGTTCTTCACGGCAAGGATTACTTAGTGAAAAATATGAACTTCATCATATTCTAATAAATAAGCAAAATACTTAAAATATTTTTGAATATTTTTCATTATATAGAATTTTTGTAGTGAATGGCGTAATAAGTTAACTATCATAAAACTATAAATTTGTTCTTTTTGTTGAAAATTGATTGTTAAAACACTTTTAAATTTTGTTTTAGCGTTTGAAAACAGAAAATCTGACTAGCAATTAATATATAGATATGATATATAATATTAATATCTGGTAGTACTATAATATAGCTGTGATTAGCTAAATACTAAGTATATAAAGCACAAATACAGATGCTTTGAAGCTAAGCTGCTCAATACAAGCAAAAATTCAGTTTCTCTAAGTTTGAGTTAAACTGAGGTGGGTTAGTGGGATGGAAACTCAGTCTACTCGAGACACTGACTTTTGAGAGCATTGATATTGCAGATCGTTCGTAGTTGCGAAGTCGGTTTTCTGTGTCTTATTAAGATATTATATAGCTATGGTATATAATACTGATATATGATAGTACTAATACATAGCTATGATTATAAATACTAAGTATGTAAAGCATAAATACAGATGCTTTGCAGCTAAGTTGCTCAATACGAGCAAAACTTGAGTTGCCCTAAGTTTGAATTAAACTGAGGTGGATTAGTGGGATGGCAACTCCGTCTACCCCAGATAGACTTTTGAGATCATTGATATTGCAGATCGTTCGTAGCTGCAAAATAGCTCCAGACAGTCTGTGTGCTTTTGTATTCATTGGTATATAAATTGAAATCTAACTAATACATAATCAGCAGCCAGGAAAGGAAATTGAGTATTTCATATCATAGATATTTAAACAATTGCTGGAAGATTTATAATCTGCCTAAATTCAGTCAGCAAGTATTTCCTGGACTTTAATTCAACAATTTAAAACCTTCAGTAGAGCATCGTTGGCAGTATATGAGGCGAAACATTGAACAAGTTCCACTGAGAATAAATACCCGTATATGCTATCCTGAAGTAATATTTTGATCGATTATTAAGTTCCTCATGTTGCGATACTACACGAAGGCTTGAGACATATGAAGCCGATTTTACGATTCATGGGTTCAAATCCAGTATAGGTTTCCGCACCCATTCCGCTATAAGATATTATAACTCTAGAATGATAAGAAAATAGACATTTGTAAAACATCGTGTGATGACCATGCTGCGAAATATTTTAGCAAAGTAAAGTTAGTAGATGTATGTGGTGATTACGCAATAACAGCTAAAGTCGTTTCCTCGTTTTGATTCTCCGTAGATTGACGTCATACCCATCATTTCTGATTAAGGTCGTTGACGTAATGTTCAGTCTTTATAAATAATGTCTTTTATATATTAAAAATATTGTAATGTATTTTCACATATTATTGTAACATGAATTCACTGATCTGTATTGATGTTTGTTATGAGTAAAGTTTTATAATTATCGTATTTTTGTATGGCAACACAGCATCATTTTAAATATGCAAATATCTGTAATGTACGTATATGTCGTCTGCTTGTATAAGAGTCAGTGTGACAATAGCGTATTGTTCGGTTGCATCGAAGGTGCTGATGTTTGTTTATGTAACTTGTATGTACTGACAGTATTTTAAACTTCTGTAACGTTAGTTCAGTTTGATATTCAGAGCTCTATTCATTATACTATCTTGAATAAATGTCTGTGTCTAGATCTAGTTGTTTTATTTAATTGCACATTGTGAATCCCTTCTGAACATGGTTTTATATATGAAAAATGGTTTTATATGTGATATCTGTGGATATTTCTTGAAGAATCATCGAGCCACAGCAGGGGTATCCATATGTACTATCATTTACTGTAAATCGACGTGAACAATTGACTTTCACTTCTTCTAAACTCTATAAAATTGTTTCCTGGAACAGATCTTGTTCTACAATTTAACAATTCAATTATTTACTCTGTCGTTAAGGTTTAAACAACAGGTGAGTTTTCTGGAGTTAAGGGGACTATGATAAACAATTAGTTATCTCTGTAGAGAGAAACAATGTAATATGCGGGGATAATTTTTTCTAAAATACATAAAATTACCTGACTGCTTTTGAATCAAATAGTAAACACTTTGCGATTGCAAAAATATTTATAACATTTTTAAGATTGAAATTTTAAAGTAACAAAAAGGATTAATCCAGAACTTTTTGAAAGCCAGAAGTTGTATAAATAAAGCCCAAAATGTATTTCTAGAGAAAAAAAGCACCAAATAAAATTACTAAATCTGCAATTTCGGAGGAAATACTTTAATATTTAATCCAAACACAGATAATGCAACTAGGTGCAAGAGGAAAACTTTCATGTAATTATTGCAAGAAATCATGAAGTGTATAAATGTTTAATTTAAATTTGAGTAATTTTCGAAACATCGTGCTCTTAGCCTCCCTGGACGTAAAACCCGATCGAGTACAGTAATGAGGTACGATGAACTGGATAAACTCTGTGCTTGAAAACGCGTCAAAATTCACAAAATTTTAAAAAATGCAAACAAAACCTTCATTTTAGGAAAATAGTGCATTCCTCATGGGATCCATCACATCAAATATTTACGGTTGAATTACTTAACATTTGCACAATTTCAAACAGTTTCATAGATGTAAAAAATTTCTGTGATCAACTCTTCTTCACCAACTTTTTTTCATTAAAAAAAAAGTTGAAACAAACAAAAATTTACAATAAAAGGAATAAATTTCGAAACAAAAGTTAATTTTGTTGAGAATAGATTGATACAGTCTTTATATTTTTAGGAGTTTGAAAATACTTGATTTCAAGTAGTATCAGAATTAATTCCTGAAAAAAACTAGAATTCTATTTCTTAATAAAAACGAGTTATCTTTTTAAATTTATTCATGCAAACATATTAAAGTTTTTAATGATTATAATTAATATATTAATGAGCAAATTTCTTAAGTGCGAGATTTATAAGGTCAAAACTATAAGGGCTTCAGTAATAATTTTCATCATACTAGAAAAGTGTTATATATATATATATATATATATATATATAAAATATATATATATATATGCATATATATATATATATATATATAATAATATATATATATATTTATATATATATATATATATATATATAATATAATATAATATAATATATATATGTGTGTGTGTGTGTATTTATAAGTATGTATATGTATATGTGTGTATGCATACATGTATGTATATGTATATATATATATATATATATATATATATATATATATATATATATATATATATATATATATATATATATATATGTATATATGTATATGTATGTGTGTATTCATGTATGTCTATGTATGTATACATGTATATGTGTGTATACATGTATGTATATGTGTGTATACATGTATGTTTATGGATATATGTATATTTATATGTGTATGCATGTATGTATATGTATATATATGTATGTTTATGGATATATGTATATTTATATGTGTATGCATGTATGTATATGTATATATATGTATGTTTATGGATATATATGTATATTTATATGTGTATGCATGTATGTATATCTATATATATGTATGTTTATGGATATATGTATATTTATATGTGTATGCATGTATGTATATGTATATATATGTATGTTTATGGATATATGTATATTTATATGTGTATGCATGTATGTATATCTATATATGTATGTTTATGGATATATGTATATTTATATGTGTATGCATGTATGTATATATATATATATATATATAAATATATATATATATATATGCATATGCATATGTGTGTATGCATGTATGTATATATAACTGACACCATGAATCCTGCAGACCTATACAGAAATCCCTAACATCACAAGGCAGTGGAGATCCATTCTGTACAGCAGGTTGCAAGACACGCCAGATATTCTCAATAATGTTCATACCTGGGAATTTGTCTGGCCATCGGAAGTGTTTAAAATCAAAAGAGTGTTCCTGGAGCCAATCTGTAGCAATTATTGATATGTGGTCATTAGCATTGTCCTGCTGGAAATCTGTCCGAATGCTCATTGGACATGATTGGATACATCTGATCACACAGGGTGCTTATATAAGTGTCACCTGTCCGAGCCATATTTAAACGTATCAGGGTCACTTATCACTCCAACCTCAAGCACCTCTTACCATTACAGAGCCTCTAACCGTTCCAACAGTCACCTGTTGACATACATTGCCCATTGATTTATGAGGTTGTCTCCATAGCTGCAGCCGTCTATCCGCTAGATACAATTTGAAACGAGTTTCGCCAGACCAAGCAACGTGTTTCCAGTTATCAACAGTACAATGTCGGTGTTGACATTGGATATGGCTTCGGCTCCAAAAATCCATATCGATGATGTTTTATTGAATGGTCCGCACGCTGACACTTGATGGTGGCCCAGCATCG
>CM063498.1:96723850-96778850 GCA_032207245.1 Pardosa pseudoannulata | reverse complement strand
TAAAAAATGGAGCTAGACACTGTACGTTATGGCTCAAATTTGAGCTATAGCGTCGAGTTCATTAGTTTTTAGAATGGCTGTTTAGTTCCTTAGTATACTAGGTATATATTCGTAATTTGGCTATTGATGTTTGTTCCCGTATTTTAACCCCCTGGTTATATGTTATATTATCTACCGCATCTTTACTTAGTGTTGTAACATGAGATGTTGCTATATTTTGTTCTTTTTCTTATACGGATTTTACAGTTCCAAGATCTATTAATTTTATTGATAACGTCTTAAACATTATTTAATGATGTTTATGACTCTACTCATGAGACACAATACCATTAAATTTTTCTTTTTCTTTAGTTCTATGTCTTGATTTGTTTTCATTTCTCATCCTTTTCTTGCCGTACGCTGGCCGATTGGTTAGGGCGCAGATCGTCGGTATCGGAGTTCGTGGGTTCGAATCCCACTATGGCATGGATGTTCGTACCCGCAATCGGCTCTAAGCAGTAGGTCCCGGTTTCATTAGCCCTCGTGTGCAAAACCGTTCACCTGAGCACTCCAAACCAAACCATTTCTCATTCTCAACTTCTGTTTTATGTACACACACACACACAAATATATAAATCCGTGATTAGCAAAAAAGGAGACATGCAATTTACTTAAGATGTTGCTCCTTATTTGATTTTTCAAGTCTGAGACACAAAGAAATTTAATCCACAGTTAAACCTTCATTTAAGTGCTACACAACACTCATTCATTAATCTTGACCAGAATGTAATAAAAGTTTCGTTTAGTAGAAGGTGAGACGTATGGCGAATGTTGTCGAGACTGACGGAATAAACGAAACTTTAGTCTCGACAGCATACGCCGTACGTCTCACCTTCTGCCAAAGTGTCCTGATCTTTGACATCCTAGAGCGAAAACCGAATAAGAATCTTCTGGGTGCTATAAATTCAAGACTATTGCTAAGATGTATACCCCACAGGGTGCAAATCCGACAGATCAAATAAGAACCACTTCAGAATATGGAAAAGAGTGGTTTTTAATGGTATTCTTCCAGAAAAAGGATAGTAATTGCGCTGTATGGATTGCAGATATATTCATTAGAATATAATTTTAATTTAAACAAATAATTAAGAATTTATTAAATTAAACTTTTAATATGTTATTTATATATATATATAATATATTTATATATATATATGTATACATATATATATATATATATATATATATATATGTGTGTGTGTGTGTGTGTGTATGTACATGTATATATATGTATGTATGTATGTGTATGTATATATATGTATATATATATATACATATATATACATACGTATATATATATCTATATATATATATATATATATATATATATATATATGTGTGTGTGTGTGTGTATGTATGTATGTATGTATGTGTATGTATGTATGTATATATATATATATATATATATATATATATATATATATATATATATATATATATATATATATATATATATATATATCTGTATGCGTATGTGTATGTATGTATATAGGTATGTACATGTATGTATATGTATGTATATATATATATATATATATATATATATATATATATATATATATATATATATATATATATATATATGTGTGTGTGTGTGTGTGTGTGTGTCATGTATATATATATATATAAGTAATGTTATGCTTACTTTGAAGGGAATTCAGAACTTTTGTGTGTTTTTTATTAAATGTTTAAGTTTTATTTTTTTCCTGACTTGTTTCATTATATTCATCAAGACGTTCAAAATTGTTTATAGTCTGAAATAACAATATTATTCCGATAATGATTTTTTGTTTCAGAGTAAAATGAAAATCAGAATAAGTTCTAAGAAATGTTACTATTCCTTCTCATTTTCCCCTTTCAACAATATCTAGATACTTTTAAAAATACCCTCATTATGTTAGCGGAATAATTAGTAACAAATATTTATAATTAGTAACAGATATGTTAGCCTCATTTGCCTTGCATGTTGAATTTCTGTACTTCTCTCATTTTTAGGAAAGAATGCGAACATTTAATTTGCGCATGTAGTACTACTCTTTTCCATTATTTAGTGATTATATACTGAAATTCCACTGAAAGCTTCCTAGTATTTGTCTTGGAATATATATGAAGTGGCATTTATGCATCGGATATGATAGCAAGTGGAATTATTACCAGAGTAATATTCTGCTTAATTACTATATAATATTGATAGTTGTGAGTAGGTTGTTTACCAAATTTTTTCCCTGTAATGAAATAATGCTACTTTGTATATTTGTCTAACAAATTAGGAATCTAAGGTATGTAACGCATTATCTCAAACCAACCAGAACATAAAAAATGGCATTTTATAGAAATGCATGATGATAGTTGTAGAGGATATTTAACTCTTTTGTGGATCACTTATTTCTCAAATAACTCTTCAAAATCCCAAAACAGATGTGCTAATTATATTGATCAAACAATATCCTGATATTGTTATAATGTTTTGGTCTATAATAGCTAATATATTATAATGAGTTTTGCTCTTCCCACAGGTGTATTTTGTAAGATCATGTAGGTAGGATACCTTCCCACGGCCTTCGAAAGGATTAACCCTTTACAGAGCAGTGGTTGCATAGCGAAACCTCTTGTTAAAAAATTGTTTTCTAACTTTTAGAGAAATATAAGTATTTTTTCGATTTTATAGGTTTTTGATATTTAAAACTCACAATAGATGATAATACTGCTAGTTTATTTTTTCTTTTGAAATATATTTATTTATACTTGCTTTAACTGGAAAGTTAGTGATTCGATTTTTTCACTTATGATCAAAAATAAAATTTTCTATTCAAATAACACTTATAAATTGTTGAACTATTTATTTATTATACTTTTTAAGAACACCTATTTATTGCTTTCAGAATATAAATTAAATTTTAAAAAGTATTGTGTTTACACTGTAAAAAGGTAATGTGTTAGTCAGTTAACCCCACCCCCCTCAATCCCTCTTATGGTATCCTCTAAAGCAAACCTCTCTAAGGGTTGTAAAAAAAATTAATAATTTTGCATTCATAAGGAACATAGATATTATTTATAAACAAATTTCAGTAAATTCCAAAGAATTTATGAAGGTCACCTCTAAAGGGTTAACATACATGCACTACTTAATAGTCTCTGAACATCAGGGTCGGTTGATTTATACCACACTGATATAAATCATTATCTAAATTAATGGATTTAAAGGAAATCATTGATTTAAATATAAGATATTTTTCGTACTTTGTGAACTTTTTAAGTATGATATATATTATACTTTCTTTTATTACTTGAATAGATGTAGCTTCCACCAGCTTTAGATTCCACATTAATTCCTTGTTTATCTTTTTAGAGGGAAAATTGAATTTAAATATCCCATTCCTTATTTTAGTAATTAGTTGTCTGGCTAAATCTGATTCTTTTTAAGATTTTCTCCGAATCTGACATCAAATTCATATTGTTTTTACTTCTACTTGTTTATGCGTTTATTTAAATACTTGTATATTATCGCTCTGGCTGCTCATCTCGCTATTTCCACGGAAAATCAAATGTAGCAAAATTTGCTTATTCCGCGATTTTCGCGGGCATTTGCTTTTCTTCCTTTTCTGAGTAGCACATCCCACTTTTTCACAGTTTAAAAAGTGTAATAAATTATATACAGTGTTTGACGTTTAATTATGTATTAAATAGAATTATATGAATATAATTATAGTTATATTAGAAATTTTAATAATTTTATATATTATAATTATAATAATATATTTATAGAATTTATATAATATTATGTATTTATTACATAATATAATTATAATATATATTTATATATTATTATATATTAAAATTATATCATGTAATATATAGAAATTAACTGTATTTCACCTGAAATTTATTTAAAAAATTTCTGTCTCTTGATAACTTCTAAAATTATTTTTCTGACCGTATCAAAGTCACTATAAAAATCTATAAAAAATCTTTTCTAGAGAGAAAAAGTACATATTTCAATTCTTCAATATATATATATATATTTAAAATGTAAAAAGATAAATGTACAATTTTTGAACCGATTTTGGTCTGCATATTGAGCATTCAGAGGGTTAATAACTGATTTGATAAATAAGTTTTTTATGGTTATAAACAATGAAATATACGTGAATATTTTGTAATATTTTAAGAAGGATTAAATATCAGAAAATCTTCTTAGTAAGAATAAAAATGTGAAAAAATTAAGAAATAACTTACAAATGAAACTATAGTGGTCACAAATCTGTATTCTGTAATATTTTGTTATATTCTGAATATTTTGAACTTTTATAAACAACAAAGATAAAAACATCATGCAAATTAGATATAATTTTCGTAATCCCTTAATATTTATAAAACACAATTTTATAATTTGCTGAAATATGTCTAAGATATCTTGCTAACTTTTGTATAATTTTTTAAGTATTGAAACATTTATTATAGATCTAATTAGACAATCCGAGAATATACCAAAAGTTTTTTATGAAAATATGAGACCTCTTAAGAAAAAGAAGTAAGTAATCATTTTTTTTGTTCATCTATTGCTGTTTATTATTTAAATTTCGATTAGTAACTTGTAAGTTATGCTGCCTTCAACTATAATTTCAATTATATTTTCAATATAAAATTGTTTACATCAATAAATGTAATATGGCTTTAGTAAAGAACAAATATAAAGAGAGAAATATTTTTCTATTCAGGCCTTACTCAAATATATTTAATTATATTTTTATCCTATTCATCATGTTTGTATTTTTATTTTCTATTTTACGAAAAAAAGGTTAACAAATGTATTTTCAGAAATAAGATTTTTTTCGAGTAAATTAAACCAGCAAAAAAGAGTGCTTAAAAATTTCCAAATCCTGCACTCGATTCAGAAATATACTGCGAAATATAAAATTACTGTATAACAATAAAATGTATAGCTCCTCTCTTATCATTCTTTCACTAAAATAAAATTTCTAATGCTTTGAAATAATATTAAGCTATTTACCTTTTAAAGCGTCCATAAAGTAAGTGTTCATAAAGTAAATACTATATTAAGTTTGAGCTTTTCCTTTGTTAAAATGTTTAATAAGAAAATCTTTAACAAAAAGCATAAATATCGAGAAAGATTTTCTTGCTGAAAGTTTCACAAAATATATTACATTAAAGCGCTTAGTGCTTAAAAAGTTTAAGACTTAATACCTTCGAAATTTAGAATTAAATTACAAAATTCCTCGTTTCCAAGCAATACAGCAATAAACAGTTTTCCTTGAACGCATGAAAGGTCATTTTCAGATAGGGATATTCATTTTAATGTGTGTTAGGTCGTTATCTCGTAACGTCGGGGGGTTACCCAATGATTTTAACTGCAAAGAGGTAACAAATGCTGCTCGGATTTCACTTTTAATTATAGTTACTTACTTTAATTTATTTTTAAAATATTCCAAGCAAATGGCCACCTAAATGGGTGTAAGGTTTAGTCCAGGTAATTAGTTTTTCTCGTTATGTGCGGGGAAAAGACAAAATTGCTTAATATTTTTAATTAAAAATGGAATTTATTTTGGGAATAATTGAATTACGTAAGTATACTATATTATTTTTTATGAATAGTTATTGTTATGTAAACTTATTCATTACTTGGAGTCCTTTTTATTAAAAGGAAAAACAAAAGTTAACTTCATGTAAGAACACATTTAAACTTTCATATATGAAAAAAAGACAGAAAGATGGCCGAATGGTTAGGGTGCTGGCCTTCGGTACCGGAGTTCGTAGTTTCGAATCCCACTATGGTATGGATATTCATAATCGTCCGGAATTGGCTTTAAACAGTAAGTCCCGGTCTCATTAGCCCTCGTGTTGCAAAAAAGTAGATCAAACCCTAGTACTCTTTTGCACACCTATCTTTGCATGATTCTATCTGGTTTGCCCATATTGGAAAAAAATTTGAACGTAATTTCAATCTAGAAATACTTTACTATTAATCGATCTCCTTGGAAGTAGAAAAATTGTTAGCATTGAAACAAATTCTTTATACGTTACTCTATATGTGGATCCATTTTTGTCACAGAGAAGAAAAACTTTGTAACGATTCTTAGAATCAGACTTAAATTTTAGTAAATATAATGTATTTAGTAATTTAGGGGTAAAGTAAATATATAAAAAAATTTAGATTTTGTAAATTTTGCAAAATTTAATTTTTTAAATTAAAATACTATAAAATTAATACTTATCTTGTTTAAAATATTTATTTAATTGGATATATATGTCTACTATCAACATCTGCATGGGAAATGTCGGTTAAACTTCTACCTGTCCTGTGAATCATATATAATATACACATCTAATATTTTATATACAAATGTTATATACAATGATGTAAAATATAAAAGCTTGTATATAAAATATAGTTCATTGTGTACCACACATGATATGATGTCTTATAAACCATTTGATGTGTATCATATTTGATGTACAGCAAACGCAAAAGGTTAAAGACTTTACTACGCACTTTTTGTATATATGTGTAATAAGATGGACTTCACGATTTATGGTTCCAGTCGTGGCCCAAAAAAATGACACGGTTTCAGCTGAAAACCTTTATTAAGAGAAAGTTGGAGGAAGGGTTCCCACTTCATCATAGGGACAGGACAAATTGAGAAGTCAACTAGCATGAAGTTATATTATAGGGGGAATAAAAGTAGAAATAGTAGTATAATCAGGGCAATTAGGAAATTTAACAGTGATAGCATTTGCATTAATAATTTTAAGGGCTGGAATCACCGTTTCATGATGGGGGAGAAAGCGTTTAACAATAATGGTGGTTTCCTTTGTGAGAATGCAGCTATGTTTTGCATAAGGTTTGCGAAACTGATTTGCTCGCAGCACTCGCACGTTGTGGGTTGTATGCCCAACTATTTTTTCGGGACTCCAGGAAGCGTCTGGTGTGAAAACGATTGCACTTTAAACTTCACCAAGTTTTGGAGAGTTGTGATTGGTCTACAGGAGGCAATTCAGGACCATCCTTAGAGTCCGGGTTCTTCTAGACAGAGCCGGGATAGGACGCATTGTCCACAGGACAAAAGAAGAATTAACGCATCAGCACAGGATAATGGAAAATGTCTAAGAATGCTGGAGTAGTTCAGAAGAAAGGAAAAGAGTGGACTTTAACAATTTTTTTCTTTCAGGTGTAGCACGTGGAGTGCTTCTTTTACTTTTTAATTTTTTTATATATTTTTAGCATATTTCCTTGTCTTTTGTTCTATATTTGAATATTGTAATATAGTTCAGTGGCAGTTTGCTATAATTAAAGACAATATAAAGCAAATTTGGGTTATTAATGGCTTTGAAATAACAACAGCAATGTAGTACACCACAGCACACTTCATAGCCTGATTTTCACTACGGAAGTCCAACATATATGTGTGGTAGTTTCAGATATTTAGTTTTTCCCTTGTTCTAAGTTTAGTTTCTTGAAGGAGGACAATATCGCGAGAGTGCTCATTTATAAATTCATGGAATTTTTTAATCTTCGGTTTTATACCGTTACAATTCCATGCGAAGACAGTGATAGAAGTGTGATGTGCCACCATTACGGTGTGAGAGAGCTTATAAGTTCAATGCGGCTCATGACCGCTCTTCCTCCGAACAGCGTGCATCTCCAATTCCTTTGGAAATTTCCTAAATTGTCCTCATGGGCAATGTGTAGTTATAATTGGTCAGACACCTTCTCTGAGGCGCAAGCTGTAGCCTCAGTGGTCAATTTAAATTACGGGATAAAAAGGGGAAAAGAAGGACGAGGGAAATTTTAGTTCTTGAAGTAAGATTTTAAAACCCCTGAGAATTTTCTCGGAGTGTCTCACGGGTTTTATTGAAAATACCTAAACTAATTTTCCGATCCAGGTTTTTTTTCTTCCGCACACACATATATGTATATATATGTATATGTTTGTGTGTATGAATATGTGTGTATGTATTTATATGTATATATGTATGTATGTATGTATATATATATATATATATATATATGTATATATATGTATATGTATATGTATGCATGTATGTATATGTATATATATGTATATATATATGTATATATAAATAAATATATATATATATATGTGTATGTGTATATATATATATATATATATATATATATATATATATAATATATATATATATATATATATATATATATATATATATATGTAATATGTATATGTATGATGTATATGTATGATATGTATGTATATGTATATGTATGTATATGTATATGTATGTATATGTATGTATAAGTATATGTATGTATGTATAAGTATATGTATGTATATGTATGTATATGTATATGTATATATATATATATGTATGTGTGTATATATATATATATATATATATATGTATGGTTATATCTTACATACTCATATATATTTATGTATCATATAGTTTATATGCCTTAAACCGGATTAGAAAAAAATATATATGTGTAATCTTTTTCCCTAAAATGTAAAACAATGTCACCTAATTTAAATTATATATTTCAAATAATTGTATATATCAAATATTTTTGATCGTTGCGATGTAACATGTAATTGAATTTTCTTATTTAGAAATAAAAAACTAGATTGGATAAAAAAAAATCTGGAGCATTTAGATTTCTTTTATTGTTCTAAACTGGAGAGGATTAAAAAGATTTCTCTTTCGAAAATCCGATACTACTATTAAAACTCTTATCACAAAAAAATCGGTTTGGCCTTCCGTTAATCTTTCTTACGCATTTAAAATTTATTTGGATTCTCTTCATAAATATTTCAAAATTTAAGATAAGGAAGATTGTGTTGTTTTGCTAAGTTGGTAGTAGTTAACTGTTTCGGATTTCATAGGGTTTGAAACTTAAAACTGGGTGTGCCATTAGTTAGTCTTTTATGAATCTAAATTAAAAATCCTCTAAATTATAAAGTTCGGGCTTTACGTAATAATTAATAGATTTTAAGTAATAAAACTTCTAGTAACATTTACACTGTGCACTGTATTATTTCACTTATGATCACTTGTGTGTTGGGAAAGGCTGCGGATCTACGCAATTTTGATAGAGGGCAGATTGTAATGGTTCAAAGACTCGGAACAAGTATTTCCAAAACTGCACGACTCGTGGGTTGTTTGCGATCTACATTTGTTAGTATGCAAAGTGGATAAATAACGGTGAAGTAGAGGATATGGTGTTGCACATCCACACGCTATCAAAGAAAAAGGTAGTCGGAAGCTGACTTACATGGTGAAGCAAAACCAGAGCCAGACAGTAGTTCAGCTGACAACCCAATACAATGAAGGGCCAGGTAGAATAATATCGGAGCACACTGTTCAGCGGAAACAGTTGGATATGGGGCTACGCAGCAAATGTCCCACTCGTGTGCCTTTGCTGACCAAGCATCATGGCCAATTGCGCCTACGCTGGGCCCGGGAACATCGCGATTAGTCCATGGATCATTTTAGAGGTTATATTGTTATTTTAATTTCAACTTTGATCTTGAATTAATATATGTAAAAGAGCATTTTGATATGTACTTAAAAAATACATTTAAATGGACATGAAATTTTTTTAAACCCTATTCCAAATATTTGCCATTTTAATAATGTTGGCCATTTTACACAAACTCAAAATTAATGGAAATTAAAAGAAATGAATTTGAAATGGGATTATTATATCTATTTTTATAATTTTTTGTAAAAAAGCTTTGAAAATAGTAAAATATTGTAAAATGTGAAATTTAGCTGTTGTACACATTTTAGGTTTAAATTTCAAAAGTGAAAAAATTTAATCTAACATCTCTTTTGGGGAAAACGATGCTTCGATGTATGAATAAATCACATCAAAGGTTTATCAATGAATCCTAGTTACGGCTGAATTTTCCTTACATTAGTCAGATTATTCACATTACATCCTTTCTTAAGTGAGAATATATGTCTATTATTTAATAATAGATATTTTTGGAAAAAAAAATCTTATAAAATATTTTAATGGAACTAAGAAGTTCTCAACCATTCAAATATAATTTTTCAAATTTTATTAAAAAAATAAATGTTTGTTATTTTAATAAATTAATAAAGTTTCAATCCTTAATTATTAAGGTAACACAATATTTACCTACTGATATTTATGAAAATTTCGTATGATCTCAATGTGTTTTTTTTTTCTTTTTGCAATTAAGTACGCTTAGAAAAAAATCCATCCTTTTGAAAGAATGTGAAATTTTGTATGAATATTTCAATGACATCACTTAATATAATTAATAATTTTTTTCTTGTATGTATATTTTTCAAGCAATTTGTATAAAAATTATTGCATCTTTTAAATAATTAACATTTTTAAAATTTCATTCATGTTCTAAAATTTTATACTGAATATATTGGAATAAAAACTGTTTTACTTAAATGTAAACATATTTTTAGAGGTAGTAAAATATACTTAATGACTATAACAACATTAGAAAACTTTTAAGCGTACTTATGAATTAGTAAGTATTTTACTAATTCATAAGTACGCTTGTAAATGTTTGTGGTAAGTACTTATTTGGATCTATGCATAGAGCTAAAAAATTAAAGAGGACTTTTGCAGAATAATATAAAATAGTAAATTTGCATTTGATATTTAATCAGTATTTTGAGAAATATCATTCAATTAATGATGTTGAAGTTTTTATAATGTAAATATTTTCACATTGTCTGTGCAGTCGAAGGTGTCTCAATGACCTTATAGAATCTGTGGTTTCAAGGATTTAAATAAGTCCAAATTGGTTTCCATCTAAATAAACAAACATTGTTTTAAAATTTTAAATAAGCTACAACTGAGATTCAATACTTCGAAAATACGTTAGAGAAAAGGGAATAAGTTGTGATAGATAAAGAGTTGATTTTGCGAAGAAAATTTTCTTTACAAAGGGATAAAAAATAACTAACGCATTCCCAAATCATTAAAATCTAGACCGAAGATCAAAACGAATGGAATGTAGTCATTGGCTGGAATTTCTAAGTTACGAGCATTCCCGAATGACGTCAGTGGAAAAAGATCATACCAAAAGAAATAACAGCATTAATTTGGACACTATGCTAAAAGCTTTGAGGAATGTTTGAAAAAAGCGGAGTGACGCAAGTGTTTCTATAAATACCGTTGATGCACATCAAAAAATGTTTGCGTCTAAACACAGTAAGCTTTAATTAAAGCCGCTAGAGCTTTCTCTGTACGCATGTTTGTTCAAAAGGAACGGTCCCTGAAATCCTCTTTCCCTCACTAAGAACAAATAGGATTGAATTTATTATTTATGACTAAGCAAAGAGAAACCTAACAAAAGAAACGGGAACAGTTGCACTAAAATAACATTAGATAATTTTCTCTGTTAAGCTGCAGAACTTCTTTCTATTTTCTAAGACGCATAAAGATGGAAGATATGCAAATGAACATTCTTTGAAATGTATTTCCCTAGTTTACCGGCATGATGTTTAAAATATCAAAATTTCGTACAAAAGATTTTTTTAAATAGCCTATTCAGACATATTTACTTTTCTCTTTTTCGCCGAATATGGGAGCTTTTGATCATTTTTCTAAGATTCGTTAATGTACTTGAAAGAATTAACACCCTACAATTTATGCGACTAGCTAGCTGAATTTAAAATATTTCCAATTCTATAGATGTTATATATAGAATTTATTTTGTTTAATTAATTTTCAGATTATCAACTTTTCTAATACCTGCCACATGTTGTTATAATCTAGTTCCTAAAAACAATGAAAATTTCACTGTCTAGACATGCTTTGTTTTTATAGCTTTGAGATTTCTGTTGAAATATATAAAAAAAATGATCTAATTTATATTGTCAAAATTGAAATAAAAATATAAATATGCTATTCCTGTCATATTACTGTTAAAGCTTCTTATTAAAAGCTTAAATTTATTGATTTCGTTTTACTTTTATAATATAATCCAAGCAAATTTGATTAAATGAAACACAAATGGCTGACAAGTAACGGAAACGTGTATTTTTAATATACAAGAAACTACCAGGTAAAGTTTATTTTAGATTTGAAATATTTAATTCCTTAAATTAAAGATATTTTAATTCCTAGTTCGAATAGATATTATATCTTGTAAATTATGTGCAGTTCTTTATGGTTTTGTTTCTTTTCATTACTAGTTTATCTTAAGTTATAAACAAATGCTCTCTGATAAAAATTAGGTTCAAATAACATTTTAAGATAAGTATGTTCCTACACGTAAATGATTTTACATTAATTTTAATACGCTCAGAGCAAAAATTAGGAGAAGCCATATATTTTTGAATAAATTTACGATATTTTTTAGTTATTTGGATTATAAATTGGTAGATATGTCCCAGTCTTTCATATTTTATATTTTTAACTCTTTGTATCAAAGCATGCAGATAGATCTATAACAAAAACGAAAATTAATCTTCTAAATAAGCTGTACAACATTGCCTTGTTAATATCTTACAGAACTTCAAATTAAAATTTAAATAAAATTTTTCATAGAATACTAAAATCACCTACTTTCAACTTTCTCCTAGAATCAATGGCTATATTATATTTAATCTTAGTATCAAATTTCCGTTTATGTTTCCATCAGATGCACAGAACGTTGAATTAAATAAATTTTTGATTTTTTAAAATTTAACTGCGGTACAAAATGTATGTGTTTTACAAAACAATTTGATTCATTAAGGAAATTTTAATGAGAATAATTTCTCATGTTTATAAGAAGTACGAAGTTTAAGAAATAAGTTTGAGTTTTCATTATTTTAATTATTTTAAATGATTAAGATGTCATAATCTTATATTTGAAGAAATAATTAGGGTGTATTAGCCTCATAGGAGAATGCATTCTTTGACTGAATTCATTGTTTATTGAATACATGTTTATAAAAGGGAGGTATAATTATTAAACCTTTAACATTTTCCCCTTTAAAGATTTATAATTTCAAAAGTAATGAACTATTTCTAAAAAAACAATGGAACTATTGTAATCATGAAAATTTACTCATTTTGACCATGCATTAATGAACTTTCATATGTTTGAGTTACATTTTCTTATAAATGCAAGGTTACATTACTTTTCCAATTTTTTAATTTACTGAAATGGTTTTGACTAGCAAAACTCAAAACCTATTAGCAATGGATTGTTAAAAGTTTGTATTTAGGTATAGTATAACTTCCTAATTGTGCACAGCTTTTTTTTTTTACTGAAATCCTAAATCTACATCTAGAAAAGCTTCAGCATAATGTCAGTTAATGCTATCGATATTAAACTAAACAGTGTAACTCGTGTATTGACGTATTTGTAAAGATGCATTTCAATTCCACTTTTAGAAAACAAACATAAAAATGTATTTTTAATGATAATTTCTTTTGTATTTTTATATTTATTATTTACTGATACTTGTGTAGTTTTCGATATACCGTAAATGGTGAAGGTTCACTCTTGGTTCACAAAAACCACCGAAGAATCTCTGACTCTTAAGAACAAAATAACGTAATCACTCAATCTGAGGTCCGAAGCCATTTAACGATGTATTTTTCTTATTACAACACTATGTGGAGCACTTGCCTTGTGATGACGGTCGTTTAACCTGAGCCTTTTGATGTTTAACCAATGTGAAGTTTCACAAAGCTAGACTAGTTTCTCTAATGGAATCACGACTGCTTGACTATTAGAAACTCTTGTTGTCCAGCAAGCCCGTTCAATTCAAATAATAAATGTAAATTTTCCGAAAAAGTGGTGAAAGTCAATTTCGCTGGTTATATATACACTGTCTACCGATAAGTATTTGGACACTTGGGATAGAAATAAAACTAACTTTATCAAAATCAATAGTTGGTAGAACCTCCACGAAAGTCAATTACAGCGTGAACCCTCCGGGGCATACTTTCCACAAGTCTTTGTTTTACAGCTAGTGGTATTGTCTTCCACTCGGCTTGGAGAAGACCTACAAGTTCCTTCACCGATTTTGGATGGGTAGTGCACCCCTTAATTCGGTGATCTAACTCATCCCAGAGGTTCTCGATAGAATTTAGGTCTGGGCTCTGGGCAGTCCAGTCCATTCGATGAACTCCACTGGCACCATACCAAGCCCAAGCCTTGGTTAACCTCGAAACATGACAACAGGCATTGTCGTCTTAAAAGTAACATGGGTCCAACCTGTACAACTGACACAACGTAAGAAACACATTGTGATCCAAAATAGTGCAGTAGGCATTGCCATGAATGGAAATGAAGGCTTCCCCCAGACCATAATTCCACATCCGCCTAACTTGACTGCTGGCATAATGCATTCTGGCAGGAGACGTTCTCCAGGCAGACGCCATACCCAGACAGTGCCATCCGGACGGTAAAGGGTGAACCTCGATTCGTCGCTCCAAAGAACCCGTTTTCACTGATTTAAGGTCCAATTTCGATGTTCTTTGCACAACATTAACAGAGTAGCACGGGTGGACTTTGTGATCAATGGCTTATGGGCATCAGCAAGACCATTCAAACCAAGCAGATATGCTTTCTTACAGATGGTATTCATTGAAGCAATACTTCCGGATGCCTGTTGAAACTCCTCGCGGATGAGGGCCACCGGTTGGTTGCGTTTCTTCCGAATTTCTCTGGACAGCACTTGTCGGTCTCTATCTCCCATTTCCGTTCGTCTGCCGACTCAGGGCACATTACGACAATCCCCACTCACGTTCTACTTCTTAATCACATAGGCCAATGAGGATTTTGGGATAGCTAGATATGCCCCTTAAGGATCGGCCACATTTGTGATACCCGATAATTATACTTTTCTCGAAATCAGAGAACTCGGAACTGCGCCCGAAATCTTGCGACTAATGCCTATGCTGTTTCCTGCACTATGTATACCTGCGGAGGCCGTAACGTGCCTCAGGATCGCAGATATCGTCATTTACATAGGTGTCCAAATACTTATCGGTAGACAGTGTAGTTTTGTTTAAAGCATTGTAAGAAACGCTCTTTGTCTGAACTCCTTGTTTATATAATTTTATTTAAAATGTGAAAGAGGTCTCCTGATCCCATTGATTATAATGTGCAGTTCCTGTGACTACGAGTGCACCAATTGATAAACAGATCTGTTTAGCAAACTAATTCTTGGAGGGCATAATCGTATAGGTGTTCGTTACTTATATAAATGTAGGATTTATGGCACTGACTTTCTTGTTATATCATAATGCATTTGAGGATTCCGAGTAAGATTTTTATAAATCTCAATTTTAGAGTATTAAGAAAACAAATTAGTGTAAAAATAATAATGTTACGTTGGCCTAGTGTTTGAGTAAGAAAATAAAACTCAAGAAACACATGAATAATAGGTCTTGATTAAATTATTTATAATTGTATAAATGCCTAAGGAATACAAATGAATCAACTTATCATTTTGTTGATTGAAGACTGCTCTCGAGTCGGCGTCAATCCTGAAAAAAAATAAAATGGCTCTATCTTCCAAAGAGGTTCATCCACACGCCACGGATGCCAGCCGTTCACCTTCGCTCCTTCTGGAAACCCCCTTGTCCTTCAAAAAATTTCCGACTCTCTGCGGAGACAAAAAAACAGAGTCCACTCCAGAACGGCGGGGGGGAGAGGGTCAAAATTCCCCAAAACTCTCGGACACCTCTATTGGCTGGGAGAAGTCCGAAGTCGCTCTGCATTCAAACCGGTCCTACCCCGGCATGTCACCTTGGAAGACACAAGGGGTGACCGAATGTAACTTATTGTTACAATTAGGTCAACAAATTAGACAAACTTGCATGTGATTTATTCATAGTCTTCCTTCAAAAATTTTTATTTCAATCATTTAAATATAAAATTAAGTATAATTTCAACATATTAATTAGGGTGTCTCTTATATAACTACAAAAATTCATGTTTAATGTATTTATCTTAAAGAAAATATGTATCCTTTTTTAGAACAGGGTATCATTATGTAAGAGCAGAAAAACTTCAATGCATTCAAAAAATTAAACTCTTGAGATTGAAAATTTTATTCTATGCTTTTGTTCTGCCATATATCATTTTCCATAGGGTTGTATATTTTCTTGGAAATATTTGAGAATAGATACCATGGAATAAAATTTATCAAAAAATAACATATCTAATCTCACTCTTATATTCTTATGTTTATTTTATCGTATGCTCCAAATTTTATAATCATTTATCTACTACAAAAATATTTGACTGGTAATAAAATATTGCAGACATATCAAAAATATTTTCAGACGCTATTTAGAAACATTGACATAAACTTTCTATACCTTATTTAAAACATATCTTATATATATATAAGCACCGATATGTCAGAGATTTCTTGTTTTAATGACCTCGATTTATAAACTCATCCTTTTTTCGTGTCATCTCTTGGTGTCATAAACAGGATCATTAGCGCCAAATGTGACACATGATGGGACTTCTGAGATCTTTTTTCCAGTTAACTGCATTTTTTCGTTGAAGATATCTGTCTACGGTATCCCTAAGTTTTATGACTTCAAGCTGTTACAAACTTGGGAAATTGGGAAATTTCTTTCAGGGAAAAATCATTCTTTTGCACGAAAACGTGAATGACATTTAGTATAAATAAATGAAAGGGGAAATATTTACGCTAGATGAAATAATTATAACTATCAAGTAATATGTATAAATATTTTAAACTTTAATTAATAATGTTGGATTCAATGCACGTGTACTATATAACAATTTAAATAACTTCTTGAATTTATCAAAACTTGTGTGAAGAAAGTGAAATAACAGCTGTTGTGGTAGGTAATGTCTTTTAAAAAGTGATTATACAATCTGGTTCAGTTATAAAGTTAAATTTGATGTAACTGTGAAGTTATGGCTTTGAATCCTCGAAATACTGCTCCAAGACAAACTTTAATAACTATTCCTATATTTATGTTAATTCGTTTAGTAGATAAATTTATTTAACTTTTATGTTCGAATCCTGCAGTTCTGAAGACAATGTTTTTACTTTCAGTGTTAATAACTTGAAAGGTATTAAACAAAATACTTTATTCTTGGTGACACGAAGAGTCTTTTAGTTAAAGTTTCTTACAATAAAATCTGTACTTCTGTACTATGATAAGCCTTCCCGTGTATCCATTATATGGAGAAAATATATTGCAGATAAGGATATATATTTGTGAAAAATCTAAAAAGATTTTGTTTATTTAGATTTATTTAAACTGCTTAAGAAAACATAGTGATCATAAAATTTTAAACACATTCTAAATACCATAAAACAAAAGAAAGTACTACTGTTGTTACTTGAATGAGAGAGAGATTTGAAAAGTATTTTGGTATAGATGGCGTGATTTATCTGTTGATGGAATCTGTAGAAGCTGGAGATAACCAAATTGGAGCATCAAAAAATCTAACTATTTCAAAAAGCGATGATGTGTGAATTGACTGTGAATGAAGGGATAGGGTCATTCTTCTGCCACAAAACCGTAGTGGTAACAAGATGTATGCACCTTGGCTTATAACACTGTTTCAATATAGAACATCGTCAGCCACAAATTTTCTTCTATCAAGGTAGTTTAGCCTTCGTGTTGCAAGAAAGTAGATCGTAGCACTCCAAATCAAACAAAATTCATCAATGTGGAGAACTATCACATCGGTGTACAATTGTTAGAACTCACGTGCAGGAAACATTTCTCCAATGATGGATTGATCGTTATGGGTTAATTCTTTTACTTGTGCACTCACCCGACAATTACTTCCGTAGATTTTTCTGCTTGGAGTTTTGTTGACCACGAGGTATACGCAACAAATTTTGATATATTGATGACCTAAATCGAAAAATCACTATCGTTATTGGAGGAACATTTAACGTATTCGACTAATGACATTTAAGACAGTCTCCATTTTTATGTGTGACAAATTAAGCTCATGTAGAACATATTAAAAGTGCATATAATACTGAATCTAAAATATACTTACAAATAAAACATTAATCGTGTAATTGATTAATTTTTAATTTAATGGAACTCTGAAATGCGGAGAATAATTTATGCTTAACATACATTAAAAACATGCACTTTCAGGTAATTATCTAAATTTTTGGCTGCATATTGTTATCCATTCGTTTACAATTATAGACACAAACATCTTTTGTCCAGATGAAGCCATATATCTGAATTACTTCACCTGATATCTGTTTCTCGGATGCTTCATACTTTATTTAAATACTATGTACCAGTTTGGTTCGAAAGCTTACCTTCTTATAGTTTTCTAGGTGTATCGAGCTCAAATTGACATTACTTGCGAAGGGAAACAGGTAAACCTCGTACAACTTCTCTGATCAATTATTTTGGCATTCAGTTCGTAATTCAGGGAAACTATCTTAATATTAATTAACAGAATCTTAACCATCGTATTCTCCAATTTACTCTTGTGTTGCTACTTATATAAAATAAAAATAAATATTACTTATTTCATTGTAATCATAAGACGGTTTCAGCTTGTAAGATTTTCCTTTAGGAATACAGTGTTTGGTATTGTATGTTCAAATATTAAAGAACAGATATTTGATTTCGAAATTTATCCAAATATTTATTTTTCGGTAACTGAGGAATTAGTATTTTACTGGGAAGCAAAAATTAAAGTGTGCAAAGTAAAGCTGAACATCAAAATGTGAAACAATTCTTAGAAATAAAAAAATTGTTGTTTATTCGAAATATTTCTCCGAATATTTATTTTATGAAACAAGAATGAATGTAATATTAATGAAGTACTTTACTTAAATATTCATAAATACTTGTTATTCTGGAACCAAAATAAGCTAAACTGTTAAAGTTAGTAATGGCAATATTACCATTACTACGCTACTTTCATTAAGCTTCATTTAAAGTCTAGAATAAAAAAATAAAAGGATTAAGAAACAAAAACTCAGTTTTTATGCTTGTTCTTGATAGAAAATTTTTTCCAGGAGAATTTGATCAGCTTTATGGTGGAATGTTATTTTTTTGGAGCTATCTCATTTTTTTATTACTTCATTAAGCGTATGTCTCTGCTCTTATGTAGCTTATTATTAACTAAAAGGACTAGGATGGATGATTTTTTTCCATGAAAAAAAATGGGCTTCTGTAGTACTATAAAGAAAATTTCATATACCTAAAGCAATGTTTGTCTATTAAGCTGATAAAAAATAGCTTTGAGGAATGACTTTAATTTCTTTCGTTTGGAGAAACATCGTATTATCTAAGAAGATTAATTAGAAAAATTGATAATCTCGAAATCAAGTTATCTTGTTAACATTATGCTGCATTACTGAATTTATAGCAAAAGAAGTTACGGAAATAGATAAAGACTAAATATTATCCTATGTGTGAAAAAGAATTCTAGTGTCACATTATGTTTATATTAAGATGTTAAACAGTGAAAATATATTCCTGAAATACAAGCCCAGTTCAGATTTTTTCATTAAAATTCACAAAATTCTTTAAGAAAGAAAATATAAATGTATATATGTATGTATGCATGTATATATAATATATGGGATTGTTTGCTATTTATATAAAAATAATATTGTTAAACTCATATGGTAATTGTATAGTACTGACGATTCTTATATTAACAGTCCCGCCGTAAGAGCTATAAAATATTTCATATTGAACATGGTTTTACCCATCTGAAGGCGTTATGTACGAATGAAAGTGGACCATAATTTATGTATATCAACAAAAATGCATGCAAAGAAATCGTTGAGAGTATTTTGTTGTAACACCTAGAACTTGATACGAATTCTAGTATCAAAGCATTTCTAACCAACCGTCCATCGACTGCAAACGTAGATGAATATAAATTTAAAATATCTTTAGTTTAAAAAAACTTATCTAGGTGGAATTTATGTTAGCATTTTTAAAAATATTTGAGTGGCTAATCTTTTGTAGGCAACAAACATTTTTGAACAATAATATTAAGGCAATGTTCGTTAAAATAATGAAACTTTCCAAATCTAAAATCCTGAATATAAGACTATATTTTTAATAGAAAATAAAGTTCTTTGAGACTAATACATACTTTGTATCTTGAGGTGCTTTATTCTGTGCGTTTTCTAAATAGTAAAATCGAACACAGCACAGTGTTTCACTAATTAAATTCAGAATGATATCGCAGATATTTCATGCATGTTTTAAATCTAATTCTATTGCATTCAAAGAGAAAAGAAAATATGAAAATTAAAGAACTTGAAAACTACATCATTTTCTCAGTAAACAAGCTGTAATTTTCAACTCTTAGAATATCTTGTATAAAAAGAAAGTTTTTAGGACTATATTTATTCTTTTACATTAACACAGTAATCTAAATGGCAGTTTAGTAATAAATATGTGCATACAGATATTCGAAATTATTTCACTTTATGTTCCCGCGAAAAAGAATGAATTCATACGATAGTATTGAGAATTTCATCAGAAAAAAAGTTATAAATAATAGCAGGTACAAATTATGCCAATTGTTTAATGCACCACTGTCCAACTTCATTATAAATGAAAAATTGTTAAAAAAAATATGAAAATTGAATAAACAACTTTTTAACTTTGCAAATGATGCTAGGCATAGATAGAAATATGATCTTGGTGATGTTTTACATGTCTCTTAACACGAAAAAATCTTTATTAGTACATTATAAATGGTTAATGATAGTTTATTATTCTAGAAACTTGATCCTTGCCGAAAAGAGAAGTCATCCCTTCCAGATGTGCTGCCGGCTTGCAAAAACGCAAACAAGTGCATCCTAAAACCTTATCAGCTCCCCTTAGTCGGCGGGTTCCTATTTCCCCAAGGAACGCCGGGTGGAAGGGGTCAAAGGGGGAGATTTTGCGGATATCAAGAAAGGCACACATATGCTTGAAGCAAGCGCTCTAACGTAGGTTAATACTGACTCTTGAAAAGATTGTCCTTTTACGTTAGAGGGTAAACATTCAATTGGTGCCCAACTCTTGCCACTCTCTTAAATTACCTAAATATGCTTACACACACATGAACGGAGAATAAGACATTTATTATTGCTACTTGAATAACAACATAACCACTGGCTTGTGGTAACAAAAATGAATACAAACTATAAACAATATCCTTCACAACGATCAATAACAACATGAGCAACTCGGCAGACTTAATTTCTACTCTCCACAGCGGCGTGGTGAACATACAGTCGCAGAGGGCACCTCAAGGTCGCACGGAGCGGGTGTCCGTATAACGTTGAAATCGGCTGCAGGCAGCGAGAGAACGAGGCAAGTCGGACTCAGGTGAATGACCTCTGTTGCTTGAGTGGCGGTGCTTATATCATGAACAGTGAACAGTCCGGTTAACAGTTACAATTTCGTAAAAATAAAAATTAGCATAAACAAGCATTGTGAGATGAATTATAAACGATTATGTAAAAAATAAACTAGTATTACAAAAAATAACCAGTGCGACCGAGTCGCCACATGCTGAACACTGATCGTGGGGTCCAAATTCATTACAGGTCTCTTATATGTGTGCGGAATATATATTGATTTTACAGAGGAGAATTTAAAAAGTTATCTGGTACAGCAGAACATCGATAGAAATGTTGAAACGTAATATAAATGCAACTAATATAAAACTGTTTCTACCACTATTGAACCCAGATTCCTGGTTACGTTTATATATCATATAGTAAAGTATTAAAATAAATAATGACAGTGCATTTCAATGAGAACAATATTAAACAATGTTTCAGAAGACCTGATTTTTAAGATTTCTATTTTAAAGGGAGGAGGAATCTTTAAAATGAAAGAATTCGAATAAAAGTATGAAATGATTTTCGACTTGATAAAAATCAACCTAGTAATGAAATGAAAATTTGAATGATTATTTTATTTCAACAAATATATTTTATCCTACGTACTTATTATTGAACTGAAAATGCAATTTTAAATTCCGACTATTTTGGTGTTAAATCAGCAAAGTCGATGTGTTTCCAGCGCATTATTCTCTCCCATTCTCTGCTTAAATATTAGACATTTTCTGTTTTTGTGTTTGTAATAAAATTGGGTTCACTTTATTTAATACATGAATTCTTTCAAGATATTGAAAGTTCAATACGTTATAAATAGAAAAATTCTTAAAATCTAATATAATGGGAAACAGTTGTCTTATAAATATTGTATTTAAGAAAAATAAAACTCAATCGTTTGTATAAATCCAGCTTCTGTATAAATTTTTAATATTTTGTGATAAAGTGCAAGCAGTTGGTTATTATGGATTAGTGTTAACATTTTCAATAAATGATGTTGAAAGGTTCAATTTTTATTAAATATTCTTATATTATAATAAAAATTTCTTATCTAATAGACTTTATTTCTTCAACTGTTTATGCAATAGCTACTTCTTATATTCTCTACAAGAGTGGAGTAATATGTTGAGTATTTTAAAAACAGAAATTTATGGTCTTTTATCTCCTTAAATGAATATTATTTTATTCCAGATTTTAATATCTTATATATCTTTTATAATCTTATCTTCACTCACTTTAAAATATTTTAAAATTCAATATTATAAAAAAATTTGATAATACATTTTTGCTTCTGAATGATTCTTGATTGATCAATATCCTCTTAACTCTTTCCACAAAGGCAAAATTAAGTTTCACAACCTGCACTTAAATATGAGTAAAAAGAAATAATACATACTGCATTGTCACTTTAAAAAATAATTACTAATTACATTTCCTAATTAGGTTTTCAGGTAAAATATTTTTTCTTAGAAAAAAATGCAAAGGACGGAAATTCCTTTAATAAAAAAAGTGATGCAATCAATTGAAATTTTGCAACTAATATCAAAGAGTAGTTAGCTTAAGCCAAACGACCATTATTACATTCAGACTTAATTATTACATTTGTAAACTCTCTTTGAGGACGTTCTTAATTAGAGTTGTCTTTGAAACAGATAAAAACGATTCTTAATTGAAAATGTAAGAATTAATCCATTTTAATTTGGCAAAACATTTGTCTCAAAGTGCTTTACATTGCTAATTGCAGTGATGTTTCATTTTTAGAATTTTTATGCAAAACAAATAAAAGAAATAATTAAAAATGTTTATAAATGCAATTTTTAATCTTTACAAATTAGTTACAAATGTAATTGAATGATAAAAAATGTAACAGGAGCTTATTTATGTAAAAAGAGTTTAATTATGAATATTTTTGGGGTAAAAAATTTATTTATATGAACATAATTTATGTTTTGGTTTGAAGCACTATGGTCCACTGCTACACGATTGATAGTGAACATAATTTATGATTAGAATGCTCCTTGATAATTTCGTCAGATGGTTGTAGACCTTTTTGATAGAACTGAATATGCAATATACATACTATATCTATCGTATCTGAATATGCAATGAATACTATATCTATCGTATTTGTTTCAGTTTTCTACAAAAAATATAACTCCACTCCTTTTGTGTAACCCTCTAGGCAAACATCCTTCAGGTGTGTAGTGATCTTCTCAATGTTCTACCTCGAGCTTACTTCTGTAGTGTTTTCTCCTTAACTTGATGTGTTAAGTAAAACTTGACATTGACAGGCCTCTTATTGGTCAGCAGCAACTATGTAGCCAATTTCGGGTTGCTCTGAAGATGTCAGGTCACTAAGTATAGTTTGAGGCGGGTATGTGACTTAAAAAATATCATTCTTCTGTAGGAAGTAATATCAAATATACCTCCATTAGGTACGCCCAGGATTCAAGCTCCCAAGATAACCGAGTAATCTTCTTTATGATCTATTTTGGATTCACAAGTTTACTTTGGTGATACCCGCTCCAAGTTGTTAAAAAATATCGGATCATAGCAGGCCTCTTGTCGGCAGCATCTAGGTACCCGCTTTCGGATGCTGTCATGATTCAGGTCAGTAAGTGATGATATGGGGCAGACAATACCCTGAAGAGATTATCATTTTAGAAGTAATATCACATCCACCTCATTAGGTATGTATGTTATTTTAAGCACCCGAGATGCCCAAATGATATCCTACCAGGAATTCACGAGCTTACTTCTGTAGTGTTGCTCCTTACCAGATTCAGTTAATAAATATCACACCATGGCAAGTTTTTCATAGGTCATCAGCTGCTACGTAACCAATAGCGGGTTGCTTTTAGGATATCAGGTCAATCATTGATTATAAGGGTAATACAAGACATTAGTAGGAATATCAAATTCGATTTTGTATTGAAAAAAGGGAGAGGGAATTTCTCGAAGATATTTAATTTTAAATCAAAAGTTAGACGAGAATTTATTTCATTGAAAGAGTTTACTTCTACCTCAAATAATAATATAATATATTTCTTATCTAGCTTCTAAAGATTTTATATGATGAACTTAGGTAATAATGTGCTTAGAAAAATATAGAAAAGGGAATTCAAACTGTGTAAAATTCCAGTTGGAAAGATTCTATCTACGTCCTCATCATCTCAAACGAGTAACACTATTTGTCATAGATGGAGAACATGCGACTTTCGTTAAAGCTAGCTTTTGAGTTAATATATATTTACACACAGATTACTACAATTTTAAAATTAACAGATTTGTTCTATTTATGTTCTGGGTATAACAATGAGAGTACAGCGCTATAGTAATAAAGGAGTAAGGAGAATACAGACCAATAATAACAATAATAATAATAATAATAATAATAACAGTAATAAATAACAATTAACAATTAATACTAGATAAAGTAAGTAGCAGGTAATGTGCCATATATATTTCCAAAAAATTCTAATGCCTGGTAATAATTCTAGTAATTTCCGGGTTGGTTAACTCAGATTTATCAATAATATTATATCAATACCGTAAAGGTGACTTAATACATAACATGCTAAAACAAATATACATAAACAATACTCCTGAATAGACACTTCACAATTAACTTAGAACTTATGAAACTTGGCAATATGCAAAACTATTATAAACATAATTAACTATAACACTATAAATTTGTATATAAATAATATAGATTACAAATATTATATTAATACTCAATAGGTGGCTTGATACATAACATGTGAAATCCAATACACACACAAAAAAACTCTTGATTACGCAAGTGACAATTAATTTTAAAATCTAAAGAATATTGGTTGTAAGCAAAACTGTTAAACCATTAATAAAAATACTACTCCATATTTTCAGTCATTCTATAATATAATGATCATAACAATTTAATATCTTAAATACTTTAAATATTCCATTTAGAAAGTAGCCAAGTACATTTAAGATGTATGTTGACAAATGAAATTGTTTGTATTTTCAAAGAAAGTGCGAGAATTTAAACATCATTTTTTTTTCATTTAGAAACAAATTAAGTCTTTAGGGATATAAGTGTTCTACTATCTTCACAAAATACATTTCACTTGAGAAAGTTTTTGCAACAGTCATACAATAGAAGTTTTCCATTATGTTACTTGCCGAATGATAGCCTAATGTGCAGAACACTGATCTTCAGTTACAGATTTCGTGGTGATTTGAAAACCACAGATGGCATGGATGTTTACAGTCATGTGTAATCGGCTTTACGAAATAAATACAGGTTTGTAACAAAGAGTTAAGTTCAACAACGCCAGCTCAAAACTGACCTAGAGGTGAAAGCGAAGAGAGTGAAACTCCTTCGACCCCATTGGTCAAAAGTGGTTGCTAACCGTGGAGCAGCCATCTTCGCCAAGGCAACGCTGTCCAACGAACTTTTTCGGGAGATTTGCGGGCTCCCTCGGAGAGAGAGCAAGAAAGAAGGAGTGTGGAGCTTAATTTCTTCTGCACCAGTTTTTGCACCATTTCTTTTTTTACATCAAGATGCCTGTTTGGCATATCTTCGACCAAGTGTGGTCCAATTGGCATAATGGCCTAATTAGCATTTTTATTTCCTATTTACACCTTTATTTCTATTCAAAATAAACAAAATTCAGTAGGAGAAATTAGTTTTTTTTCAGTTTTGTATTTTTTAAGAGTCCTCCCCTTATACGTGCCGGTGTCCTAGACGCTCTGTCGGCCTCATCTCTACAGTTTACGTAGCAAAACCATAGATTGTAGCATTCCAAATCATGCACTGATCTTTGTTACAGTGTAACAAATGAAATTCAGTATATACAATCATAATAAATGTTACGTATGTTGGATATCCCTAAATTATGTATACTGATATGAAGAAATATAATTTGAATAGAATGCAAAAATTTAATATATATGGTGCATAACAAATATTTTATATAACATATTATTGGTGTAGGTTTTGTCTTACTGTACTAATAATACACAAAAGACAGGAAAATCCACTTCATTAATGAATAAGTCTTTAAAAGAACATTTTACTACACTGGAAAGTTTGTCTTATACCCCTAAACTCAAATTTCAATTATTTTTTATAAATGAAACAATGAAGTCAGTAGTCAACAGAGGATTCTGATAATCAATAAAGACTTACATGATAATGGACATGTAGGATTATCTATTCAATAAATAAGAGGGAAAAATAATAATCAGGAGTCAAGTGAGCTATGTAATTAAAGGTCAAAGTACATTGTTTTCAGTCTCTTTTGATGCTTATTTAACACCGCAATATATTATCCTCGGACTTAAGAAATATAAAGCTTACGTGCTCAAGGTATGTACATCGGCTTTAAACATTTACTATTAGAATTTTTGAATTTACGATTAAAGAAAAGTTATCTTTTTTATCAAAACTTAAGAATTTGATATTGCTTCATCCCTTTAAAATTAACTTTCTTTTAGCAAATAAAATATTTACAGGATTTATATTAAAGGAGAAATAGAAGTACATTTTTACATTGAAATTAATTTTTAGGTATATTGATAGAATGATCAGTGTGTAATGAAAAGTCTAGTAAAATTCTTTAATTAACCAAGTATATTAAAACAGACATTACCGTTTTGAAAAACTTAATTTCGAAAGCTAATTAGGCTTAATATATATTTGATGATACTCTTCTCAGAAGTGTTTCCTTTAAGCAATCATTCCGCTCGGAGTATTTCCTACCCGACGATATGAAAAGTGAATTATGTTATTAACTCTCACATATGCTGTTATCTTTAAGAAAATTTCTTCACTGTCTGATCTTTTAAAAGTTAGTTTCCATTAGTTTTATTAATTGAATTCTGTTATCAGTGTACTTCAGTGGTATATTATGTATGGAATATGACTTAAGTTAACCATTTAGGGTATAGCAAAACTTTCAAGATCTGTCTAAAATCCTGAAAAGTAAGCCTTTTCAGGCTTAAGTGAGGTTTCATAAAAGTATCCATCCACGCTGGGAGCCTAACATTTGAATGTCTGTTACAATATTTATTTTTGTATGGGGGTGGGAGAGTTTGTTTCAAAAACGCACAGATATAAACTTTTTGCCTTATTTGTTCCGATTAATCCTCTAATAGCTCTTTAGTCAGGATGACAAAACAAATTCACTTTCGAAACAAATTCTGGAAAAGTCGTTAAGGCACTTTTTTTAGGATTTTATTTAATTTCGAGGATAAAAGCATTAAAATATAGATAATATTAGCTAATACATACTTACTCAGTTTTTCAAAACTGAGTAATTTACTGTAAATATTAATAATCTTTCATTAAACCGGTTACGAGTGTGCCCAAAATTTTTTTGTTCATAATTTTCTCCAAAACCTATTGTTCTGTTAAGGGGCAATATGAAATTTAAGAGAGATATTTTACCCTTGATAGGTTATGTCAAAAATACGTTGCAGTAATTATTTAATATTTTTCAACTACTAAAAAAGAAATATATTATAGACACATTAGTATGACGTTTAATTCATAATTTATTTCCTTAATATTCTGTATGCATCTTGATTACGTTTTAAGATTTTATATGAACAATAGATATTTTTTATGACAAATTTTGAAAAATTGCAAATTATTTATTTGTTTTAATGGATGGATAGAATGGAATGGATGGATGGATGGATAGAATGGAATAGATGGATGGATGGATGGATAGAATGGGATGGATGGATAGAATGGGATGGATGGATGGATGGATAGAATGGAATGGATGGATGGATGGATGGATGGATGGATGGATGGATGGATAGATGGATGGATGGATGGATGGATGGAATGGATGGATAGAATGGAATGGATGGATGGATGGAATGGATGGATGGATGGAATGGATGGATAGAATGGGATGGATGGATGGAATGGATGGAATTGGATGGGATGGAATGGATGGGATTGGATGGGATGGAATGGAATGGAATAAGGACAATAATTCCAAATTGAAATAATGAATTAGATGAAAATTTTGCAAAATATGAATTACTAATACATTTAAAATATCTACAATCTAAAATGAAATTAGAAATAAAAAAAATATTAAATAAATTATTAAATTAGGACATTTTATTTTCTAAATGTTACTGAAAAACATTTGATTTTCAGTCCATGACATGTTTAACAATATACTATTTTTTCTTTCTAATTCACCTGGAAATATTAGGTAATCGTTTATTAAATATAAAGTTTAAAGCACAAGAAGTACATACATTTTTCCTATTTGTTGAAAATGGATACTTTTAACATATTTTAATGCAATTTAATGAGTAATAAAGGTCTTCCTTATCATGAACATTTCATAAAATTACCAAGAAATCTGTGAATGAGTAATGACAAAGTAAATAGATCGTTCTAAAGAAATACAGAAACATGGAAAAGTTTACCTCTACTTAGGAGTGAAACAATGATTAAATCTAAAAATCGCAAACGATAAAAAAATGTGTAAAATTTCATATTTCATTTATATTATAAACAATTAAAAATACACCTAACTTAGATTTGAAACAAACGTTAAAAAAATGGATAATTTTACATTAAGCATCTTTAAGACTCTAATTTTTTTTAAAGTTTATTAAAGATAAATCATATTTTTTTTTACATTTTAATGGATATAATTTTATTCCAGTATCTACAGATTTTGTAGGAATAAAACTGCACTATACTTTGTTTATTTATTGTTTTGTTTGGTTATTTATGAAAGATGCATAAAATAACACTACATACTCACATCATTTCGTATGAATGAAAGAAATGATAGGCATAAACCGTAAATAATAATTATAAAACGTTAAATAATACAGTTTTTCTCAAACATAATTGCATGAGTTTCAGTTGTTTTAACAATGCTGTTCTAATAAGAACAACAATTAGATTCATAACTGGTCTCTTTTTTTTCTTTAGTTAAACATTAATGAAATGATATATTATATTCTATGGTATGTTAAAAATATCAGTCACTTCCATTAGATTATTTTTAATTTTCACGAGCACTTCACTTTGCATTAGTTTCTAAATTCTCAGAGATAATTGAATAATATTGCTTTTAGCTTTGAGTCGAAAATAATTTTTACCTTCTTTTACTTTGCTAATGAACTGTCAGAAATTTTCTGTTGATCTGTTGTACACTGAGCTGACATAACTCTCAAGAAAATAATTTTTGAATTTTTTATCCCTGTGGAAGTTTAGTTGAAAAATTTAATACAAAAGGAGAGACGAAAATTTTAATTAATATCGACATTTTAATTAACTATATGTATTAAATAAAAAATATTGTGCGTTGGCTTGACACTTCGATTTAGGAAATTACTCCATTAAACTTTTTGTTCCAAAACCACGTCTGCAGTTTATTCTCTTCTACAGTTTTGTAAAAATAAAATTATTTTTTGAAAAATAGAAGTTTGTATGATCACATTTTAAATTTTGACCTAGATTTATATAATTAAAAATCAATATTTTTCGAAACTTTTTTACATGTTCTGGTTCATATTTGGTTTACATCTTAACTTTACTGCTTTCGACGTTTTTTTTTAATAAGTGTCTCTTAATATAAATACAGCTATTAAAAATTTGCAATGTAATAAAAAGAAATAAATTGAGAATTTTAGATAAATAACATACAGAATATTTTGTGTTTTTGTTGTTATTAATGCCCCTTAAACAGTGCAAGAACATGAGTCAGAATCTACTTGAATTAAGGCAAAGATACAAATAAAGATACTTTATAATTACAACCATATTTCTTTAAGTAGTGTAACTAAATTTATGGTTGAGCCTTGTATCATTGAAAATCAGTTACCTCTATACATCTTTCATTATAAATGCTTTAAAATACAGCTCTTAAAAATTTGTAATGTACTAAAAAGAACAAAGTTGAGAATTTTAGATAAATAGCATATAGAACATTTTGTGTTTTTGTTGTTACTAATGCCACTTAAACAAGGCAGAAACATGAGTCAGAGTGTACTTGAATTAAGGCAAAGATACAAATAAAGATACTTTATAATTACAACCCTATTTTCTTAAGTAGATCAACTAAATTTATGGTTGAGCCTTGTATCATTGAAAATCATTTACCTCTATACATCGTTCTTTATAAATACTTTAAAATATTTATAATGTTTTAAAACTCTTATAGGTCAAACCTATTAATTTTTGTGTGTTCAAAATAAAAATATATTCCTACATCCAATATATTAAAAATTACTCTACTAAACTGTTTTGTAAGAAATCCCTCAGTACATACTAATAATTAAATTAATTCACTAATCCCTGTAACTTATTTCATTTTAGGATTAATAAATAACCAAAAATAAAATTATATTATGTAATTTTGAAAATTTCCATTGTGTTTTAAATTCAATACGTATTTAACCGTAGTATCTTTCATAAAATTCATATTCCTTTAAGGTAATTGTTTTTCTGATGCCACTTGGTCAAACTAAATACTATTGAGCCAAACGCTACTCGTATTAATGCAAATGGTTGCGTCTTTTCTTTTAACAAGCACATCAAAGGTGAAAGTATGAATTGTTTTTTTATGATTAAAGTGATATAATGGTCTAACCAGATGAAATCATGCAAATTAAACAGGTTATGAAGGAATTTACGTTTAAATACCAGTCGAGAAAAGGATAGAGAAAAACATAAAAATTACAAATCTTGTCATGCTATATTTCGTAACAGCGGAGAGAATATTTTCTACTTCATGAGAAGAATTCTCAACAATCAAACTAAAGTTTTGTATTAATCCATATCCGGTAATCTGAAAAATACAGGTTTCTAGCTAAGTTTTCGATTTAATAATCCATTTTTATTAATGAACTAATTACATGCGCGAGATTTCATGCTGGTTACATAACAGCATATGAGCATAACGAAGTGAAAAAGGGCTGAAGAAGGGTTGCAGCTTTCTTTCACCTCGTTATCCCCAGATGATTATGTGACAGAATGGTTATGGAACGTTGGACAGGATTTCTTTAGAGAAAGCCCTGAATAACCTGGTCAACACCTCAAAAAGGTCAGTAACATAAGTCATTAAGTCTAAAAGTATTTTTATATGGTAATTTGGGATATAGATAAAGTTATTGCAACATTTCAATATTGTTTTGTTTTCTTAAGTAGTAAAACTAACCTTTTAACTTACAGTCGTACCTTTTGAAAACTCATTAACCTTTGTAAAAGTCCATCCTAATAGCTGTAAATTACCCAATAAATTTTCATTGAATGTCCTCAAAATAAGCATATATTCTTGCATACAGTATGTTAAACATATACTACAAAGCTAACCTCATATTTAAGGAGCAATTATGAAACTCTAGTAATAATTACCAATTTAGATAAGGTGTATCAATCACAGTAAATCAATTATTATTTTTAGGCTTTAACCCTTTAACGGACAGTGGTTTCGGAGCGAAACCACCTGTTAAATCCTTTCTCTGCTTTTGAAAGACATAGGATGAGCTTTTAGGTTCTCTATGTTTATGACATTTCCAACTGACAACAGAGAGTATACAAGAGCTCTATACTTCATTTGAAATATACGTGGTTAAACTTACTTTACTTGGAAAAGTCAGTAATATGATTTGTTTTACTTATAAGCCCAAATAAATGTCTATCCAAACCACACTTATAAATTATTTATATTTGGTACGGTCTACTGTCTTTCAACACGAGTGTGAATAAGACCGAGACCTACAGCTTAAGGCTGATTCCGAATTGCTACGAACATCCAAACCTACAGTGGGATTTTAACCCATGAATTCCGGTACCTAAAAGCAGTGCTGTACTATATGGCCATCGTTCGTCTGTAAATTGGTTAGTTTTTCTTTATCATACCCTTTTAAATAATAATCATGTTCCCACAGTATAATTAAACCTTTAAAAAAGCATTTTCACTCCGTATAAGGGGCTGGATTTTGCATTTTGATCTCCCCTTAAATTCCACCCCCTTCAAAAAATGTAAAAAATTATGCATTTACATTTATAAAGTTGATAGATACCATTTATGAACAAATTTCATTAAATCCCAAAGAATTTATAATAGTGACGTTTAAAGGGTTAAGAGAACTAAGAAAAGAGTAAATTAGCATCAGATATTTATGAAATTTTTTTGAGGTCTTAAATACAAAATTTTACAGATTTAATCAATCATAAAATCTTTCCTAGGTGTATTATTTAAATCCCTAATGAGATTATAGATATTTTCTAGCCGCAGCTGACATTCTAGATGGTCTAACCAGATGAAATCGTACAAAGTAAATAGATTGCGGAAACGTTTAAATACTCGGAGCACAGATGGTCGTGGAAAGACCCGAAATACATAAACCTTGTTAAGTCATGTAACAGCTGAGAGAATATTTCCTCCTTGATGAGAGAAAGACTAAATAACACTTTTGGATTATTTAAGAGATACAGGTTTCAGTGAGGTTCAAATTGATGATCAGTTTCAATTACTAAGATAATTATATCAAACGAGAACCTATACTACATAATTAACAGAATCTGATGATAATTTTCCAGACTGAATAAAAGTTGGATTGTAATAATGTATATCCGAACAGACATAAAATATTTCCTCTGTGCAAATGTATTATATGCACCCATATTATGCTTCATATTTCTATTGTGAAGACAAATATACACCATCAAATATTATATGATTCTTAGAAATGTGTGGATTGAATTATTTTATAACAATTTTTATTATACTACGCTTTGAATTAAAAGATTTTTTCTCTTATTATATTTTAAATACAAAAAGTATTTCTAAACAACTGTATCTTTAATCTGTAAATAATTCTATCTTCAAATACAATTGCTTGCAAATGATTTCTAAATTTAGAATAATCTAACCTGCTTTTTTATTCACGCTGCAAAATTCAATAATAACATTTCATGTACTGACATCTGTCTCTAACCAATGATGATAATCTTTGTTATTATTTCATATCACGTGACAGGATGGTCGTGAGAGACTTTCACACCCATAGTGAACATCTAGCATTCAAGTGTCTACCTATTTTGACGTTGAGACAAATCATATGTCATTATTTGTATTTGTGTGTATGTATATATATATATATATATTATATATATATATATATATGTGTCATACATATATATATATATACATATATATATATATATAATATATTGTGACATATAATATATATACATATATCAGATATATATATATATATATATATATATATATATATATATATATATATATACATATATATATATATAAATATATATATTATATATATGTATATATATGTATATATATATATATATATATATATATATATATATATGTGTGTGTGTGTGTGTGTGTAATATTAAAATCCCTTATTTACGTATTTTAATATTAATTTAATAACTTTTGTTCATAAAGTGAGTTCGGGGTTTGCGCGGTAATTCTGATTTTTCCCTCCAGACACGCTATAGACTTAGTTCAGCCTCTGTCTGGAATACTTTAGCCAATAGTTAGCGAGTTCTCTTTAAACATGGGTATTTTGTATCACGTGATCAATTGTGCTTAGGGATTATTCGTAGTCTTTTACCTTAGGAATCCCGGCCTGTTGTACGGATTTCATGTTTATTACCAGAAATAAACTGTGTTGTAAATTTGAATGAGTCTCGGTCACATTACGTATATATATATATATATATATATATATATATATATATATATATATATATATATATATATATATATATATATATATATATATATATACACTCATATTTAATATTTTACAGAATTATTTCTAATTCCATGAGTTTTATAAGGCTAGGCACCATAAAGAATAAAAAGACAAATAAAGCAAATGAAATGCTCTAACTACAGAAATAATTTATTTTTAAGTTATATGTGTGAACCATTATTTACTTACCATGCATTATTACTGTAGTCCAATTCATGTCAGACATTTAATACTATCAACAGTATTCATAATACGTGTGATCTTTACAATCAGTTATAGTAAATCAAGTGACATAGAGGGTAAAAAGTACAATTAGGTCTTTTACAAAAAGCTACGCTCTGTTAAACCCGATGAGCGAGGAGGCCATGACAGAAAATAGGTACATAACCTTTGAAATCTAATCCAATCCAAACATAAAATAATTGTATGTGAGCAGGTATTAAAAAAATGAATTACTTCTGCACTAAAAGATAGATTTGTTTTTGCTGTATTCTGACTTTTTAGCTGTAACATTTTAAATATCAGAACGGAATTATGAATAGTATTGTAAATGCAATCAAAAGCAGTGACTTAGATATAATTTAAGCTCATAACAATTCTAAACGTAACTTATTCTAACAAGAGTAAAATGGTCTGGAGAGTATAATCCAAATGAAGTCAAAAATAACCGTGAAAATATTTCTTTAATTCATTGGAAACTTTCTCAAATGAGAGATATCCAAAGTAAATTAACTGCCTGAAATTTGACTTGAATGGTTAAAGACTGCAAATTAGAAATCCTTAGGAAATTCAAGAACATTTTGGCAGGGAAATTTTAAGTAAGATGAGACTTATCCAGTTTGCCAAAAAGTATTAAAGAGGATATTTTAATAAAAATAAACTTCATAAATACATAATATTATCAATACTACAAAGGGAACTTTAGTTATTAGTAATAACCCTTTAAACAATTTTCAAAACTTAGCATTTCGAAGTGTATTAAAAAAATTAAATATAGTTTGTACGAAAAATATGTTTTGCCTACTAAAAGTTTTTCTAAATATATTTCAGTCGGATGTTTACGATAATGTAACGGTATATTTTAGAAGTAATTTGTTTAAATCATCGTTTAATCATAATTAATTTAAATCATAGTTTAATAATAATTAATTTAAATGTAAATAATCAACCTTAAAGACTTTCCTTTTCGTTTTTCGTAACGCTTATTATTATTATAATTATTTTTAAATTTAAAATAAAATATAATACGGTTAAGAGAGAGTTGAAAATAAATGTGGTGTAATTTATTTTATAGTTTTTTTCTAGTTTTAATCAAGCGAAGTTAAATTAGTTTTCCCATGTATCTTTTATTAATGTTCCAGCATTGAAACTACAATAGAAACCATGTTTTAATATAAAGCCTAAAAGTTGCATTATTGATAAAAATGACCAAATTATGTATAAAAAAAGATGCATATAGAGCATTTTCAGTCATGTTTCTTTTAAAACAATTAATTAATAATTTTTGAAATTATTATATTTTTTCTGGGAATTCTAATCCTTTCTCATAACTCTATTTCTAATATATTAAATTTTTAACCAGATTGATGAGTAAAAAAATAAAATAATTTTGAAAAAAAATAAAATTATTCCATTTTTCCCTTATAATCAACCATGTTTTAATATAAAGCCTAAAAGTTGCATTATTGATAAAAATGATCAAATTATGTATAAAAAAAGATGCATATAGAGCATTTTCAGTCATGCTTCTTTTAAAACAATTAATTAATAATTTTTGAAATTATTATATTTTTTCTGGGAATTCTAATCCTTTCTCATAACTATATTTCTAATATATTAAATTTTCAATCAGATTGATAAATAATAAAATAAAATAATTTTGAAAAAAAATTAAATTATTCCATTTTTCCCTTATAATTAAGATTTGGTAGGGAAAAAATCGGTTTCACACACGAAATAAGTCGGTAAATTGCGCTTGAAAATTATTTGTAAACCCTTAGAAATATTTGATTTTCCTCTAAAATACATTTTTGACGAAATTATTAATTTTATAGTATTGAAATTAAAAAATATATTAGCTTTGAATAATATTGTAATTTAATCTCTAATAAAAATATTTAATTAAAAGTCAAACATGGAAAAGAATGTTACCGAATATTTTTTTTTCTTTTTCAATAATACTTCTTTCTAATATTTACTCATCCCAATTTTTTAACTTAAAGAATTTGCAATGAAAAAGAAAAAAAAAAGAATTAAGTCAACAATAAGAGAACTTTAAAAACTTAATTAATGAAATCGGTTAGATATTTGATGGACGAACAATGTTTAAATTTAGTGCAGTGAAAATTTAAAAAAAAATTGAAAAGGATGAAAGACTTTTCTGAACAAAGAAAATACTCGAGCTTTTCCTTCAACAAACTCCAGGTTTCTTTTACTCGTAATGATATTCTAATTCCCAATCTTCTAGGAGGAACTACAGTTAGTTAGATTTATGTAATATATTAAGGAATTTTATACCTTTTGAAAAGAGCTGTGTGCATGTTAAAAATGAAAATAATAGAAGATCAGTAAGTATTAAAATACATGGTGATCAGGAAAAAAGCATATCATCCGATTACAAATTTTATTATATTCCATAATTACAAGTAATTATCAATTTTTTTCACAATTTTTCAATATGATTTCCATTAGTCACCTGTATATTATTGCAGTTTTTTGACAGAGACGTTGCAACATTTCATGGTTATATTTTTGTAAAGCACCAGAAATGTGGTCTTTAAGTTCATGCATATGTGTAGGCATAAGTTATTTGAATACAAGATCTTCCATATGCACCAAAAATGATGGATTCCCATGGAATTAAGCCAATTGACCTAGAAGTGCAGCCTAGGACCAAACCATCATCTGCAGTTGTTTTCTGTTAAAAAATTTACGAACATCTAAGAGCCAATAAGACAATGTACCACATTGTTGAAATATGAAAGCTTACATATGTACGTTCTCACTGAGATTAAAATCCGAATTTCCATCATATCGATGTAGGTAGTACCACTTTTTAATTTTATGGAAAAAAAATCATTAAAAGTTTTATGATGGTACTGCAAACAAAAAATGTACTAGAGGTAACGTTAAAACTGAAGATTTAATAGTTTTTTTTTACAACGGTATATTATGTATAATTATATGTTTCTAATTACAGAAAATTCAGTTGCTAAGCAGATGATTTCATTTCATGTTAACCCTTTATTTAAATGAAATTAAACAAAACGTCTGGAGAAATTTAAAGACCTATTACAGCCAGTACAATATCCTAAACAATGCATTTTAATGATTATAAATATAAAACAATCAATATATTACACTTTTGAAAAAATAACTTATGGTACATTTTAGTCTACACGATAACTTAATTAAGAATATAGGTATTAACATACAACTTAAATTACAGTGATATGAAACCAACATTTAATAGGATGAAATAATTATAGAAATAGTAATAATTATACAGCAAACTTTTCCATATAATACATTTAAAAATTCATGAAAATTATAGAAATAAAATAACAAAAAATTGTAAATAACTGGACAGTTTAATGATTAATTATATTAATATTACATTATTCTATGCATAATACTACTATATATACACTGAAAGAAATGTAGAACTAATATATAGGAGTAAAATACTTTAAATCTTTCAAATAATAATAATATAATTATCTGTAAGATTATAGTTTTTATAGTTTTAAATTCTTCTACATTATTCTACGTTTTTTATTCTAATCATAGAAAAGGAATAAGTTCATAATCCTAGAACAAATGAAACAAGTCCTTACAAATTTTTGCATAATTTTATTTAGTATTTAGAAACTTACGGTAGCTGAAAACAGACACCTATTCAGCATGTATCAATTTTTCCTTAGGTGGTATTACACCCTTGAATATATTAAAATATCCTTTCGTATTTCAACTTGCTAATAGACCAACACTAATTTATATGTGTTAATTTAATGTTCATATCTAACAAGTAGAAGTAATGTTTCACTATTTCTCAAAATTGTAACATTTTATATTTTTTGTTTTAATTTTTACGGAATATTACATTTTGCTTTGCCATGTTCAAAGAAATCAAAAGCTGCAGTTATTTCAGTAAAGGCACAAGTTATAATCAAATAGCTTTTGATTCTTCTAAAAAAAACAATTCCTTAACATAGAGAAAAAATATCATTCATTAATGGATTAACTTAATGACTAAGTAAATTAATAAAAAACAGTTAATTATTATTTATTCAACCATTGGTTAATCGTGTCTTAATAAATTAATTTTTTTCCATAATTTCCACTATATTTCCATAATAATATAATCTAATAAAAAGTTATTCCTAGTTTAATTTATATAAATATATGCAAAGATTGATGTCAATGATAATTGTCATAAATTGGTAAAGATTTAATGTAGATAACTGTTTAACAGCTACCAACGAGTTGTATTATCAGTGCTAGAAAAACTTAGTCGCCATTTATATCGAAATTCTTCAGTCTGTTCTGGTCACTGAATTTTATTAGAACAACTATTTGTGTTCAATATTTCTATATCTGTGGTTTTTTATACTATAAATACACAAGGCTTTAAAATATAAGGTAGCGAGGTTCTATGAAAATTTAGGGAGCGAAGGGGATTAACAATTATTTTTTTGATCGAATTTTTTTAAATACACTATATTGCCAATGGTAATCCATACTTGCGATTTTAGACATTTTGTTGAATATCTAGAAAAATACAAGAAGAATTATCCTGAAACCTCAGGAGTGTAATCAGGATGGTAGGAGTCATATATTTCAGCTAAGATATTTTCTCGAAACCCCGTAGTGGACCGTCAAAAAATTGAAGAAAAACGAATATATTTTGGTTTCTGGTTTGGAGTGCTAAGGTCTACTTTTTGCAACACGAGGGCTAGTGAGACCGGGACCTACAGCTTAAAGACGATTCCGAACGGCTACGAACATCCATGCCACTGTGGGATTCGAACCCACGAACTCCGGTACCGAAGGACAGCACTCTAACCAATCGGCCATCGTTCGGCTCGAATATATTTTGAATAACCTTGTAAAAAGTAATGTATGAAAAGAGTTAAAACTTTAGCACATGATTAGGATGCTTCTTGTAATAATCTGTGTTCATTGTTATGAGGATAACGCGTATACTTGTGGAGAAATTAAGATTTTTATAAAAACAGTCACAAATTTCTCCAATTAGTTGGATTCGCAGCTAGTTACACAATCAAAACATACATTTCCCCACATTTTTCAATAAATTTTCCATTTCATGGATTGGACCATCTATTCATAATGCTTCAGAACTATTGAAAAATTCTTGGATCGTATTTTTATGGAGGAAGATGCTATTTCACGCAACTTTCCCATAGCCTCTCGTCTCAAAGTATATATGATGTCAAAGGATTGATGTCAAATGACATCGACTGACAACCTACACAAAGAGACAAGCCATTTCCCAGTGACAAATAATATAATAACCCAATATACAATTTTTAATGAAATAAATATAATGTGGTGGTTTTAATTTGCAAATAGTCTTGAGTTCTTAAACATCAACATTTATTTTAATTGGAATGAAAGTATGGGAACATCAAACAAAACAAATTGTGTTCTTGGGTCACATTGGCCACTAAAAATCTAGTTTCATGTAATTCAACTTCAAAATTTATAATTTAGTTACAAAACATCTCTATGTTTGCATCATGAGGTTTTCAGGATGAAAACATATTGTTAAACATGTTGTGTGTCTATATTACATGCAATGCCCAGATATTATGGATAAATACACGATAAAATGCATGAATTCCTACATACTTTTTCATACTAAAGAGTTTAAATTTTTTTAAATATCATTTGGGGAAAGAAGTACATTAATTTAAAAAAAATTAAGTTGAAAAATCTTTTTTTTTAACAAATTTTGCTCTTTGTAGAAGTAATCGAAAAAATACACCCTCCATAATTCTAATGATAAACATATTTATGTGACTGGTTTGTAGAGCAAACATTTTTTATAAGTTTCGATGGTAAAAAATACTTGACTTACAGAGTTTTTAGAATAATAAAAATTACGATGGAGTGCCTGTTTGAATTATGTTTTATAAAAAGGCATATTTTAGTATGGTATTAACATGGGATAAAAAGATAAATTCCACATACTAAGTTTGTACTTTATTGTACAGAATGTATCAAGTACTACCTCATGATTTTTCATGTATGTCAAATAATTTCATCTAATGTATACTTTTTTATGATAGAACGCAATAAATGTATTAGAAATAGGCAGTTAAATATGGATTATTTAGCAAAATAGTCGGAGGTAAAGAACCTAAGGAACAAAATAAATATTGAATGTATACAGATGATCCATGCTTATGTAGAACTGCATTATCAACAGGTATAAATTTAGAGACTAAGAGGCACACTCTGTTGCCACAATAAGGTTTTCATACATGAACAACATTTATTTACATGTGCAAAGTACAGCTATTTTTAAGCTAATAAGTTAAATAAGTAATAAAACTATTTTCAGTATTCAACATGGCAGTAGATATCAGCTTGTGTATTTTATTTCATAAAACTCACTGTTAAAACTTTATTTCTTCCCAAAGTAGTGCCAAATAGTAATTTCAACCATACCGCTTCAATTAAAGTGAATATGCTTGTAAAGTAAGCCAGTTCCAAAATACTAATGTTGAATAATCTACACTTAAGTGAATTTAATCCTTTGATTTATAATTTCTTCACTGTCAACTTACATTGTAATCCCGCTGAATAAAACAATAGTTAATATATTAGAGAATCCTTATAAAGTTGTGTGCTTTAATAAATTACTATACGATAGAGAGATAAATGCAGATCTGACATCGATTACCCAATTCGATCTGTATTCGATGGTTATCTGTCATAAGTGCGTGTGTTTAGAAATTCTAATTAGACCATCAGCTTATAAATGTCATTTGCCTTTGAATTTAATCTCAATATCAAACGAGTAGAAGTTTGAGGTATGCCGAAATAATGAGGTTATCCGATTTGTTCGAAAAGGCATTCCGAGAGAGAATTTCAAGTTTTCGCATCCCATGTGTACTCCGTTATCAAAAGTGTTTTGCACTCTAAAGCATAATATATCTTTGCGAAATACTAAAGGTAGAGATCTGCTATACGGCTACTTCAAACTAGGGGTAAAGTATTTGCCTATAATATAGATTGCAAGCTGATTAAAAGATTATGGTTCTTTTAATTTATTACTTTTAAAACTTAGAAAAATTTGTTGTGGACAGCACATAACTTTTATATATTCCTATTATATTTTAATTTTGTATATTGCGTCATCATAATTATTTGCACATTCTTATTAACACACAAAGATAAAGGGTAAAGTAAATTTAGTTTCTCAAAGTAACTGGTTTAAGTGAGAAGGACAATACTACTGCCATCTAGAGGAGATCCAAAGAGTTAATGCCTGTTATATTTAGACTTTTTGTTATATAAATATTTCATTGTAAACCGAACTGTATCTCGAATATGTAATACTAACTTCATTTTGTATCAAGAAATAATAAAAAGTACACATCAATTTGTCTATGCCATTAAAATTTCTATTTTTGTTTTTTAAAAATTTAAAATTTCAAAGTATTATTTCCATTGTTTAAACTGTATGTGAATATGACGGTATCTTTCAGTTACATTGTTCTATATCGGTAACGTTAATGATCATTCTATTGAAATTTTTCGATGTATAAGGTGCAATTAATTAATGAGTTGTACAACTAGATGTTATCCTAGACAATCCTAAACGCAAAATTTTAACATTCTACGGCCAACCTTGTTTGAACTAAGTCCTACAGTGTTAATAGCCGAACGATATCCGAATGTTTAGGGAGTTGATCTTTGGTACCACAATTCGTGGGTTCAAATCTCACTGTGACATGTGTAGCCATTCGGAATTAGATTTACAGAGTAGGTTCCGATTTGATAGGTTCCGAGTAGATCCCCTCCGTGTTGCAATAGCCGAACGGTGGAGGGCTGCTCTTCGAACTGGAGTTCACGGATTCGAATCCCACTGTGAGTATGGATTTTTGTATCCGTTCGGAATCGGCTTTAAGCTGTAGGTGCCGATCTCTTTAGACCTCATGTGCAAAACAGTAGACCGTAGCGCTCCAAACTAATCCAAACTGAACCAATCCTCTTGTGCAAAGAGTAGACCGTAGTTCTCCGAACAAAATTAAATCAAACTTATCGTGTTAATATATATTATATTAAATTTTTCATTATAAAGAGTGGATATTGAAATCAGGAAGGGAGGTGTAAAACTGGGATAATTTTAAATACATGATTTAATTATTTTACGGCAAATGACATTTTATTTGCTTATTAATCCTAACAAAAGTCTTATTACAAACAAATGCAAATATGTCTAGTATGCACTTAATAAACTTGGAAAAATTTTATTTTATTTTATCATGGTGCATAAAGTTATTTATTAAGAACGTAAATTTCCTTAATTAGTACACTACTTAGCAATGCTAATTAGTTTACCTGATTCATAGTGGTTTGGTTCTCTTACCTCTTCTTATTTGGCAATCCTTTATTGCAACGGTGCTAAAATATCGTGAATAATACTGTGGAAAAACGTCTTAGTTACGTACATTACAAAATTAAGATTAATATTAATGAAGTCAATTATGTACCTCTGAAAACTAGCTGTCGAGTTTTGCATCCTAAAGTGTTCAAATTTTCTGTCGTAACAAACGCTTTTATTCTTTTGTTTTATACAGAAGATGTATTGACTTAATCATGTTTCCAACAAGTGAAGTATTAAAGGGGTAATCAGACGACAGAGTGCTAATGCATAACTTAATATGAAAGTTATTGATAGCTTTAAAAATTTGCTTTAATGTTTTCTTGTTCCCTGGCGAAGAAAATTTGAAGGAAATTTCTGATATAAATTCTAAAGTTATAATTAATTTCATATTCGTGCTGAAAACACAATAAACAAGAAAATGTACTACTGAAATAGCGTTTACATTATTACGAATTTTATTACAAATTATACTTCATTGTACTTAGTCACGTTTAATAGTTTCCATTTTTCCCCATAGTGGATATATTTCATAACTAATCCGAACTCAATTATATAAAAAAACTAAGCAATATATAACAATTCAAAGTTTAGTCCTTTTCAGACGGGTTTCAAACTAGCTGTATAATCATGTTTTTTTTTTTTTTTTTTTTTGCCAGTGCGCAGCATGTGTTTGGTCAGGGTAGTTAAAATTTTTATATAAAATATATATTTATTACAAAATTAAAGTTAGTTTCTAGAATATGTGCTATTGAAGTAGCCTTTTGTTTTTACGAATAGTTGAAATTTGTGACGTAGACTATTGTATATTTGTGTAATAAAATAAAAACAAAAAATCATTTTAACAAGAAACTTTCTTTTATTTAGATAAAATATACACGTGCAAAATTTTCTTTCAAGAGATTTTGCATAAACTATCTAACATTAGTATTTGATATTTATACATATACATATATGAAAACCTACACAAAAAATTCTGAAAATGGTTTTATCTTCATAACTATAAATAACAAAGGAATGTGAAAGGAAATTATATGAAAAAATTGTATTCTGCATTGACTCGTTAACACCCAACGATTTTAAACACAGATAAAAAAATAATCGGTATATATTCTTTTCTTTTTCCTTAATAGATTGAAGGGCTAAACTATAAATAATCTTAAAATGTACCAATGATAATTTTATCCCCTTCCAGTTAAATGACGAGTCTAGCTCGTCATTAGTTTTTCATTCCAGACCACACAATGACGAGCTACACTCGTCATGTGATTAAAGTTACTGTTAAATATGATAATCAATTTAGTTTAAAATTTCTAGTGTACTGAATTTGGCAACACTTTTATCACTTGTGAAAATCACAAGTTACTATTGCATATTGTTTACTTGGTACAAGTCTTTGCCAAATTAATGAGTCAGAATAAAAGAAAACCTACTAAGAAATGCCGTGTGTGTTACAAGAATCAAATTAAAAGTGAGACTACTTGGCGGTGTAAACAATTAAGAATTCCTTTGCCCTTTGTTTTGAAAAGTACCACTAGCTTGAAGACTATTATCTGTATGCCTTATTAATGTTTTGCTTTGATATTTTCTTAATTTTACTGTTTCTGATATTATTTAACACTATGTAAAAAGTGGATTTTAATTAAGAATGTGTAAGAATTGTAAAATAAAACAAGTTTTTTAAATAAAAATTAAATGGTTATTTCATGCACAGTTTTTCATTATTAAATCATACCGGAAGCGATTAAAGATCCTTCTGTTATTTATCATTTTATGGTAGGATTTGGCATCTTATGATTTTCAACCTTTCGACACGCACGATTGAAATATTTCGAGATCTCTGTAAATGATACATATGAACTTTATGAGGGTTAGTTCTTAATGTATACCTCCTGCGCTGCTTGAAAATGGTATTTGTAAAAATAATTTATAATAATCTTTAAAATGATGTGATCATTAAAAAACTAAACAAAGTATAAGTGTTGTGTTTGTATGTACTTATATTTTGGGTTATAATCAGTTAATCAATTAATATAGGAGTTTAACAGAAAATATTAGTGCTGCCATCTGTTGGAAGTTTAAAGTTTTAAAAACATAGAAAATCAGAATAAATATGTATTTATATTTATTTGTTAACAGAAAAAGAAATTATTTGAGGTGTGGTTTCGCTGCTCACATACAGTACGTTATGGACTAAAGCCTCACACTCTGATTTGCATTTAGTATTTGTGTTTGCTGAGACACTTGAACTAAAATCAGGACCATATGTATTATTAAATTCACTTTATTGTTCTGCGTTTTAATATGGTAAAAATTTGTTTAAAAATCTCTATTTATTTTATAAATGATATTCCACGATGCATAAAATTATTTTCCATCCATTAATAAGTATGAGTAGTAATTCTTAAATTGACAATAGAACTCAATGAGTTTAATATTTAAATCTTAATTATTCATAATAAGTTACATTTAAGAATTCAATATGTATTCAGGAATACAAGTGTACTTACACTATCTCTCTTTTAAAAAAAAGTTAAGATGAATGGTTTTATACCTGATCATCCATCATTCTTTTTAAGTCTAATGAGAGATGATACTTAATCAAATAAAATATTTCTTGTGCGTTATTTAAAATTCTAAGTAAAGCTTAACAAAGGTCTATAAATTTGAGACATATCTTTTGTTATATCGAGTATAAATTCATTTCAAAAGAGCTATTACTGTGCTGTCACCACCAGTACTCATTGTTAAACCGAAAGAACTTCGTTGAAATTTGCAACTGCTTTTAATCTATAAGATCATTTGTTTTTCTTCGAAGATAATTATTACCTTGTTATGAGTTAAATTTTAATTATCCGTACGTTTTCAAGCATCTTAGATTACAAAATTTCAAATTCTATCAAATGTAATGAAATCGAATGTATTAGCTTACATGCTTTAACAAATGATTACTTATTGCCATGAGATACAGCAAATCAGTAGATAGTTAAATAAATTAAATGGTTGTAGTGAACGTGTTAGATCTGAGATATTGTGATGCATAATCAATTGATTACCATAATAATGTTGTAATGTTCTGAAACATGTCTCTGCTATTCATGAAGATTTTAATGTAATTTTCAACAATTGATTTTTCTTGACAATACAGCATTGTTTACAAACATTGTTTACAAATGCACTTAGTCCTGTATTAAAATAGCTCAAATATTGAAATAAAATGTCTTGAATTATAGTTGCCAGGGCATTTTCCAGCTGGGCTTGAGTGCTTTTGATATTACTATCTCAATAAAATGCAAAATATAACGAAAAAGGAAAGATATTTTTTGTATCTTATTTTCCCTCCATGAATATAGTTATTAATACAATTTATGATATATATCTTGTTAATAACTTTAAGTAAATTTTAGAGCATTAACATTTGAATTTTAGGAATGTGTGAAACTTAATGGTATTTCTAACAAAGATATCTCTTTGAAATTTATTTCATTTATTTTAAATTTATGATCAAAAACAGAAGTTCTACAAATTTATTTAAAAACTTAAGTATGGCAGTTCAAAATTTGAAAAAAAACTGGTACAACTTTGATATACCCCCCAAAAAATTAAGCTCCAAATCTGGCACTACCTACGGACTTTTTAGGGTTGCTGTTTCTTATTTTGGTGTTGCCAATTTAGGTTTTATCAGCTTTCAGGTTTTTGCTGTCGTCAAATTTAGTTTTTTCTTGTATTTTTGTACCACTTTTTGAGTTTTTTTTTTAAGTTTTGTGGCAACAATTTTTGGATTTTATATATGTTTTACAGCCATTTCATTCATTCGCCATTCTTTGTGAAGTGATCAAGCGGATTTCTGACTTGCTGTATTTTTCTGCATATCTGGTTGTATTTTCCAATTATATTCTGTTTTCTATTAATTATTTTTATTTTTTAGCTTTCAATATGCTTACTGTATATAGTGTTGTTGAAAAGTTTCAGGGAATTTTGAGTCGGAAAATTGATAGTTGTGCTTCATTTTCGTTACCTTGTGATGTACATGTTTCGTAAATCATGTTTAGTGGCTAATGTTGATTGTTTCAATAAATTTATTGAAATTGCTGCTGGGGTAAATTGGGAAGAATTCAAAATTTCTGAATTCAAAATTCTTTTTATTAGATTGCAAACACGTATTTTCAATTGTATTTGTTAAAATATTTGTGTAAATTGTATATAATATGTTATTCAGTGTTATTTATTTGTATTTTTTACGTATTCTTTCTTTTTTAATGATTCCGTATTTTTTATGTATTAATTTGTATTTAGCGAGAATCCATTTTGGCGAGAAAAAAAAGTCGCCAAAATTCCGATTTGGGGAATATATCAAAGTAGTTCCAAAAAACTTTTGTAGACATGATTAATATATATTCTAAAAATTTTCTACTATTTTCTGTTGTTGTATATAACAACAATTTTTCAATATAATGTCTAAGAGGTATCCTATATAACAAAAATTTTTATAGATCATGTAATAGGAATGCGCTTACATAACTTTAACACTTTGACTGCCAAGCCAAAATTGCAAATGTTCACAACGGGGCCAAACTTTTTTTTTTATTTTATTTTATTTTATAACAATATTAAAAATAAATACAAAAACAAAATAAACAAAATTCTCTACTTAATATTTATTTTTCATATTCCAAATATTAAAAAAATATTTAGCTTCTAAATTTTTTTTCGTAGTATAATTTTCGTAAAAAACTATAAAAATCGTAGGCGAAATCAATATACATTTTTTCCTTCAACCCAAACCACCAGACTCGGAGAAATTTTAAAGTATTTTCTAAAACAAAGTATACAATATAATTTCCAGAAAATAAACTATGTGTTATCAACCATAATAAAATACTCAAGTTTAAAACTGATCATATTTAACATGTATAAAAAATACATATCTTTAATTAAATCTTCATATTATTAAATATTGTTTTTCTATTTATTTTTAAACTAATTAATATTTAATGATGTCAAACAATATTAATTATACTTTTGTTATATGACTTTTCAATGATATACATTTTACAAAATAAATGAAAATTCTTTGAACTTATACTTTATTCTTTATATTCAAAATAAATTAAAATTTTGCTTCAAAGGTTTTTTTTCTTGATCTTTAAATCTGTTAACAAAATTTTCTAAAAAACATAAAAAATTACTTTTTATTTATGAAATCAATTACATTTTTAATTTTGTATGTTGTTTCTAACAAAGTATATAAATTCTTTAAAAATAAGTCTTATCAATATAAAAATATTTATTCCCTTTCTTTTAACATTTTTATAAAAATATAATTTTGTATTTTTTGTACGTTATCTTTATTTCAATTTTTTTTCAATTTCATTTTTTTATTTTCAATTTCTCAATTTTAATTTTGTTTTTAATTTTTAAATGTATTAATTTTATCTTGTATATATTTCAATTTATTATCTCCGTTTTGTTGATTTTTATTCTTTAACGTTTTTAACTTTTAGTTTCGTCTTTTTCATTCTGAAAATTCCTTTCTCCAGTGTTAATTTTCTTTTTTATCTTACTTTGTTTTTTATTTTCGTCTTGTTTGGCACAGTTTGTCCTTTCAGGAATTAGCGCCACTAAATTCTAACCAACCAACCAATTACAAGTTTTCATTGTTATTTTGTAACTAGCATATAGCCCGTCATATGACGGTATCAGTAAAATTTTTAATTTTCCAGAATTGTAAAGTACCCCATAAGGAAGGTAAAAATGAGTTGTTTTTTGGCTGAGAACTATCTGGTACACGCTCAATAATTTGTTTATCTTTACGGACCGCATGTTAGTTGCCAAGCTTAATTTATAGCGCCCTATTACGTGATAGAATAGACAGCATAGCTTTTAATATTGACAGTGATTATTTGGCAGTATACATGGATGACGTCCAAAATTTAGAGAATCGATTGCAAACAGTGTGATTATGTATAAAAGACAAACAAACACACGAACAAACTTCTTAATTTTCAAACATATATAACTTAAATGCTAGATATTTATTAGTCCGTGAAAGAGACTCCTAGACTGTTACGAAAATAATTTGTTGTTTATACCCGTGATAAAATTTTCATTACAACAAAAAATAATCGATGATTAAATTTAAAATTATCACATATGTGTACCTAATCTATTATTTAAGCCAAATATAAAAGAAAATTATTTACTTAATATATAAGTTCAGTAATAAAATGTATAAACTTAATGCAGACGATATTTAAATAATGAAAAATAAGAAATGATTAAACGAGATGGTTGAAGGAATGACGGCATCATGCTAGAAAAAAATGTTTTTTTCATGTATTTATAATGTGGTAAATGGATGAATTTAACCTTGGCCTGCTTTTAACCAGAGAAAATAGGGCTTGAAATAATGTCATTAAACGATCGAAAAAGGGGGGAAGGGATTTCAAACGTTTTTGAACTCTCTTTGAATTTTGCTAACCCTAACTAATGAAGAATCCAATATGGCGTCTATTCATTCCAGGCCCAACCGCTTCAAAAATCCGAGAACAGACAGCTTAGGCTATTATTTTATAGGGGGTGTCTGTAAATTTCTGCATCAGTAAAATACGAATTTTCTGCGAATATTACGCATATAAAAGAATACTGCATTCTTTATAAAATTTGCATTTGAGAGGATTCTATTCAAACTCATTACCCTGCTTATTCCAAAAACAAATCATGCTAGAAATTTGATTTATTTTATATTAATTGCAAAGCATGGATTAAAACATTTTATTTGTTCCTAAACTAGTCTATAATACTAAAGTAGTTTAGGAACGAACTGAAAAAAATTTGAGTCACAACTCCTCAGATGAAACACATGAAGTTTGTCAAGTGAAGAACCATTTAATGAAATTACTATAGCTAATGAGCTTCGAGGCTCAGAGCAATTACGCAAAATTTTGGAGTTGTTGACAAGTTGTAACATTCTTTGGTATGTCATAAAAACTCGAAATATAGGAAAAGAAATTCTTAAGATAAATTGTACTGCGTAACAACTACGAAATAGAAATTTGAAATGATATTTTAAATTGGAAAGACAAGTGTGGATTTAAAAAAAAATCTTTGTCACTTTGAATTAACCAAATTTCTGTCAAGATATCATAATCACGATAAAAAAACTAAACTTCAAACTTACCTGTCACAAATAAAAGTTGGAAATATAAATTTATTTTGACGTACACTGTTAAATTAAAAATCATTTTCCTATTTCAAAGTTCAACATTTTCAATACATACTTGTTGGCAGAAATTATTTGTTTAATCGTATTAAGAGCATTATGAGTGATTTTTGTGATTGTGGTAAGCTGTGTTATTCCAGGAGTGCATACCTATTTCTATTGTGATAGGAATAAGTCACCTGAATAGAGAGTTTATAGAGCCAGCATTTGAGTTTCACTTAATGATCAGGAGGAAACTATCAAATCAGCTCATAAAGGAACAAAAGGCGTCCCAAAGTGAGAATTTAGTACACGTTCACAGCTTGAGTACGATTCATTCCGGGCTAAAATTCTATAATTTTGCTGTTTTATTAGTCTATAAATTCTTAAATATTATAAATACTATAATGCGTCGTAATTTCAAAGTATTGTCTACTTTAATTGGGTCTTAAACGTAAAGCAATTTTTATATTGCACTATGTATATATATATATATATATATATATATATATATATATATATATATATATATATTGCATTATGTATATGTATATATATGTATAATATATATATATATGTCTAAATTATAATATTGTATGATATATGTGTGTGTAATTGTTTTGTGTGTTTATATTTTTTTTTGTGTGTTGAAATATGTGTTTAAAATAGTGTATTTTATAATTATTAATGTTATTTTATTTGATGACATAAATCTCTTGTTTTCATATGTGTTATACGTTATATAATATGTATAAATTATTTTTAAAGGGTGTGATGTTGTACATTGTGTTATTTCAAAGACATTGATAATAATTGTTTATTCTGTTAATTATATATAATACCATATCTATATTACAATGTAAAATTAGCAACGACAAGAAAATATATATATATATATATATATATATATATATAAATGTATATATATAAATTAAAAAGTATGAAGTATACGTATATAGACAAAAAACAAAAATGTTAATGTAGAGAAATATTCATTTTCTTTTTTTAAATATTTTCATTATGATGTTAGCAAAAAATAAGAAACAAATTTTCAACTTCAATTGCAAAATTTTGTAGATTTTCCCTTTTTCTGTAATTTTTTGAAAATGATTGTTTCTTTAAAAGAATCCTTTTTCCCAAATTTATTTTTTTATAATTGTTAAATCTCTAAAATATTAGTTTTGTACCATTTCAAAACATATTTTCATTGTTTTTAATTTTATTAATAAATAAAATTTTATTTGATTTTCTAAATTACTTATAACAATTGCAAAAAATTTACATTTTCCTCTTTATATAAAATTCATACAAAGGTAAGCTAAAATTTCTTTCTCTCTACGGTTTTTTTTGATTTATAAGTTTATACAATATTTAATTATACCAAAAGTTCAAAATTCTTTTGAACAATGATTTTATATAACAAATATTCTTATACAAATATAAATAAAAAATACACAACAATAAATACAAATCAATAATACAGCGGCTCAAAGCAACGTTAATACCATAGACTTTTTAAAATTATAATTTCTTTTTTTACAATACAATTTTATTAGTTGTATAATATGAAAATCAATTTTATATGAAGGCACCAAATATGTGGTGTAATATTCAATTGTTATTTCAAAGTATTGAACCCAAATTTTGCTTTATATTATTTTTAATTATAGTATAATACCACTGATTTATATTACAATGTTCAAAATTAGAACAAACGACAGAAAATATGCAAAAAAAAAATATATTAAAAAAATTATATAAAAGTAAGAAGCATAAACGTGCTACATTAAAAAAATTAATGTAAGAGAATATTTCTTTTATTCCTTCTTTCTCTCAAAAAGTAATATTATATTTAATATTTCTATTAATACAGAATGTATAGAATAAATTTCATATAATTACATATCTCTTCAATTTTCATAAATTTTGTGTTCATCCACGTTTACTCGATATGTAGTATATTAGTTTTAAAAAGCTCAGAACCTTCTATATTTAATACCTTTCTATTAAATATAGAAAGTGTATAGAAGGCTCAGAATCTTTCTATAATTGCTGACACTAAATCTCTTCAATTTTCATAAATCTTATTTACTCAATATGTAGTATATTAGTTTTAAAACGTTCAGAACCTTCTATATTTTTTGAACTATTAACTGAGGAATAGATTTTACGGAAGGCAATTTGTCTTGGTTCCCCTTCAATCTTTTTATTTTCTGTTTGCAAAAAAATCACCATTTCAATAACTATGAAGAATAAAAGAGTGATTAATACGATCCTTTATTCTTCTCCCCAACTTTATTACGAACTTTACTACGAATTATACTTCATTGTACTTAGTCTCTTTTAATAGTTTCCATTTTCCCCATAGTGGATATATTTCCTAATGATTAGTACAAGATATGCAAAATATGTAAGTACTGCAAATGTAAAAGTAATTGATTCTCTGCAGAGCTATGTAAAAACTTTTCAAAACATTCTTTTTCTGGAAAAATTTATTTATAAATTAAAATAAACTGCATTTAAAAATAGCTCGATATTTTCACGATTATTAATGTTACTTTTTATTGATGACACTAAATCTCTTCAATTTTCTTAAATCTTGTGTTCATCCACTTTATTTACTCCACATGTAAGTATATTAGTTTTAAAACGCTCAGAACCTTCTATACTTTTTGAACTACTGAGGAATAGATTTTACGGAAGGCAATTTGTCTTGGTTTCCCTTCAATCTTTTTATTTTCTGTTTGCGAAGAAATCACCATTTCAATAACTATGAAGAATAAAAGAGTGATAAATACGATCTTTTATTCTTCTCCCCAACTTTACTTTATTTTTACTTTATTACGAACTTTACTACAAATTATACTTCATTGTACTTAGCCTCTTTTAATAGTTTCCATTTTCCCCCATAGTGGATATATTTCCTAATGATTAGTACAAGATATGCAAAATATGTAAGTACTGCAAATGTAAAAGTAATTGATTCTCTGCAGAGCTATGTAAAAACTTTTCAAAACATTCTTTTTCTGGAAAAATTTATTTATAAATTAAAATAAACTGCATTTAAAAAATGGCTCGATACCTTCAGTATTATTAATGTCACTTTTAACTGATGACACTAAATCTCTTCAATTTTCTTAAATCTTATGTTCATCCACTTTATTTACTCCACATGTACGTATATTAGTTTTAAAAAGCTAAGAACATTGTATATTTTTTGAACTAATAACTGAGGAATCGATTTTACGGAAGGCAATTTGTCTTGGTTCCCCTTCAATCTTTTTATTTTCTGTTTGCAAAAAAATCACCATTTCAACAACTATGAAGAATAAAAGAGTGATTAATATGATCCTTTATTCTTCTCCCCAACTTTATTACGAACTTTACTACGAATTATACTTCATTGTACTTAGTCTCTTTCAATAGTTTCCATTTTCCCCCATAGTGGATATATTTCATAATAATTAGTACAAGATATGCAAAATAGGTAATTACTGCAAATGTAAAAGTAATTGATTCTCTGCACAGCTATGTAAAAACTTTTTCAAAACATTCTTTGCCTTGAAAAACTTATTAATAAATTAAAATAAACTGCTTTTAAAAAATGGCTCGATACCTTCAGTATTATTAATGTCAATTTTAACTGATGACACTAAATCTCTTCAATTTTCTTAAATCTTATGTTCATCCACTTTATTTACTCCACATGTACGTATATTAGTTTTAAAAAGCTAAGAACATTGTATATTTTTTGAACTAATAACTGAGGAATCGATTTTACGGAAGGCAATTTGTCTTGGTTCCCCTTCAAACTTTTTATCTTCTGTTTGCGAAGAAATCACCATTTCAATAACTCTGAAGAATAAAAGAGTGATAAATACGATCTTTTATTCTTCTCCCCAAAGTGTATCGTGTAATATGAAAGGTGAAAAAGACATCTAAATTTTTCATCCGAATAATTTCGCCCTTTTGCAAAAATCTCGATCTTTGCTATTCGTATGGGGGATTAATCAGGGGTGAAACAGATCCCGGCAACGTGACGCCCTTTTATACACTTTGATGGATGGAAATGTGTCGCTACACAAATTTTCCTGACAGCATCACGATGAAATCGATAGCCTTTCTTTTAGTTTAGGTGATTAAATAGATGACACACAATTTGCTGCTGCTTCATGTCTCGGTTTGACATGTATTGATTTTTTTTTCGCATCGGATGAAAAGAAAGAAGACAGCCAAACGGAATGCGACTTTGGTACAAAGAGATTCTTTTCGCAACAAAAAAAAAGAACGAGATAGTATCTTTAGCTTCGCTATGGATTAAAATCCTTTGTTCCTTCGGATGTCTTTTCTTTTATGAATATTTCAAATCAAAAAGGCATCTTTATGTTTTCCGAAGAGAAAAACTGATAAAGAGAAATATTGATATATTCTCTTATCGCTTTTGCAGTGTATATTTGGAAAATGGTAGGACTGTAAAGTTTTCCTTTGCTAATGATCTCCATTTTAGAAACTTAAAGAATGTTTTAAAAAAAAGTTTTTGTAGTTTGAAGATATATTTTCTTTCAAAATCCTCGCTTTTTGTTTTAAAATAACTCAGTTTTCAAAGAGTTTTTGTAAGTCACACAAAAGAAGAGTTTTTACTTTATTACGAATTATACTTCATTGTACTTAGACTCGTTTAATAGTTTCCATTTTCCCACATAGTGGATATATTTCCTAATAATTATTCCGAACTCAATTATATAAAAACAAAAATTAAATCTTAGTAACATATAACAATTCAAAGTTTAGTACTTCTCACTCAAGTTTTAAACTACAGTGTTTCCTCTCCGCTTCGCGCTTCATGTTTGCCACATTGCGGAGAGGAGCGTTGTTTCATGTTGATGCGTGACAGAAAAGAATCCCTGCACCTCAAACTAGAGTTGAGAGGAGTTGACTCAGAATATATACCACATGCTCTTGAGAGGACAAAGTCTTCAAGTGTGGAAGAAAATGAGGAGGAAGACGAAGGGCAAACTGAAATACGTATC
>CM063498.1:96681350-96716350 GCA_032207245.1 Pardosa pseudoannulata | reverse complement strand
GAAATTCGCATTTTATTGCAATATACTTGGAACAATAGTAAATTTTCAGGCTGAAAAACTTTAAAGTTAGTTACAATATTCCACAACAGATGGCGCTGCGCTCTGTAAAAATTCTAAACTACGATATTTGTATATATGGACTCTTAAAAGACCAGGTGTACCGCCACTATCCAGAAACAATTGAATAACTGTAACAGTATATCTGTTATGCATGTGAAGCCATCTCGTCTGAGATGTTTACACAGGGTTCTGATAATTTCGCTCTGAGAATATGCCATATCATTGCTGCTGGATAGCTGGAAAATATCAGAGTTTAGATTTTTCCAGACTGTAGCGTGGAACATTGTAACTAATTTTGAAAGTTTGCCTAAAAATTTAATATCGTCAAGAGCATATTTCAATAAACTGTGTATTTCTATCACTGTCCGTTTAATTTTAATGGATTTTTCAAATATACCGGTCATTTTTAAACACCCTGTAGTTGCATTTCTTTTCCGTGGTCTTCCTCTCCTTGGTGATTCTATTACCGATCAGTTTTTTTGTACGAACTGCAACGAATTAAACTATAACATAGCTTTTGAACTACGTGTAAAGTGGATGTAATTTGGTTGCTTAATGCCATTTTATGTTGCTTTAATAAAACATAAAATGGAACGTAGCTCCCTACAAAATACTAACAAGACATAGGGTATTCCTTCTTTAGTAAAACGGTTGAATCGGCTTTGGAAGCAAAATACAAGTCAGCCGAACGGCCCATAGTACAAATATTCACTTCCTTCCCCCACACTCTCATGATGCATAAGGAGAACAATCGGTAGTCACCTTCCAAAATAGGAAAACTACCTGCCTTGGGTATAATGCTCATGAATATAGGAAAGAAAATGTATTATTCTACAGTTTGGACTTTGGAAAATTCAATATATTTGTGTCCAGGTGCACACTAATATACATAATAGACCCAAGGGGCCAGAGAATCATCTGTGTGGCACGAACAAATGATTATCTGTGGGAAAAGCCAAAACAGGAAATTGGCAGAACAAAAGTTTTTAATAGAAATAGTAATTGATAAATTTCCCGTTAGGGGGAAAGAATTCTTGAAAATCTCAGTTGAAGAAATTGGGCCGTTTTCGTAATCTAACCAGCTAGTCCAAAACCATGGCTCGTAGTGAAAGAGTTACAGTCCCCCCCCGGATTTGTAAATCAAGGCAATATGTTTCAGAGCTAAGTTTAAAATTTAAACATCTTAAGCCTAACGCACTGTGTCAATAGACATTGTTATATGAATGGGACACCAGACTTTCACTAAATGTCCTAAACCTGAAACCCCAGTGGTAAACCCTTAGTGGTAAACAAATTTTAATTTTTAAACATGATTAATAAAATACAGACAAAGATACTTGAAATTTGAAAAGTGCCTGGAATAATTATAGTGATTCTTAATAAATATTTATGTCAGAACAGGGTATAAGGGGAGTTGGTTAATGATCTACCTGAAATTTTTAGTACTATCTTCTCTAGTAGCCAAAAATCTCGGCACCATTCAGATGAGACATTACTGTGCCGTAAACCTCTAACAGTTGCGGAGAATTTTAATCACGGCTACATGTTTCGCTTGAAGAAAGCGAGTAACTGGGTGGATTTCATCACAAGATCAGCTTTCCAAACGTATTGTATTAATATTATAAATAGCGCTATAAGTGGCTGAAACTGTGCATATCTGCCGACCACATTATTAGAATTCTCACACCCTATTAATTTTTCTATATCACACAAAACTCCAGGAATATCGGTCTTGTAACCTTACTTTTTAATCGCCCCTCAGACGTTTCTTTTTTCTTTTCATAGGTTTCAAAATACAGCTTTACATTTTCTTATTTATTCTACGTATTAAACATATTAAGAAACCTTTTAAGAAAATTGGTGTGTATTAAGTGTCTTTACAAATAATTAAACTGCAATTTGTGTTATTTTATAAAAGACGAGAGCGCTTAATACGAAATTAATCAATTTCTCTGACGTAAAATATTATTACAGTGCTATTCTTAGAAACTGTTGCAACGAATTGTATTTAATGATTCGATTATTCTGGTGTATTTTTTGTGGAAAAATTAATATGCGTCGGAATAAATTGTATTCTTTTAGGTTTCGTAACGAATATGTATTTTAAGTATATATCATAATTAATGAACACATTTCTAAATTTAATCATTTGAGTAATTTATTTATATTTAAGAAGGTTTTAACTGAAATTATGTTCGGCAAAGCCTGTAGTAAATTTAACAAAGGCAAAAATGGCTGTTATAAAGTAATTTCTATTTTTGTTAACCATCTGCATGGAATTTAAATTTTTATTTATCAATATGTTTTTATAAAAGATATTTAAATATTGAGGTATAAAAAAAGTTTACTTAAATTTTAGTTATGCTAGGAGTAAAGTCATCAGAAATACTTTAAGTTTATCTATATGGCCAAATCTGTACATACATAATAACTGATTACTTTTGTAGGCGGTTGGTATATGTATGCGTAATAAATTAGGGGGAAAATAAAAATTCTTTTAATCCTTTCAGGATAAATAATATAAGAGTTTTCTCCCTTGGGATAGGTGATCTTTAATCTCTATGTATAGATTTCTAGTAGAAAAACATGGAGGGTAGCACAAAAGTATCTCAATAGCAACTAGCAAATACAAGAAGTTCAATCCAAGGCATGGCCATCTGGCATTGTGTGAAGGGTTAACGTGAGAGTGAATATTCTCAAAAAGCTAAAACTCTTCTCAACAGATCCACCTGCAATGGATGATACTTAGAGCTCTACGTGGGCCGAACAATGGCCGATTGGTTAGGATGCTGGCCTTCGGTACCGCAGTTCGTGGGTTCGAATCCCACAGTGGCATGAATGTTCGTAGCCGTTCGGATTACGCTTTAAACTGTAGGTCCCGGTCTCATTAGCCCTCGTGTTGCAAAAAGGTAGACCGTAGTACTCCAAACCTAACCTAACTTAGTGGTATACGTGTAATATGATTAGTCTTACTCTGTGTATTTTGTAGTTTTGAAAAAAAATAATTAATAAGACTCTTAAATGTACATTTTTTTTATTCTAGAATATTTTACAGAAAGGATATATTTTGAGCAAATACTAATCTCCAAGAATAGAAATTAACAGCTTGCAAAGTTTGAATAAGCTAACATAATCTAAAGCATTACTTTTGAGAATACACATATTTGGCATTTATAATTGTATATTATCAAATGCATTTTGTATATTTTCTAGTCGATATGACAATTTATAAAACTTCACTTTGAATTAGAAAAAATTCCTTTATTATGCATGAAAGTATTAAAATTATCTAATACAAAGTTCTTGCAACTATATATGATCTTTATGAAAGTTTAGTATTAAAATTATCTACTACAAAGTTCTTGCAACTATATATGATTTTCTATATGAAAGTTTCGTTTTATTATAATAAAAATAAATAAATTCTTGTTAGACCCATTTTTTAGTTGTCTATGATACATAAAATGAGAGATAGTAATGAGGAAAAAGGAAATTTAAAGATCTTAATAACCATGTAGCATGATACTGAGCTACTAAATATTTGCAGAGTATTAGTTAGCAATAGAGAATGTGTAGGGAAGCAGGGTGAATTGACAAAATAATGACGTAGCGTGGGATTCGAAGGAAAAAAATAGATAGATATTGATCCGGATATATGAATATCTTACTCCGAATTTCATGAATAATTTAATAACTACTACCTATATTATGAATATTCAATTTATCATCATCTATTTCAGTTTAATAATATTTCGAGTGTCATGTGTATCTCACTTATATATTCATGGAATATTGAAGAACATTTAATTTTTCTGTGGTAAAAGGGACTGTCGGTATTTTTTACAATATTTTGTCTAGTTTTATTAATTATTGTTCTGAATAAGAAATTCAACCGTTCGCATATTTCAACTTCCCCTTTTATATGGGAAAATGATATATGTGTTGCTTCTTTTATTTAATTTTTATAAATAAACAATGAGGAACTTTTAAAAAAGAGTCATATGGAAACGGAATTTATACGTTTGAATATATTGCTTTTATCTATGTACTAGGCAAGGGATGGTGAACCAATGGCACGCGACACAATATTTTGTCAATACACAGATAAAAAATTAGTTTGCGTTTTAATTAAACATTGAAATTGGAAAATGAAGAATTTTAAAGGTAGCTTATTGAACTCCAGTCCAGTTTAATATGGATTCAAAAATTTATTGAAGCAAGAAAAAAGTTGGAATTGATTGAAACAGAAAGATTAACCAGCAACGTAAGTCAAAATACAAGTAATTAAATTTTGGCTACATGGAATTCGATCCCAGATACATTTAATTGCTTAAAGCTGACTCATGTTATTTGAACCCTATTTTCATTTACATATGCCTTTAAGCCATTGTTTTCAGAGATAAACAACATTAAAAACTCGCTTAGAAACTGTTTCAAATTCAGCATGCATTCTACTAAAAGAAACATCTTACTACCATCATATAAATTATTTGTCATATGCAATATAAGTAATATGCAACAACAGAACTCACACTGTTATGTTAATTTGAATTACACACATAAATGTATTTATTGTTATTAAATAATGAGTTTTGAGTATTTAGTTTTATTATTTTCCCAATAACCACTAATTTAAAATTTTTTGGCGACACGTGAATGACCTTATTAAACATTTCTGTAGAAAAATAGAACACTGATCCTTAAAGGTTAGCCTCCCCTGTTTTCTAGACTGTAGCATTAGGCTTTAATTAGTAAGTCTCGATTCTTGTTAGTACTTGTCCTGCAAATTTAGACCATATAGCTCTAAGCGAATCCAAACCCAAAATTCAAGAATTAATGCTGGACCATAATTGTTTTTTCTCTAGTGTCCGCATGATATATGAAGTATAACCTCTGAATTTTCATGCTTGTGGCGTTTTACTTGTTTAAAAACACATTTAGGATAATTTCTATTTTTACTGTTATTTTGTTTCAAATATTGTAACTATGATTACTTAAATTAGTAAATTGGTGTTTTAAAGTCCACGTATTTAGGAAAGACACTGAAGATTTGAAATCTTGACTATCAGTGACTGACTGAAACTGATGCCTATTTATTAATACTATCTTAGTAGAATTTATGGTGGGAGTATATCTCATTCTAACAACCACTGTTTAATATAGTTACAACTGTATGATTTGTTGTCGTATAAACCCATTACAGTTTTGTGGTATTCACAGTAGTATCCGATTTGTAACTTATTATAAAATATACTATAAGAAAAGAAATCAGTCAGCTTTTGCACTAGAAGACGTCATATGTATTGCTACGTGATTATCAACTTCGCGAATCTTACCGTAAAGAATAAATAAGTTTCTTCATTACATGTAACTTCTTGCTGTCTTTATATTTTAATACAAACCTACTGTAGAGATATACATATACTACTGATTTTGAAAGAAAAAAGTATTTAATTAGTAAAATTTCCAATGGAAAATTAATCAATATCATAAGTGAAATTTGCGTGCTTTGAATAAAAAATATACATATAATTCCGTAATAGAAATATTATAGTCCTATCACATGGGGATTTATTTAAATGATAAATAAAGAGATTGAATTCAGTCTAGATGTTAAAACTTAGACATTTAAAGTTACTTTATATTTAAGCGTTTTGTTATTAGAAAATCTGTTAAGACATTTTAACATATAGTATAAGAAATGCTTGAAATTTTTATGTAAGGAAATAAAACTTTCAAAACCAACATAAGTATCTTTCTTACATCTCACATCACTATCGATTGAGATTATTCTTTTGGAATGTATATAATAAAAGTTATTTTATATCTTTGCAAACAATTACATCGATTCATCTATATGTTAGTACAGTAACAAAATAATATGCAAGAATCGTGATATCTGTAAGCTAAAGTCTTACCATTTTTATTGGAAAACAGGGAATCTTAATAGAGATGAATATTTTAAAAATTTTATTGGGAAAATGTTGAGATTCCTAACTTAGGTACTAATATATGTCTATAGCCGAACGATGGCTGATTGGTTAGGGTGCTGGCCTTCGGTACCAGAGTTCGTGGGTGCGAATCCCACAATGGCATGTATGTTCGTAGCCGTTCGGAATCGGCTTTAAGCTGTAGGTCCTGGTTTCATTAGCCCTCGTGTTGCAAAACGTAAACCGTAGCACTCCAAGCCAAACCAAAATATATGTCTATAAATAGTTTTAAAAAGAATTGTGCATTGAAAAAACTTAAGAAATATGTGAAAAACTGAAATACTAAAAAAATACCAAGATTGGTATTTTTGTTATCAATGTATACTATTTTGATTTTAACTGATTAGTAGATACAATACGTGTGTATAGCCATTAAGTTTCGATTAGTTCTAATGGACCGTAAAGAGTGAATGTTTACCTTTTTTGTAACAAATGCTATGTCTTTTTTTTTTCATTTTTATTGCAATATTTGCATTATATTACTGTTATTCTGTGTACTCCAAGCAGGCATTCTTGATCTACACATTTACATTTTCTTTTTCGCAAACGCCAGTATCCTGATACACACATAATTCCAAAAAGTCCTCTTGTTGATCAAAAGACTATTAGTGATAACCATCAAATTATCCTGTGCAAACCATCACTTTTGACCAATCCTTTTACCCTTGCAACTTGAAAATTAATAAACTCTGCTTTCATAACAAGACGAGGGCCTTTCCAGATTCTAGCCGGTTAACTTGCTAGCTAAAGCACACACTTGGTCTAAAAGAAAAAGATGAGATCAAGAAAACTAAATAACAGGATTATATCAATTGAACAGTTATGAGTGCCGATGTATTTTAATATGAGAATTTCTATGGATTTCTATTAAGGTACACTTTAGCATTTCTAGAAAAATTCCGCAATAAAATCATGTAGCCATTATCATCAGTTAACTTTTGCATTAGACTGTTAAATTGTGTCTGTATTGCTAAAATGAAACATTATCTGTCATTTGCCAAGCTTTCCTATTTTTAGCACTATGAAATATCCCTACATTTGGATAAATTATTCTATACTCCCCTATCTCAAATCCCCATTTTTTAACTTTTACGATATTTCAGCTATTCATATTTCATTTAACGGGGCAGTAAAAGCGATCTCGATCAGAATAAAAACTATACTTTAACGAATACTAAAATTTATTGGTTTTCGAGAGCTTTAAAACAAAGAGAGGCCTCGTTAATTAGCGTTCTCGCTATAATTATGTCATTCGTTATCATATGCATCGCAAGCCGGAGTGGAATGTGAGCATTGATCTAACTGCAGTTGTCTCTAGCAATCCGTTAATGCTTTTACGTCTCAAACACAATTCCGGCGCTCGTGTCAGCTTGCTGCAATAAGCGAAGCATGTGGGTTTCAGTGAGGAGCTATAAACCGAATTTGTAATGGTAGGATAGCTCGAGATTAACAGAGATTGGAAATTGTTTCCTGCACTGGACCGATAGTTCATCGCTCGGGGTCTTGAATATTAAAGCATTCCTCCGCTTTGGAGAAATTCGGTGGAAGGATATTTCATGCTTCTATTACCCTCTTAAAATTATAAGTTTGGTCTTTGTGAATTATATATCGCATGGATACGTGTGTTCATAATACACACGGTAGAGCCCTTTGGATGATAATAATAACATCACGATATGCCTTAAATACACATAAGCACACTCACTTAGAAACATATATGTTTATAAGCGTAACTGTGGTTGGATGTGCACATATACATGTATTTAAAGTGTAAAATTGCATTCATTGTTACAATAAACGTTTAACCCCTGTTATTTTGAATTCCCCTTGCTTACTGGGCAACCTAAGTAATTTTCAGTCATGTTTCCTTTAAAAAAGAGAAGTCTAACGTATAATTATGAAGAATATTAAGAGTAAAAATGAATGTCTTTACACGACAAAAGCTTGATATCGGAATGAATCATAACGGAAACACACTTCTATTACATATTTCACCCAGCAGCGAGTGATTACTTGGATTTTTTTCCCATCAGACCCAGAGTTTATTCAACGTTATGCAACAATTTAGGAGACGGTGAAAGAGTAAACAATTTTATTGATAAACTGAAAATTTTAGCGAATGGACAGAAAATTAGTATTCATTCTAGTATTAGTTTTGGGAGACTGGTACGAAGAATTGAAGTCGATGAACACTCCTTCTAATCTGAGATTTTGTGACGAGAAGTGAATGTATAATTATGTAGAATTTTAAATGTTTTAGGTGTAATAATTTATATTGCATGTAAGTAAGTGGATATTGGTGGCATAGTTAAAGTATCTTGCAAATATCATTATGCACATAGAGAGATAAACAAAATTTCAAAATAAAAGTTATGTAATTTTATTTATATAAAATAACTAAAAATTACAAAACAAATCAGTTACTTGAAGTTGGAAAACATGCGTCAAACGTTAGTGGTTCACGGTAGAAGTAAAAAATGGCAAACTGAGCTAAGGAAGGTTGCTAAGAAAAGGGGTAATGGACGAAGTCGTTGACCCCGCAATAAAAATGTGATGATTTACTGTTGTGTTCGTCTGGACAATTCGGGAAGGTGTCGTTTGAAGGTAGACGGTGATTGCTACTCATAGAAACTGCTGCACCATGTGCATACTCAGGTACTGCAGAGTAGGAAGCTTGTTTCTTTATTTAAAGTAGTCAGACAAGAGTGTATGCAAATTTTTGTGCTCTGGCCATTGAGTTTGGATAAATCTTTGCAATTTACAAAAAATAAAATATAAATGTATACAACTATAAAAATATGTAAAACATTGCAGTTACCACATACTTATAAGAATTATCACTTGAATCGTTTGCAATGAATGTAATTTTGCAGCTATCTAGGTTCCTCAATAGTTACGGATCACTGGCTGTAAAAGCCAGTGATCACTTCTATATAATTCAGTTCCTTGCATTTAAAAGTAGAATACCAATATTAGTCAAGAAATCAGGAAAATTAATTAATTAAAAGAAGTTAAACTGATTTCCTGACTAGAAAATGGTGTTATATAGATCTCTACCTGAATGAATTAAAATTTCAAAAATTTCGGGTAACTCTAGTTTCTGCTGGTAGTTAGCTCACACATGATATGCATTAATGACAGATCATACTCATTATTTCACAATTCATACATCATTTTACAATTAGATTATAGAATAATCTACTATTAAAAAGAACAAACTTATAAAAAGGATATAAAACTATAATCTACTTAAATCTATTAATTGTATTTCAAAATGGGAATAAACCTTCCATAAAAAACTTAAATTTGATGCATTTTGATTAAAATATAATATTGCCTTGTCAAAAAAAAGTAATTATTCATCTTAGAATAATATTATTATAATAAATTCTTTAAATGTGGTCAACTAAAGCACTGGACAGCCACTCAGCCTTCATTTCAATTTTATGTATATCTAAAGTTTCAGATACTTTTCACCTCGAAGGTAGGGTTACCAACCAATAGCGACTCTCACTCTGCTCTCCTCTCCACATTCATTGTTCCGTCTTCGCTCTAAATTCGGTAATTATTTGTAGTTAGTTTTTCAGTCCAATGATGTTACCTCCTAGTGTACTACCCTACCCCTCCTTTTACGACTGTAGACCAATTTCGGCCTGCAAGGATCTCTCCAATCTCAGTAATTCCAGAGTCATTGTTACGAAGTCTGCCAGAGCATCTAGTTCTATTTAAAATTGTCTGTTATTGGTCACAACTCTGCTGAGATCGTTTGGTCCAATCACCGGAGATTCGAAAGGCACTTGTTGGTTACTTCGAAAGGTGTGGTGTGTCGAGTAGAGCAGTTCAGTACTTGCTGTTTAGCAACCATAGCCAGATTAGCCTGGAAGATCTTACGGTGAAATGGGAAGGGTTTGATGCATAATTGTCAAGTCCGAGTTTAGGTACAGTTTGGATTTCTTTGAAAAGTAGCCAGGCAATTTTGTTTCTGGCCCTTGAAAGGAACAACTATATGGTTTAGATTCGCAACTGAAAATGATACTTGGTAGCAGTAGGCTTGATACTGGATGTTTGTTTAAACCTGTGGATGTTAAGTAATCTTTTCTTGATATGGAAAGTTAATTTCTTTATTAGCCTGTTTTTTCAACACAAATCTATTTATTCACATTCAACTTCTTCATATCATGAATAAAAGACTTGTGCTACAAAACAACTTATACAGCTAAATTTAAACATTTCATGCCTGTATACAGTTTGAAATTAACCTTATGTTGTCCCCTGCAAAATTAGCAACGTCTAGCCACTAGTAACGTCTCCAACCCCTAAACGTAACGTTGCTGAATCAGTTGAAATATGATTAATTGATGATTGTATTAAAACAACACAAATTACTGATAATTGGGGTAAATCAATAATGTAATTTTCAAAACCATTGCTAGGTATAAATAAAATTCAACTGGTAATATGTTTAACATATCGGATTGCGTACAGGAAAACAAACAAATAAAAAAACTTTTATGCATGTCTTACCAGTGTTAGTATCAAAATTGTTAATACACTTCCCAATGATCTTAAGGTGTAATAATATTTTAATTTCTGTTCACAATCTACTAAATAACCATTGCATGTGCACATGTTGATATCTTTCTACCGTATTGTTGTAGACCAACAACGTTAATTTAAATTATATTGAGATTTTTCGAAATGCAGTGTGTGGATTACAATGAAAAATAGACTTGCATAATTAGATATTAGAACAGTTCAGAATACGTAATATCAGAAAACCACAACTAATCATTTTTAAATTATATTAGATACGTGATATATCACGTCTGAACAATTCAGAATGTAAACAGGTATGATCAAAGTGAAGATTTAAAGTTTTAAAGTTCATTTACATCCACGTACATATAGATGTAACATTTACATTACTAAAAATAGATTTAGGCATGTTCGAAATATGTATTTTCGTTGAAGCCCGAAGACTACAAGTTTTTATCAATAAAACACACCCTTTACACTTTACAAGGATGTACAAATATAGGAATGGTACAAAATTTAATTGCATGTCATATTTTTAATATTCTGCTGCTTCATGCATTTCTCGAGTACAAGTTTTAAAATTAAACTACTAATATCTAACAATTGAACGATAATTTAAAATTTTGATTCTTGCTTCGCCGGAAAATATGTTACGTAAGATTAAAGGAGAATGATTAATGATTCCTTAATATATGCATATGTTGAAGATTACCTTTGTGTAATATATTAAATTGATAAATTATGAAATTCAGTGAAATTTCAAAGTCTGCATGTAACTAAGATAATTAAATCAAAGAGAAATAATTTCTTTGAAAATAACGTTATCAAAACGCGTATTTGTTGTTTACACTGTAGAAACTTTTCAAAAGTAATTTTGTGATTGATTTTGAAAGATTATTTAACCATTTGTTATTTAATTAAATTTTTGAATATTAAGGTATCTTTGAGATTTGAACAAGTAGTAACATTTTGCTTTAAGCAAAATTTGTGTAATACGATGAAAGTACTTAAATACTAATCGCTTCGTGACCAGGTTTTGGTACGTTGGTGAAATAAATAATTGTATTTATGTCAAAATTTAAATTAACCTTTAAAATGTTGCACCTACAATTTTAAGAATTCTAAAAATAAAATTACTCAGTTTATGAAATCGAATAAAACAGTTGTATTATTTTATATATGCTTAATACTATATTTGCTAACTTATCTATGAACTTGGCTAAAAGAAAAATAACTGTACTGTGCAGTTATTCAACGAGAATTAAATTACCTGTACAAATACAGATATAATGGTTCAATCTCCCCAGTGATAATCAGAGCTTTCCTTATAGTAAATAATCGTTGGTTAGCTCTTCTCGAGTTTCTTAAGAGTGGTTCTAAACACGTGATCAAGAACTAAATTTTCCAGTTTTTAATGTCGCATGATGGGCGAATGGTAGAGCTCTGCACTTCGGTTCCGGAGTCAACGGTTTTGAATGCCGCTGATGGCATGGGTATTCCTAGCCGTTCGGAAGCAATTAAAAGCTGTAGGTCCCCGTCTAATGAATCCTGTTTTAGCAAAACAGTAATCTTTAGTTCTCCAAACCAGATCTAAATTTTAACTTTCTCAAAAACTACTCTGTTACCACAACAACAGAGATAATCAACGATTATTTACTGTAAAGATCTAGGAAGGTTCTCATTATCATTAGGGATATTGGAGGTCCCTGTCTAATTAATCCTCGTTTAGCAAAAGAGTAAACCTTAGTTCTCCAAACTAGATCTAAATTTTATTTTCTGAACAACTACTCTGTTACCACAACAACAGAGATAATCAACGATTATTTACTGTAAAGATCTAGGAAGGTTCTGATTACCATTAGGGATATTGGAGGTCCCTGTCTAATTAATCCTCGTTTAGTAAAACAGTAAACCTTAGTCTACAAACCAAACCTAGCCGAACGATGGCCGATTGGTTAGGGTACTGGCTTTGGTACCGGAGTTCCTGGGTTCGAATCCCACAGTGGCATGGATGTTCGTAGCCGTTCGGAATCGGCTTTACTCTGTAGGTCCCGGTCTCATTAGCCGTCGTGTTGCAAAAAGTAGACCGTAGCACTCCAAACCAAACAGACCTAAATTTTAATTTTCTAAACAACTAATCTGTTACCCCAACAACAGAGATAATCAACGATTATTTACTGTAAAGATCTAGGAAGGTTCTGATTATCATTAGGCATAATGGACCATTATATTTGTATTTGTATTTAATTTTTTTAATTGTAATGTTAAATTTTTAAACGACTACTTTGTTAAGATTTATATATTTTCTTCATTTGTTGGTTCTGTAGATATATTAAAACCTTATAAGAAATGCTGGAAATATCCATTAGCATATTACACAAGAAGATTTTCTGTTTGTTTTGCATTAACATTTTAATCACATGTTCCTTCATTTTTTATGACTTTAATATACGTACAGAACCAACAAATGAAAATAATATATAAATCTTGTGTCTAAAATTAGATAAATTTAATAGGAATAATGTTTAGGTTTTATGTATACTTTTAATTTCGAACAGACGCTAATATTTATATTTCTCTGACATCAGACGGAATGTCTTCCATTCAGTACTCTGTGTTGCGTAGTAAAATAAAGCTGTATTGTGAAGAACAGATATACTACGCTATTGCGTTTGGATCTGGAAAAAAAAGCCTTACTAGATAAATATTTTCCACATACAGTCTGAATTTTTATATCTTGCCATATAGAATTTAGCAAATCGCATGAGTATTTTTCTTATTATAACTTTTTAATACAGGGTGCTTCAAAAACGACCGGTATATTTGAAAAATCAATAAAAACTAAACATGCAATGAAAGAAATACACCGTTTGTTACAATATGCTTGGGAAAACAGTAAATATTCCGGCAGACAAACTGTCGAAAATAATTATAATTTTCAACAACAGATGGCGCTGTAGACAATCTGTAAGATACAGAGATAAACGCAGTCTGTGAGTTTGAGAATCTGTAAGTCGTCTTTCTGCTGTAAGCGTATGCTGTTCACAGATTACAAGTTTGCTTTGAAAAAATAGTTTTTTCCTTAGAATAGAAAAATGCCTGGCCTGAGAAGTTCACACGAATTTCTGATAATTTCGTTCTTAAACTACAGCGTGTTATTGCTGCAGATGGTGGATATGTGGAAAATGTAGTATATATTTTCAGTTTGCAGCCCCATCTGTTGTGAAATATTGTTACTAATTGGGAAAGTTTGTCTACCTGAAAATTTACTGTAGCCCCAACCATATTGCAATAAACGGTGTATTTTTATCACTGCCCGTTTATTTTTCATAGATTTTTCAAATATACCGGTCATTTTTGAAACATCCTCTATTTAATCATCTGTAGAATTATTATATTTACAGCTAAAAGTTGAGAATACCATCCGTAGTTATCTCTTCCCGACTCACTGCAATTTATTGGATTAAATAATTTGGAAACAGATCAGAAATTGCCAATTAAAAACTGAAATTATTTCACAGACAGTTAAATTGTTTGAGTGAATTCGTTGAAGTGTAATGGTATTTTGTATGGAACTTACTTTAAATCAACACTGAGTATTTTTATCACTGCCCGTTTAGTTTTCATAGATTTTTTAAATATACCGGTCATTTTTTAAACATCCTCTATATAATCACCTGTAGAATTATTATATTTACTGCTAAAAGTTGACAATGCCATCCGTAGTTATCTCTTCCCGACTCACTGCAATTTATTGAATTAAATAATTTGGAAACAGATCAGAAATTGCCAATTGAAAACTGAAATTATTTCACTGACACTTAAATTGTTCGAGTGAATTCGTTGAAGTGTAATGGTATTTTGTATAGAACTTACTTTAAATCAACACTGAGTATTTTTATCACTGCCCGTTTAGTTTTCATAGATTTTTTAAATATACCGGTCATTTTTTAAACATCCTCTATATAATCACCTGTAGAATTATTATATTTACTGCTAAAAGTTGACAATGCCATCCGTAGTTATCTCTTCCCGACTCACTGCAATTTATTGGATTAAATAATTTACAAACAGATCAGAATTGCCAATTGAAAACGGAAATTATTTCACAGACACTTAAATTATTCAAGTGAATTTGTTGAAGTGTAATGGTATTTTGTTTGTAACTTACATTAAATCAACACTGAGTATCTTATTCTTTCATTTTTATTTCATTAAGGGGGTATAGTACCTCGCGATCTGAAAAGTCTTCATTATAACAACAAAGTTTTTAATTCAATATAAAATAAAATATTCTATTGTATTTAAAATAAAACTTTTCTTCATCATTAATAATAATATCCTTTTTTTAAAAAAAATATTTAGCTTTCTTAGATGAAGCAATGCGTATTTATTAAAAATAATATATATAGAGAGAAAAAAATAAAAATCTACTTATCTGCAAAATAACATTTTAAATTAAAAACTAATGTTTATATCAAATAGAATCTAATTACTGTTTTTAGTCTGTAAACATTAATTATACTAATAGGAGCAATATATTTTATTTTATAACATGATAAAGTGTGTGTCATTTTTAATAATTAATTTCTTAGCAGTTTTAAACATTTTTTAATTTTTACATGTGCAATACCTGTAGTTTATAAGCTTACAGAAATAAAAGATATATATATATATGTATGTATATGTATATGTATATATGTATATATATATATGTATATATATGTATATATATATATATATATGTATTCAATTTAACATAAAAACTTAGTTCTTAATATACATAATTCAAAAGTTAGATAACTTAGGTGAATTATATTTCTATTTGGTATATAATTACTTTAAAAGAAAATATTTAATTGGAAATTATAAAACTAAATAATCTTTTAAATTTAGAGATTTTTTTTAAAGTACTTGAAAAAAAGATTCTAAATAAACAGAAATTTTTAACTTGTTACAGATCAGAAAAAAAATGTTAAAATGAAGAATTTATATCAGAAAAGGTAATATGTCCCTTTTAGTTGTTTTAAATTTCAAATGCAATATCTTCTTTTCCTATTTTACTTTTACACTTTTAAACTAAAACGATGACTTGTTCTTTTTGAAACTTTTTCAACTGTTTCGCCAATACCGAAGAGTTTTACCTAACTTTTCGAAAAATTGTTTTAGAGCAAGAAAAGTATAGTAATGCACAAGCTGTCAAAAAGAATTTATTGCATGTTATATTTATTTGTAGGTTCTATTTTTTTTTTTTTAGTTACAAAAAGGGTCGTAGATGTTTAGATAGCGCTCTAGGGTTATTACACCAATTTGGCTGTAAAATCTTCTTTGTTTAAGTACAGTAATTTTTTTTCAATATTTGTTCAAACTAGACAATCGGATAGATAAGTTCATTATAAATCTTCTTTTTACTCTGAAGATTTTATGAACACCAAATTATATATCAAGTTGTTGTTTTCATAAAACTCAAAGTATTTACTCTTCTTGAGTAGCATCAGAAAGTTCATAAAAACAATCTATAAAGGATATAAAAGACTACATATTGAGGTAAATTTAAATATTATTAAACATAAATTCTTTTCATAAAGTTAACCACGAGTGTGAAATATCTGCATACAACTTAATATACAGATATATTGGATTTCTAAATATTTTAAGGATTATTATCTTTGAAAGAAATAAAGTTTTATCACTTAAGAAATAGCAAAATGTTTTAAACAGTTATCTTCAAATTTACTTGGCTTTACAAATAGCTAAAACTTTCTTAGGAATCACAGTGATAACTTCCAAATCTGTAGACTTTATCCTGAAATCTTACTCCTCGTGTTGAAATTCTGTTGCATTCTGCCATATGTGTTAGAGAGAGCGTTTCCTAATTACCATTCCTTCAAAATAGTTTGCTAAGATACAGCATTTACAATGATAACAAGTTTCCCGTCAAACTTTTATCATTAAGCATTTTGCTCCAAAATACTCCCAATCCGTCTGTATGAAAAATATTTCTACGCACCGATTTCGTTCCGTATTTATTAACACCAAGACTTCGCTTGGAAAAGCTATACATCAAAACGTTCCCTTCGGCGCGCCCTGCACCACCCTTCGCATTTTGTTATCATCTCTTGCGTATTCCTGGTATATGGCTCGAGCCTCTAATATGCTCGTTTGTCATTCAAGTTTCGTTTTTGATCAACACATTCAGCGAAAGTTTCCATTCAATTGAAAATTTTAAAATAGAAATCTGGAAACTTTTCCTATCAATCAATGCCAGTTCTGCTTTGTTGTTGATTCAAAGTCAAAATGAACAAAATTTAAAATAAGCTACCTTTTTTTCCATGGCAATGACATGTAACTCATTTACTAAATGCCAGCTTTAGAGGTACGTTAAAGATATCATTATTTCATAAATTAGAATTTATACATAGTTTATGGATATAATATCTTTTGAAAAATTAATGTTTTTCATACTGTCTAACGGAGTTTTTTTTGTTGTTGTATTTTTATAAATTAAATCAACTTTGAATTCAATTGCAATCCATTTATTTTAGTAGGAAAACAAATTAAGATTGTATTCAAATGAGAACTTAGATTAATTTCAAATTAAACCATTTTAAGAATAAAATATATATTTATAGGCAAATAATAACAACAAAAATCCCATCGCTTACAAATTAAATCTCTAATTAAATTTCACTTTTTTTATTGATCAAATTTGTATTATAGAGATATGTTTTATTCTACATTTATACTGCATTGTATACTTTACATTGTATTCAATTTTTTTTCCTGACGAACGATGGACGATTGGTTAGGGTACTGACTTTCGGTACCAGAGTTCGTGGGTTCGAATCCCACACCGGCATGGATGTTCGTAGCCATTCGGAATCAGCTTTAAGCTGTAGGTCCCGGTCTCATTAGTTCTCGTGATGCAAAAAGAAGACCGTAGCACTCCAAAACCAAACCAAACCATTGTTTTTCCGCGATTGTTATTTTAAAATCGGAGTGATCATATGGATTCAGTGCAATTAATCTGAATACCAACCAACCAATCAAGCCATTTTTTAAAATTTTTATCGACGACATCACCATAGAAAAGGCTAATTCAGATATTTCTAAATAATAAAGAATATTTTACATTAATCTTGTTGTAATGTACTTACAACCTAAACACCAGTGTTCGGTTACAAGGGGGAAACACAGAAAGAATATAATACTTTATATTGAGATTCAGACATTTATTCTGTACATTCATTTACAAATAGATCCTTGGTTATCATATATCATAATCATCAATTATTTATGTCATATTTACACTATAATTATTACAATTCTCTTTATAAAGAACTATTACTTAGTAACAAGATAAAATTATTAACAAAGGCCTAAGTTAAGTGACTGTAAATATTATTTTATCTTTACCTATATTAAAGGCACATGGGAGCAGGCAGGGGCTTTTCTCATGAGATGCGTCGGTCTTCAGTTGATACAGAGGGTCAGGTAGAGGCTTTCCTCATACGGTGAGTCGGTCCGGGTATTCGGGCGCACGGGACGAGTCGGTGCTGGTGGATTATTGTCCCACTTCTCTCGAATCCCGATTTCAACTCCTCTCCTTAACTTCGTTTCCAAACTCCTCACCTCGGTTTTAACGCCCCTTTTTTCTTTTTTTCCAATCGCTTGTTTTCGGGAAATTTTCCTACATCTGCACCCCCTTCGGGAGTGCAGGTGGGCTCATTAAAGTAGACCCTTTTGTGCAAGATGACATTATTTTTAGTCCCTGCCCCCATAACTCATGGTTACATCTCTGTGCGAGCTTGACCGTTATGCTGCCATTTCGTGATTTATACCTTCTCTGCAGGGGTCCCTAAACTTGACTTGAACAATTGGAGTCCTACATTCCCCCCACAGCTGTGCATGCACGTACATATCACCGTGGGAAAGTACCGCAGTACAAATCTATTCCTGTAAATAAAGTAAAAGTTATCCATGAAAACAATAGTGTATGATACTTAATGTTGGAATTTAAAAAAATACAACAGAATTAATCCGAAAATTTTGGCTCCATGAAATCCAAATTTCATAAAATAAAAAGATATATTTCGTTGAAATAATCAAGCTCAGGTTAGGCTTTCATTAAAGCGCTTTATCAAAAGAATATTTCGTAAGAATCTGAAAAACGATGTTAATATGAAGATTTTAAATCAGAGAAGGTAATATGTCCCTTTTAGTTATTTTAAAGTTCAACTGCAATATCTTTTAACACTAAAACGAAAAACTGTTTTTATTAAAGCTTTTTGAAAAATTATTTTAGAGTAGGTATAGTAATAAACAAAATGTCAGTTAAAAAGTATTTATTGCGTATTATATTTATTTGTAGGATTTAAAATTTTTGTTATTTTAACTACAAAAAGTCTCGGAGATTTTAAGATAGCGTTCTAGGGTTAACACACCACTTTGTTTGTAAAACCTTCTATGGTTAAGTACATTAATTGTTTTTCAATATTGGCCCAAAGAAGACAATCAGATAAGTTCATTATAAATCTTCTTTTTATTGTGAATATTTCACGAAAGCCAAATTATATATCATGTTGTTTTAATAAAACTCAAGCTATTTCCCCTTAATAGCATCAGAAAGTTCATAAAAACAATATATAAATGATTTAAAAGACTGCATATTAAGGTAAATTTAAATATTCTTAAACATAAATTATTTTCATAAAGTTAACCACGAGTTTGAAATCTCTGCATACAAATTAAGTTTCACTTTTTTAATGAACAAATTTGTATTATAGATATATGTTTTATTCTACATTTATACTGCACTGTATATTTTTCATTGTATTCATTGTTTTTCCGCTATTATTATTTTAAAATCAGAGTTTTAGTGGAAAAGTTATTTCTTAAAATTAACTAATACTTAAATTCTTATCGAAGCCATCACCATAGAAAAGTCTAATGCAGGTATTTCTAAAAAATAAAGAATATTTTACACTAATCTATTCCTGTAAATAAAGTAAAAATTATCGATAGAAATATTTGTGTATGATACTTAATGCTGAAACTTAAAAAAATTACAAAAGAATTTATCCGAAATTTCTGGCTCCATGAAATACAAATTTCATAAAATAAAAAGATATATTTCGGTGAAAGATTCAAGCTCATTTTATGCTTTCATTAAAGCGCTTTATCAAAAGTATATTTATATTTTTCATAGCTATAAAATTTTACAAAATAGTGAAACTACTTGGGAGTTTGATTAATAGTTTGCATTATTTCGCTCCACATATTTAAGGTACGGCATTAATAAAATTTTTGAATCATCTATCTTACCGTCGTAGAATAAAATGGCTCTTTATCAGTTATTAAATTAGTTTCTCGCTTGAATTGGCACCAAATGAAATGTAATGATTACAGTATAGCTACAAATGGTTTCTTCTTCTTTTTGATTTTCCTATATTTGTTACTTCTTGCTCGTATTTATCATTTATCACGTTTCTAGGATTTTGAAATAAATTAAAGTGGTGTATGCATTTATTCGCTTCATTCATATATAGTTTTAAAGTGTTTTAAGACTGCGATCAGACATTTGTTGTTTTATTTCTAATAATACCTACCATTTATTTAACACATTTTAAATTTTCACAGATTCTAAATACGATGGCAGTTTGGCAATAAATATGCAACGTAAATTTACAATGACTGTTATAATTGAAAAATATTAATACATTTCACAAAACATTTATTATTTGTTATTCAATAGGATTTTCTTAAAAATTAATGCATTTATCGCAACACAGAGCTCGTTTAGCCATCCCTCTATGATACTGCTGTTTGTCTTATTGCTTGAAGTATACCAGAACGTTGTTTCTCAAACCTACTAATCTTCCAAACGTTTCAAAGCCAAAAACTTATTAAAGTATGAAAAAAGGAATTTCTGATGGACTATAGTAATTTCAGGACCTCTCATTTCCATTGTGCCAACTACGCTTTACTTAGTTATGACAAATAGGTTTCATTTTAGAATTTTTGACATCAAACCTTTACTTAATTTCGCCTTAAAACACGGCCTATAAATACCCAACAATCTAAAAAGTTCACTGGGATCAACTCAGCATTAACTGCGACTCAGAATTAATTAATATTATTAAGGGAACAGAGGATTTATTTTTTGCTACTCTACTTAGACATTAAGATGGTATCAAAAACTAATTTATGTAAAAGTTGATATAATTTCAAAGTTAAATCTTAATAAATTTAATAGTCATTGTTTCGAAACAAACGTTATTGAATTCATTTACTAAATACCAACTTTAGAGGTACGTTAAAGATATTATATTTTCACAAATTAGAATTTATGCATAGTTTATTGATATAAATATGAAACAAATGAATTTCTGAGGGACTAAGTTTCAGAACTACTCATTTTCATTATGCCAACTATGCTTTACTTTGTTATGCCGTATGAGTTTCATTTTAGATTTTTTGCCATCAAACGTTTACTTAATTTCGGCATAAAACACGGCGTAAAAATATATAGCAATCTAAGATATATATTGGGATTAACTAAGCATTAATTGTGACTCAGAATTAATTACTATTATTAAGAGGATAGTGGATTTCTTTTTTGCCTACCCGCTTGAACATTAAGATGTTATTGAAAATAAATTTATGTAAAAGTTTATAGTATTTCAAAGTTGAATCTTAATAAATTTAAAATTTATTGTTTTGAAACGAACGTTATAGAAAACATGGTATGCACATCCCTTTTACTTATAACAGGATAATTTTTTTTAATATTATACATTTTAGACCTTAGAATAAAACTTAGTTGCTATCGTAAATGTTTGTTATTAAGCATTAATTGTTATTTTACAGTTTACTAGGCAACCTGTTGATAGGTTTCGAAGGTATATTAAGCATTGAAATGTACCTAGAGTGCTTCAAATATTCATAAATTCAAAAATGATTGTTTTAAAACTTGTATAGAGTAGTAATTAATATCTGGTAATCATGTTAAAAATGTTGAAGGATATTAAAACAGCCTTTTTGAATCTTATTCTTAGATATATTTCCCAAATTAATTTGATAAAAAATATCGAATTTTGAGGTAAAATTCATTCAGACGGACGTCTACTCTAATTGTGAATTGCAATTTTGGTTTGCGAAACCTGATAACTGCTCATGCTTCAAGCTTTGCATATTCTGACATACTATATATAGTTGGATTCCTTAAGCACAATAATTGTGCCTTAAAAGAAAAAGAAATTCAGTCTAATATCCTACATTCTTAAACAGTACTCTCCAATCGATGGCCCAATGGTTAGGGAACTGCTCTTTGATAACAGAGTTAATGTGCTTGAATCTCAGAGCTAGCATATAATTTTGCAGACGTTTGTAATAGGCTTAACTATAGGTCTTGGTCTCATTAGCACTAGTGTAGAAAAATTTAGACCGAAGTACTCCAAACCAAATCAAATTTGAATGTATCAAGTAATGCAATTTTTGTCAATATTTTGAATGATTGATTTCTATAACAGCAACCAGTGTCTGTATTATTTGACATCCCTCGTAAAACTTAAAATGATTGTAAAGAAGTGAGGTTTTCTAGAAAAGCATTGTAAGTAGGATGAATGTATTTAAAAAACGGAACTGGTTGCACATTTTTCAAAAGAAAATTGACGGTGGTTGAATTGACAGGAGCTTGACTTTTGGTGTTAGAGTTCGTGGATTGAAATAGCATGGAACTTTGTTACCATCAGAATCGGCTTTAAGCTGTAGATCCCGGCTTAATAAACCATCGAGTTGCAAAAACTCTATCATAGAATCGAAACCAAATCAAACCATCTTCTGAAAGTAGAATAAAAAGGATTATTATAAGAATTAATTAAGTCACCTTTTATTTGATTCATCCTTCAATTTAGCATGTACAAGCTACTGAGCTAACGGTTTCTATGAATTTTGTTATCTTACGGAAAAGGTGCAAGCAATACTTCAAGATCATAAACCCTAAAATTTCTGAGAAATATAACTAATATAAACTTATCAGGATGGCAAAGGCTATTATAACAAGATATTTAATAAATCTCTTAATAGGCTTTTCTGCTTCCCAGTTGAGGGAAACCATTTAAACAGCACAGCTGCATATATCGTAAGGGATATTCATGCTATAGCTTGACCTGTACATCAGAATAATAAATTATTTAAATAAATTCAATAGGAAATTACGATTTTTACAATCTCTTCTATTTACAGTTAAAAAAAGTAATAATAAGTAAAAAATATATAATTTTGGTATCTCGTCATTTTGGTAAATTTTTTAACTGCAACCGAATTGGCTATTATACAAATCTGCATTCTTAATTCTGTTACAGAAACCAGCACTGTTGTATAACTGTTTGTTAATTCTTCATTTTTAAACACTTATAGGGACATTTTGTCATACACATTCATACATATATACTTTAAATTACTACATGGTTTTGCCGAACGATGGCCGTGGTGAGGGTGCCAAACTTCGGTAGAGTTCGTAGGTTCGAATTACATTGTGTGATCGATATTCATAGCCATTCAAAATCAGCTTTAAGCAGTAGGTCCTAGACGAATTAGCCTCCGTGTTGCAGATACGTAGACCGTAGAGCTCGAAATCAAACCAAAACAAACTTAAATGGTGTAATTTTCTTAGGTAAAATCAGTATATAAGTTCTTTACAAAATATCAATATAAATGAATAAAAATATCAAGATAAATTTATATTTTAAAGACAGAGAGAATAAAAAAAAATTATAGCACTATAATAAATGAACGCTTTAAAAAGCATTTCTGATTACTTTTTGCAAAGTTTTTATTCCCTACTTCTTAGAGTCAAATTTGTAGTCGAAACTTTCTTGCTTCAAAGCACTTGATAGCTATCAAGTTTTCTATTTTATATAGACTTCTTGAATGGACTCGCCTTTCACGATAAACCCTTCTTATTGCAACTTTGTTTTGAAACATTTCTTTTAGAGTTGTTTCTGGAATTTTGAAATGCCTGAAAGTTTGCTGTTCCCAAGGAAATCATCTCCTTTATTTATTCCTCCAAAAAGATATTTTGGTTTCTCAGATTCTCCCTTTAGTTTAGGCATGGGAGTAGTTTTACTTTAGAGGGAAAACTTCGTCCCGCATAATCAAATATCTCATGGAAGTTTCTGCGAAAACTTTCCTCTTGTGTTTGGACGTTTTATAGTTTTATATGTATAGTCTATTTTAAACCCACTTTCAACTATAAAGTTACTTTATGGTAACCAAGAGATTTGTAGGCATAATCCAGATTTATTAAACTTTTCTCTAGTTTATTATATGAAAATCGTATGTAAAATTCAGTTTGTAAATAATTGAAATTGCCTAGATTGTGTAAAAAAATATCAGGATTATATTCAGTAAATTTGAAAACTCGCAAAATGTTCTGGTGATAAATTGTTACAATTCTACGCATTTAAAACAATTAAATATGAATCTCGGTAGCTCAGTCGGCAATTTCAACGATATCGTTACTGGAAGGTTGCGGGTTCGGAGGTCTAGCTAGCCTAAGATCCACCGTGTCCGTTAACAATTTAGCGGACAGTGGTTTCGTAGCTTTTGGACTACTTTACTTTATCTTTTTATAATTATGTACGGTTCCAATCTCATACATCTGTGATGTATGGAAGTCAATGATGTAGAATCAAAATCTTCTGTAATTAAAAAAAAAAAACTTCTTGGAGACATGATTTCGATTATATATATATATATATATATATATATATATATATATATATATATATATATATATATAATGTGTTTCATATTTTAAATTTATAACAGATGATAGTTCTACATTTAACTTATTTATTTTTCTTTTGAAATATATGTATTTAAACTTACTGTACCTGAGAAATCAGTAATTCAATTTATCTCACTTACAACCCCAAAATAAAAGTAGCTATACAAGCAACACTTATAAATTGTTAAGCTATTTATTTATTATATTAGTTTAAGGATTATCATTTATTGTTCTTCGTGTCTAGTTAAACTTTTAAAAAATCATAATATTCAAACTGTACAAGGGGAGGGGTTAGTCAGTTAAACTACTCCTCAAACCCTGCTTAGGTATCCTCTAAGGCCCACCCTTCTAAGGAATATAAAGAAAACTTATATATTTTACATTTACAAGGTTCATAGATAGCATTTATAAACAAATTACATTAAATTTTCATGAATTCATTCTGGTGATGTTTAAAGGGTTAAAGGTGATTGAGGCTGTGAAGCCTTCAATGTTCATGGTTCAAGAAGTAGCGTGAAAAAGGATCACAGACATAACATAATTGTTAATTACTTTTATTTCTGGAGGAAATACTGGCTATATACAAAGACATTCTAATATCCCAAAACATTTCGTAATATAAAGGATTGTTGCTTGGATAACATATCCACGAGGATCACAGTCGTAAAAAAATAAGAATTAAATATTCTCACACGATGGGGAGACTTTTCCAGGGTGCAACGCAAATCCAAACTATCCCCGTTCGGTGTCCGAGACCTTGCCGTTCCTTATATGAGCGGACCTTACGAGTCTCCCGAACGTAATTGCTAAAAAGTTGCTTCATTCAAAAGTCGCAAAACCCTCCAAGAGGTCAAAACACCTCCGTAAAAATGTCGAAAACCCCTGAGTTGCAAAATTCTAGGCTTCTTATACCTGGGGGTCAGTTGTGGTCCCAGTTACTTCAGAACTCCAGTTAAGGTTACAGCTAATTTCGGTCTTTAGTGTTCTGAACAAAGAGTTAGTGTTCTGAATCAAGGGTTCTTCATAGGGCATATAAAATATGTTCGTGGTCACAATGTCCTTCAGGTTTTCAAATAAAACCTGAAGGTGGCAGGCTAAACCTATGGGTCTTCTGTTTGGTTCCAGTATCCTTAAAGACTTTAAAGGTGATGGACCAAGTGGATTCTATGGCCGAGCTCTTCAATCCGGAGGTTACTAACAGTAAGCATAAAACTGACAACGAGCGAAAAATAAACACTGAAAAGATTGAAGATAAGATAGAAGGATGTATTAGTGAGTTCGTAACACAAAAATCTAGAAAGTTAAAGGATGGAAAACACAAAATGTTTTTGTGGCTAGGGATATTCGTACTCTGCCTCCAGTATCTAAATTAAGAGCACAAATGCACAAATTTTAGCAAAGTTGTTTTCTTATCTTAGTGGTGCTAATTAAAAGGGAAGACGAACCTCTTTGCCTTAATACAAGTAGTGTATGGTTCAAATTGGGCTTACTTTGTCCAAGTGGCATTAGGAACAAGAACAAACAGTTAATTCAGACAGTGTTTTTGATCATTCCTTTTATACTACCCTTTTTCACTTTAATTTTTATTATTTACGAGAACAAATATACAGAATGTTTTTCTTCTGTATTCACTTTAAATGTCAGAGTCTAATGATTTGTACAACCTAGGTGATCTTGTTTCTCCTGCATTTACTAATTATCCTTGACAAATGCTCCTTTCATAAATATTTCTGTGTCTATTAACCTTTTATAACTACCTTGTATATTCACCTGAGTATCTCTTTATTTTTATTGCTTTCTAGTCCCTTGTGCGATCAACAATTTCTCGTGAAACAAAATACAACCAGCATCTTTTACAAAGTTTATACAGATATCCTACTATTCCAGTCGAGAAGCTTCATAACTTTTAAACTTAAAACCGGTTTTTTTTCATCGTAAAATAAAAACTTCACTACGTTTTAGAAAATGTTTTTATATTTGCCTGATATTTAGAGTTTTAAAAATTATTTATAATACCGAGTAATATAATTAAGAAAATTTATGCATGCAATGGGAGGGAGATTTTATTAATCAAAAGGTAGTTTTGAAGTATATCCATGGAAATATATTTTATCATTAAATTGAAACTAAACATATTTTAATTGATCTTTATTTTTCTTAATTCTAACAATAAATTTTATTTTATAACACAATATTAATATGTTCTTGTTTAGTTTCATATGGGTATTTATTATTTTTAATCATTAAATAAAATTAAAGATTGCATATATTTTGTTTTATCAAATTTTTATTAAATAAGATAATGAAAATAAATAATTTTATACATTTAGTCTCTTTAACACTAGATTTACCAAAACATTCAAAATGTCCGTTTTTGCAATTCAATGTATATTTAAATTGCTGCTAAATATATTTTTAAGCAAGTTAGAGAAGTTGTATTTTACATCGGGAAGATTTTTTTTTATTTTATAATAAACAAAAAAAAAAACTTTGTACATTTTGAACCTAAAATATATTCAGTGTATGCCTCTTTAAGAAGCTTTTCCTCAGTGCACGAAAGTGACTAACTCATAAACAGAAAGCGCCAAAACGAGCCAATCAGTACTGGTTTGTTGCCGCTTTTGCCGGTAAGCTTCTTGTTTACTTCAACTGTAACAAAATCTTATTTTGCTTCAGCGTACATGTGTTCTTTGATTTTGTCTTTTTATTTTATTTCTTGGACTTTCATAGCTACTACTTCAGAAGAGAGATCTTATGTTTAGTTGATAATGATGTGATTAAAATCAGCAGTCACCTACCTGCCTTTCGTTGTACTCTAGAATGCAAAGTTCTTTTTGTATTAATTGAAGAAAAATTTACTTTTACTCAGTAAAAGTTTATCATTATAGATTTAGTCAGTGTTATTTAAATATAAATGTATTTCTTAGACAGTACAGACGGGGGAGATACACCATTTACCATTCTTTGCCGTTTCTTCTGGTAAACTTACTTGCTGTGAAAAATCATTTTTTATCTCAGTAGAATAGATGTCTACCTTAATTTTAGATTTAGTCAGTGTTATTTAAATATAAATGTATTTCTTAGACAGTACAGACGGGGGAGATACACCATTTACCATTCTTTGCCGTTTCTTCTGGTAATTTTTTTTTTTTGTCTTTCGCTTTGAATTAATCTTTTTTTATCTGTAGAATAGATGTCTACCTTTTTTTTAGACAGTGTTATTTCAGTATATTTCTATTTGATTAATTCTGTATGTTTTCTTAGACTGTACAAACGTGGGAGATACACCATTTACCATTCTTTGCCGTTTCTTCTGGTAATTTTTTTTTTTTGTCTTTCGCTTTGAATTAATCTTTTTTTATCTGTAGAATAGATGTCTACCTTTTTTTATTTTGTTTCAGTATTTTCTATTTTATTATATATTAGTTACTGTTTCTAATCTTAGTTGTTAAAGGTACTTTCATGTTGTACAACGGTCATTCCCTAGATATTTTTAAAAAAATATAGATTTAAAATAGAGTATTTTCTATTTTATTATATATTAGTTACTGTTTCTAATCTTAGTTGTTAAAGGTACTTTTATGTTCTACAACGGTCATTGCACAGATATTTCTAAAAAAATATAGATTTAAAATAGGGTATTTTCTATTTTATTATATATTAGTTACTGTTTCTAATCTTGGTTGTTAAAGGTACTTTTATGTTGTACAACAGTCATTCCCCATATATTTCTAAAAAAAAATATAGATTTAAAAAGAGTATTTTCTATTGTATTATATATTAGTTACTGTTTCTAATCTTAGTTGTTAAAAGTACTTTTATCTTGTACAGCGGTCATTCCCTGATATTTCTAAGAAAATATAGGTTTAAAATCTAAATTTTTAATCGGTAACTCATGTCTTGACCAAAAGTTTGAACTTTTAAGATCTAAAAACCGTAATTATTTAGATTTAAACATCATTCCCTCTATGTAAATACCTTGAATTCGATTTTAATCTTAATTCTATATGTTAAGCTCTCAGGCGGGTCGAAAATTGAGGAAAAAGATATTTAATCTACCTCCAGATTTCATCTCTGAAAATGAGTGCCAGGAGAAATCTTTTTCTTTTCTCTGTTCTTATCCAGAGAAACTAATAAAAGAATGTCACTCAGAATTTCAGTTAAACGCAAAGGTACTTAATCATGGATTATGCCTAGAGAACTTAGTAATGTGCTCAAATCACCCGTATGAAACAAAAAGCAAAATCAGAACATAGATGTTCTTTCAAATATAGAGTTTCATTTTTTTAACAGTGACAGATAAGCTGAAAGATTAAGAAAAATTTTATGAAAAGTCATAATGTAAAATGTAGAAGAGAGAATTATTAGAAGTTACAGGGGACCTAACGATATCTAATATAGTTTATGTAAGTTATGAATAAATGGCAGAAAAAGAGCTCTAGGTTTTTCGCAAAATTTAATTTTGCCGAAAAAGCAGAATTTTCCTCTGGATTTAGCAGAACGATGGCCGAGTGGTTAGAGCTCTGATCTTCGGTACCAGAGTTCGTGAGTTCGAGCCTCCCTGAGCCATGGATCTTTGTAGCCGTTCGGAATCGGTTTTAAGCAGTAAGTCCCGGTCTCATTAGCCCTTGTGTTGCAATAAGTAGAACGTATCGCTCCAAACCAAATCTCTGGATTTGAAATTTAAAAATTAATTTCTAATACAGTCTTTTAAAATTTTCTTCTTATTATTATTCTTTGTCTCGATAGATATCTTTATAATTAATATATTGTTACAAAATCACTACAGCTATATAGGTAAAAGAGAATGTAAATTTTAAATTTTTGCTGTGCTTATTAAATTACCAGTTCCTTCAAAAATTAAAGTATAGCAAATGTTAAAAATATGTTAATATTCTATTAATAGACTTAGATTAGTCAAAATTGAGGACAATGATCAAGTACAAGCATTTTGATAAAAAGGAAATAATAACCTACTGCATTAGATTGTGTGCAATCTAAATAAGGAAAAGTAAATGCCAGATATTGTTATATGCCCTGATCTAAATCTATCAATGCTCATAAGTTTATAGTACGATATTAAACAAGACTAACTTTATATAAAGTGCACTATGATTATATTTCGTAATATTTTTAGAATTTTTTAGTTTCATTATTATTTAATGGGACAATTATTTAATTATACTTGTTGGGATCATTTTTCTTCTTCTAATCTTCACCCGATTAACGTTTTCGGATAAATAAAGACAAAATAGATCTCGTAATCACATGCAGAAATGGAAAGATAAGAGCCATTCACAGTTGTTTAGTACTTAGCCTGGTAATGATAATTTTGGTCTCTGGACAAACACAAATATGAATTCTAATTCTAGCTTTTGTAGAATGACGTTCTATAAAACATGACAACATATCTATATAATATGGCACCCGAAAAACAAAGTATACGAATTATGCATTTATTGAGAATAAATTCAGAGATACAAATATTATCTTAAACGTTGTTTTTGTAATTAATACTTGCTATTATGTGTGTTACATAAGAGAACTTTGATGGATAAATTATTATGCTAAACTGTATTACAATGTAATGTGATCTTAATTTGGGATTTTAGTTGTTTTATATACATCTAAAGATCTAAAGTAAAAGTTACAATTTAATCTAATCCCCATTTTGGTAGAACCTGCCTCATTACTGCATTTAGAAACAATAAAGCTTTATAAAAAATTTACTTTATTTGCTTTATCAAATAATAAGTATCCTACTTTCCGTGCAAGATTTTGTAGATATATTCATAATGTTTGTACATTTGATAAAATAAGATTCATTTTAATACATTTTATCTAGACATTGAATACTAACAAGTTCAAATTTTAATTTTTTTCTTAACATTTTTCAAATTTCTTATTGTAAGTTAAATTATATTTTTTTAATCTATAAATAATCAAACTTTTTAAGGTCCTGGGTAAGTGCCCGATGTGCCTCAAAAGGTAACAGGGTCCTGGGTATGCCGTTTCAGATAAAATCAGTATTACTTTTTCTTGGAGAGTTAGAGAAAATGTCTTTAGCTTCTATACAAATGCTTTCTATTCTTGCCTTCCTTTTTCGGGGAAATTATATTACAAATTTAACCCTTCGAGTGGAACACACCGAGGAAAATAAGTCTCCAAAAATATGCTAAAATTTCATTGTGTCAGTGACCAAAGTGTTCTACGATTTTTTACTTCACCCTTTGCCGACTGGATTGGAATACGGGAAACCCACCCTCGTTACTGTCCCTTTACTTCCGGTTATAAATAGATATATAAATAGACATTATAGATTGTTAATTTTTAATACACATAAATCTCGTCAAGTTTCGAAGATCATCCCATAAGAAATAATGGGTTCTAAAAGTACAAATAAAAATATTCTTTAAGAGAATGATTTATATATTTTTTACAAAAGTCATCCAAGCTTTTTAAGTGGTGCAGTTAGAGATACATCTGTTACCGCAAACGAAATACTTTGAAATAGAGATTTACAAAGCCATGAAAAGCTATCAGTCTTTCTGCCTCCGGGAGTAGGTGTGCAGTTCCTAAACAATCGACCTGATCCTCCTACTTCAAAACTCCATAGTGTAAAACACTGGCAGAAATGTACATTACATCCATTATCGGAACGTTTTTCGAGGTCGAAAATTGTACGTGACAACCGCTTTGAAGACATCATCGGTTTGGCGGAATTGTACGTGCGAACCATTTAGAGGGTTAATTATTATTTTGGATAACGTTTTGGTTAATAATAATATTACTGTATGTCTGTTACCTTGGAACCTCTTTATAATTTAAGTTAGAAACTAAAATTATATTCAGTTAGACAGCACTTGACAAAATAAAATGAATTCTCAAGCCGATAAACTAATCATTGTAATTTTAAACATTCTATTGTCCAAACACATTGTTTCGGTCTTTAATCCTAATTCTATATGTTAAGCTCCCAGGTGGTTTAAATGTGTAAAAAAAAGTTGCTTAATCCGCTGTTCATTGTCGAAAATAAGTGCACTACTTTTTATTTTTCTCAAGTTTTTCCCAAAAAATTCCTTAAAGAATGTCACCCAGAACTGCAGCTGAATGCAAAGATACTTAATCAAGGATTACTTCTAGAGAACGTAATAAAGAGCACAAATCACACCCCTGAAATAAAAAAAATCGGAAAAGATATTCTTTCAAATGTAGAGTGCTTTTAAAAAAATACTGTTAAGTTCAGAGATTGAGAAAACTTTTATGGAAAGTTATAATGTAAAATATAGAAGAAAGAAAATATGGAAAGTTACGTGTGACTTAATGATATCGGATAGAATTTTTGAAAGTCACGAAGAAATGGCAGAAAGAAATTCACCATTTTCACCATAATTTCAGTTCATTCTGAATTTTATTTTATACGAATCAACTTACACCTTATTTAGGCACTGATTTTAAAGTGTACTTAAGAATTTACCTCATTATTTTTGTTGTGCTAAATAACTTCAATACAAATATTTATTTATCACGGTTGAATATATATAATGGTAATTTTATTAATCTGTACTTCATTATATAAACTATAAAATTATTGAATCAGAAATTCAACGTTATAAAAGAATAAAAAATAAATATAAGACTAGAACAGAATTATTATATTCGATATTTATAACATATAAATTTTTTTTTATGTATTTATTTTTAATCTTATAGTCTGAAAGCTGCCTTAGTATATAGTCCACATGATTATGAAATGTAAATTTGGATTGTTTCTAAATACTCCACAAAAAACTTCAAAAATTATACAACTGTTTTAATAGTTAAGTAATATTTTAATATATTGTTTTTTATATGCATTGATTAGTGTATAATCATTTATTTTACAAAACTCTTAATAATTAATTTTATCTTTAAAAAAACGAATGAACGACGATTTCAGTAGAAGAATGAGACGCAAAATGAATTTCGCTTTCTTGTTTCCTCAGTTAAGTTATAGTTTATTTTTCCCAACCTTCAATTTACGGCTGCCCTAAATATCTCTTTTCAAATAAATACCAATTTTAGTTCGCAACCTTTAATTTTGTTTTCATTCAATAAAAATTCTAATAAAATATAGTTTCTTTGTATTGATATAATATTTAAAATTTTAAAATCATAGATAATTCTCGACCAAAAAACAAACCATTTTTATCAGCCTTATAGGGTACTTTACAATTTTGGAAAATTAAAAATTTTACTAATACCATCATATGAGAGGCTATATGCTAGTGTTGAAATAATTCACGAAAAATCACGTTAGATACTCACTTTAACACTACACCTTACAAACTTGCACAATGCTTAATTGAAGGGAATCTCGAATAGCAGAAACACAAAACTTTTTATTAATCACTCAACTTCTTAGTTGAAAGAATACGTATCTGACAAAATCTCAGAAACTAGCGTTCCATCAGCACTTAAAAATGAAAATATGCATCTACACAAATATGGATTTTGCAAATCATTTATTAAATAATTGTATAGTTTACCACAAGTGATATTTTTAAGCAGCATTCAACAGGAATCACCTTCTAATTTTTACATCATTTTTAATCATTACCAAATTGTAACTAATGAAAATCAATAAAGAATCCATATTGAATGGAAAAATTTCTTTTAAAAATAACATTGATTAATGATAATCCATTCTTTTCACTTCTCAGAATTGCAAGAATCTGAAATCATAACTAATATCTGTCATTTCCCAATTGGATTAATAACATTTTACAAAGAAAACAATGTTACAATTAAAGACAGAAAAATCATTTATATTAATAGCATTTTACTAACAATGAACTTTTTAATTTTACTTGATTAAGTACTTGTTTAAACAGGTGGAGATTATTTATTGCAATGAAGAATTCATTGATATTCATTTTTGTGATTATGTTCGATAATTCAAAACGTAACGATTAATAGCAACAGACATTTATTTCTGCACATTTCTAATGTTTAATTTTCTTTTTATCGTTCACTTTTCAATTGACGTTTAATTATTGAAAATTTAATTTCGTTGTACATGTTCTCTTTTTTTAAATCCCTGATTAATGTAATGTTTTTCTCTTTCTCTATGCATTAAAACTATTATTCGAATTGATTTCTGTTCATTGAAATGTTTAACACATATTTCTGTCTTATGGGAACACGATTTATCTACGCGAAATTTCACTGAAAAATAGATGCTTTTAATTGAATAGAGATATAAAATTATGATTTAAAAGTAAAGATTATTGAAAATTTTATTTATTTTCAAAATATAAGCAATTTTGGTGGAGAAAGTTTAGTGAAAATTCGCATTTACGCTAAACCTGTTCTAGCAAATTCAAAAACAAATATTTCAATATTCTTCATACTGCTTTTAAGTAGCATATTTAATTGCATCAAAAACGAAAAATATTGTTTAAACTTTACATTAATATTTCAAATTTTGTATAAAATTTCTATAATTATGCAAAAAAAAATTAAACAAATACCAAAAAGTTACATTTTAGTTTATAAATTCGGAAAAAATTACATTTATATCTAAAAAAACATTGAGAAACGATATCTGTCGCAATCAGAATAATGGAAAATGAAATTGCTTTTGTATAGTTGCCAAATACAAATAAAAGGAAAAATAATTATGACAAGAAGATAAAATTTAAAAAAAATATTTCACATTTGTATTGTTTTTAAGACATATTTGAGGAAGAAAATAACCATTGAAACTAACTGTTTATATTTTTACTGTTCAAGAGGTTTATTTTTGATATCGAATTTGGTCACGTAAGATATATTACTTAGTACAATAAATTTTACCCTATTCTATATTATAAACAAAGATAATTCATTTTGGTAATTTTAAATACGTGTCATATAAAATATATCTTTTTTTAAATTCACAAAAACGAAAATTTAATGTCACTGTTTAAATATTCAGAAAATTTTGGTTTATTTACACCTTACTAAAATTTACAAAATGTTGTTAATTGTTATTAAATGTTTGTATATTTATAGTACAATGATGGAACACTATAGCTAATCATTGCATCCAGCCACATTTAAAATGACGCTGCCAGGTTTATAATAATGGTTTCCCTGTGGTCAACAAAGCTATCAAACAAGCCATATTTTATGGCCTATTTTTCTGTTTATATACGCTTTTATGTTTTAGTGTTCCTAGGATCCTAGTAACAAGAACGTTTGATATTATTTTTATGTACTGGTTGGGCGTAGAACTTGTACACACACCTACAGGCATTTAATTTTAACTTATTTCGAAATTTTAAGTTCTCTACAAGACTCACTATTCTTTGTAAAGAAAATTTCGCAGAATTTTTAAAAAATTAATGAGAATTTAGATATAGATATGTATCACTTAACACAGAAATCATTTTTGGTGAAGGATTTCCTTCTTTTAAAGCAGTTGTGATCTCTGTAAATAAATTATTATTATAGATTTACACGAAAATTCAGTTTGACATATATGTGTGTGTATGTGTGTGTGTGTGTGTGAGAGAGAGAGAGAGAGAGGGGGGGGAAGATTCAGAGAGAGTGAGAGTGAGTGAGTGAGAGAGAGAGAGAGAAAGAAAGAGAGAGGGTGA
>CM063498.1:96608850-96678850 GCA_032207245.1 Pardosa pseudoannulata | reverse complement strand
CAAAACAATTAGGAAAGTACAGGGTTTTAACAAAACTACGCAAATATTTGCACCGATAAGTAGCATAAAATAATCATCCTTGCCTAGCAGGCAAGAGATGAAGAAACCTTCATATTCAGTTCAAATTTCATGACGTTAAAAACCAGAAAAAATATATAAGGACAGAAATCGGGATGTTGTAGAAAAGTCTGTTTCGCTGATTTAACTATGAAATTCTATTGCTCAATTATTTTTATTTAATTTAGTTTGAGGAAAGGTGACTTGAAAATGTCTCAACAACGTGATTAACCGGAATCCATGGCATGGCATTCTATAGGCAGACTTGAATCCCTGCAAACACAACGTAGTATCACAGACGCTGTTGGAGTCGCCATAAGTGTCATTGCAAGGCTGTGGAATCGATTCTAAGAAACAGGGAATGTTAGACGTTGTCCAAGGCTAGGTAGCCAAGCGCCACTACAGCAGCTGATAACTGGTATATACTGTTAAAAGCTCTTCGAAACACAACAGACAATGCTACTCATCTAGAAATACAGTTGATCTTGGCAACAGGACGAAGTTGTCCAGACACACAGTAGGTAATATGCTTCATCAGAGAGATCTCATGCACGTAGGCCAATGGTCTGAATTTTGTTGACCTCACGCCACCATGCGGTCCGAAGAAGAAGGACTTCTGAACATCGAGATTGAAAGCAACACGATTGGTGCCAAGTGCTGTTTACAGACAAGTCCCGATGCAGTCTGGAGTGTAGCACCCGACGTGTTTTGGCATGCAGGGAAAAGAGCAGCGACATCACCCCACATTCGTTCGTGAAATGTCACAATTCAGACGAGCTCATTCGATGTTATGGGGTGGGATCAGTATAGAGGAACGTATGCATCTGCATATCATTCCGAATGGTACTTTGATAGTTTGAATGTATGCAAACAAGATACTGAGACCTCATGCCGTAATTTACACTTCAGCCATTGGAGATTCCTTTGTTTTTCAGCATTATAATGCCAGACCACATACAACTGGTCTTGTGGAGAACATGCTTGAAGTTAAAACAATACAGCGTATGGAATGGACAGCCTGCTCTCCTGACCTCAGTCTAATCAAGCATGTTTGGGACATGCTCGGACGACGCATTGCTCCGAGACCAAGGTCTTGTTTTACTCTTATCTTAGTTGTCTTAGGTGTTCAGGAGACCACACTCCATGTTAAAATTTTTCAATCATTTCTAAACAGCTTTTTTTATATTTTACATGTAACCAAACTATTGTCCTAAATCATCTTTTCGTGTGTTTTTTCCATATTTTCAAAGAATTAAAGCTTGATTACAAATTCTTTTACTTCTTTATTTCTGTATTGCGTATTAATACACGTGTACTATAAATTTTAAGCCAATATGTGACTGTCTTGAAAGTTTTTTTAATTCTTTGCGTGCGCCCCTAATTTTTTTAGAAGCATTCTTAACAATTCTTTAGATTCTTTGACCAGTTGGCTGGTGATAGCTCTCAATTTTCAATCATCCAAGTGATTAGTTTCTACATCTTACTACTCAGGACTTTGTATGTAATAGCTGATTGTAGGAAACCGTGTTAAAACAAAGATGTAATTTAATTCATGAGATTACTGTAGCTTTTGTTTAAAATCTGACAAATAAATTACGTGCCAAATATATAGGGCTCGATTTAGCTATTTTTTGTAATAAACTTGAATAAGTATGTGATATACTCGTGAATACATCCATATATATAAAAATGAATTTGTGTCTGTCTGTATGTACTCAATAGAGTCAAAAACCATGCATCCAATCGCTGTGAAAATTTGGTGAATGTTTAGGTATATCCCTGGAAAGGTTTTTGTAAATTTTTAACGTTCAAAATCCATTCCTTCCCCCTTTTTCGAGCATTTCATGTCATTATTCCAAGCATTATTTTCCCCCGGTTAAAAGCAAACGATTAAATTTTTAATTTATCGCATCATAACTAAGTGAAAGAAGCAATATTTCTAGGAATGTGACGTCATCCAAAGTAATTGTTTTAAACGCAATTTTCCTTGGTTAAAAGCAGGAGATTAAAATTTTTAATTTATAGCAAAATAAATAGGTGAAAATGATATTTTTTTATCATTATGACGTCATTCCTTTAAATATCTCATTTATTCATTTCTTATTTTATATTATTTAAACATCGTCTGCGTAGTATCCATTCGATTTGACCTGAAAATTGAAATATAAAGTGATCAAATTTCATTTCTATGTGACGCAAATTACAGCATTTTTATATAAGAACTAATTTTTAATTTAATTCTTGGTTCATTTTTACGTTACAATGAAATGTTTATCAACAATATTCTAACAACAAAAAGTAAAAATTTTAGTGATTCTTATGGGCAAATATAAAAACCTATCCTTTTATAGTTATCTTTATATTCATATGGTCTTCAATATAAGGGTGTGTTTCTGTTTCATACAAAACCCTGTGGTTTGTCCTTTATTTTGGACAACATTAATTAATACCAACAAAATTAGCACTGTACCTGTAAAAACCTCTGCTTCACCTTAGCGAAGCACGGGCACACTTGCTAGTTAATTATATAAATTGTGTCTCGAAATTTAGACTAATTCTTGAATAATTTCACAAATTTTTAGCACGCGTAATCATTAGGCATATTTATTTTTTGAAATTAAAGCTATAACAAATTATACAAGCAATAATTACAGATGTGTAACTGAGTATAACCAATTTCTTTAATATGACAGAGGATTACAAAAGAAAGATAAAAATAAAGCCGCTCTTTCAAGAAATAAATTGCCTATTTATTGATTTCCTTGCACACATATACATTTCGCCTCATATTTACCTAATGCTAGAGGCAGAAGCATCTGATGTTTACTTTGCGTTAGAAAATTTTTAGCGTCTTGTTTACACAGATCTCATTGGTGTGCGGGATATAAACGGACGACAGCATATTTTTCTTACAGTAAACTAATTTCAGAAACCCACAATTTTTATTATTCTTTATTCTAAACAGCTTCATATCTTCGAGTAATTTGACAGAATCAATATCGTCATCATATCTTAGATGCTTACCAAGATTATCAAAACAGAAGATTTACTCCTTTAAGTTAAAAACACGCTCTCTATCGATTTTTCGTGTAATATTTTATTAATTAAATCTCAGCCCTGCTGATGCGATAAGTCTAGCGTAACTAATAAGATATTGTTCTATTAACCAGGTTTTGTTACATCTTCTAAACTTTTTATTCATGTTTTAGAAGTCTCGTGTTAATATGTATCGGTACGATTAATATCCCGCGCTGTACAATTTCTGTTTTTTCCCTCTCTATTCGTGTGTTGAAAATAATTGTGTTCTATGTCCGAAATATTAGTGCAAGGAATTTTTATTCCATTACTACTGCCCCAACAGGTTTTAAGCTACAAAAGTACTGTTCCTAGTTGGTAAATAACGAAAAATTAATGATATATTTCAATAAAGGGTAAGATACAAGAATTTCATAATTATTGGTATCATTCAGGCAGCGGTTTATTTGAATAGACGTTCACAAAATAAAATCGAACATTAAACGACGAAATCATTTGAATAGCGACTATAATTAACAACATTTGTAGGCATTCAAAAACGTAGTGTGTTAATTTTTCTCTATAATAATTTGTAGGAAAGTAATGGCGCTAGTTATATTTATGGAACCTCTATGATCCGCTGTATTTGCTAAAGTTGACTGGGGCACTTAAAATATGTTCGTGGTCACAATGTCCTCCAGGTTCTCAAATGATACCTCTGGGGATGGCAGGCCAATCCTGGGGTGTCGTCTTCTGCTTGATCCCTGCCTCTAAATTAAGAGAACCAGAGGGGTAACGTTACTTCCGTCCAAAGCATATCATGAGGTAGAAGGGATCCTCGGGAGGTAGAAGTGATTCTAGGGAGGTGCTGAATGGGAACAGCTTTCTCAGCCTTTTATTGGCATAAAAACACATAGCCCATCATATGACGGGATCAGTAAAATTTTGCTAACCCTAACTCATCAAGATGCCTCTATCATATGGATGCCTCTATCAACTCTAGGTCTTTTGACCACCGCAGAATGTAATTGGTTAAAATATGTGGGTTGGGAAAATCTTTCAAAGTTTGCCGAAGTTCAACAACGGTACTCGGAAAGCGATGTTCAATAGCAAGGGGTACAGTTAAATCCCAAACAGCGAGCAAACTAGATCAGTGATAGGGCGATCAGCGATGGGGCTATTTTAATGCCCCCGATAGTTCCAAACCATATGGTTATGTATAAAAAACAAACACACAAGCGAACAAATTTCTTTATTATCAAAGATATGTAAATTAAACGTTAGTTATTTATTAGTCCATGAAATAGACTCCTAGACTTTTATGAAAAGAATTTGTTGTTAATACCGGTGATAAAATTTTCATTGCACCAAAAAAATAATCTATGATTAAATTTAAAATTGTCACATATGTACCTATTCTATTATTTAAGTCAAATATAAATTAATATTATTTACGCAATATCTAAGTTCAGTGATAAAACGTATGAAAATAATGCAGACGATATTTAAATAATTTAAAATAAGGAATGATGATTAAAAGTATGACATCATAATGCTAGAAAAATGTTATTTATTACCTATTTAATATGTTATAAACTGATAAATTTAATCGCCTAAACTTAACTCTGGAAAATAGGCTTGAAATAATGGCATTAAACGCTCGAAAAGGGGGAAGGGGTGGATTTGGAACGTTTTAAAGACGACAGTATTTTTTTCTGTAATATGAAGCATATTTATACCAATTTAGTATAGAATAGGATCGATAGTTTAGGAGAAAATAAATTTTACTTGCTTTGAATTTTGTTAACCCTAGCTCATTAGGAATCCAATATGGATGGCTCTACACATTCCAGATCCAAGCGCTTCACAAACTAGAGATCAAACGGGCAACTGTAATATAATAATATAATAATAGCCCCATATAATAACTTAGGCTATTATTATATGGGGGATAGTGTCTTTACTGACAGCAGAGTTAGGAAAATTATTTATCTATTTTAAATTTTTTCAGTAAGACTGTTGAAAAAATGTGATTACTTTAGTTACGAAACGTTTATTTTATGAAATGTCATCTCAACAGTTTACACTTTTTTATAAAATTTATATATATAAAAAATGATAACATTGAAAATATAAGAAAATAGAATAATTATTAAGCTAAACAAATATAGCAAACCAAGAGTGAGTTGGGAGAAATATTTCAAACTAAGGATGCTACCATATTAAAGTCGAGATATGCCCCATCACTGGCGACTTCTGACGTCATTATGATGTGCAAGTTCCCTGTGACATATCTCGACATCTATATGGTTCCAAGGCTTTGAATCGGAACTGGACCGAAAAGAAAATCGTTATTTCCGTTCGATATATCTTCAGTCATTTTGTTAATGCAACCAATATATGATTATTTTTTAATTTAACGTCAACCACATAATTACACTCATTACATAAACATGGAGCCAAAGGCTGGCAGAATGGTTAGGGTGAGGATCTTAGGTACTTGAATTTATGGGATCGAATCCCACTGTGATATGGTTTCTCGTAGCCATTCGGAATCGGCTTTAAGCAGTAGGCCAACTTGTATTACAGCCACATACGTAAGAAATGTGTACTAAATACTGTATTGAATAGCAATATAGCCATAACTTATCAATGCATGAAGATACTCTTTGGAAAATTGGGTATTTTCGGAGTGATGTTGCCTTTTAATCGAATTTACAAATTGTTTGGGACTTTCGTCATTTTTATTGACATTTAATTATTTTTTGAGCGTCGACTACGATTTACATTTTCGGCAGGAACTTCGACTGAAATCATGACAAATATCTCTCTCTATTATAAATATTAACTTTGCAGTAAGATGTTTACACGTGATACCAAATAAATACATTCTTACGAATTTTTCGTTTCTATAATTGGCACCCATGATGTTGTGAAAATGACAGCCGATCTCTAATAAAGAGATATTGCAATATTCGAAGTTGTTTAAATTCCATATTTGTTTTACCCTTACTAATAACTTAGATTTTAGATATTATCAATATTTATCAGGCAGAAGTGACTCTGGGATTAATGGGTTGATTAATACACTGCAGTAGTCTGATTTCTTTGCTGTCATGAGTATGTGGCTTGCCTTATGTTTTTTCCCTTCTTTTCTATCATTTTACACCCTACTAAAGTTATCTGAGTGAGAAATTACTGACGACTGGTAAATCGATAAAAAATTAGAATTTTCAGAAAAAAATATATGTGAAAAAGAATTTAGTTCTGAACATTTTAAAACAATCAGCGTAAAAAAATTCCAATATTGAGAAGAGTTATAAATAAAAGCTTGTCAGCTGTTTATTGTAAAGAAATTTAGCTTACCAAACTGAAATTTGATTTTTCTCAAGTTGTGTTTTTTTCATGTAACGCACATGTTATCTCAAAAAGATTTTAAGACCTTTTTAAGAAATTTTTACAGATTGTATACAATATATTTTTCATCCGATTCACATTATAATGTTCATGTATATTTCCTTATTTTTTCAATGATAAATTTTTAATTATTAAGGAGAAAAATTTAAAATGTTTGTGCGTTTCAAATGTGTAAGAGGATTCGATCCTGGGATTTCTCGTACTGAAGCTCGTTGCGCTGACCACTGTGCCACACATAAATAGCCACAGATTTCAAATAAATCTCAATAAGCCTACAATTCTGGATTTTCAATAAATAACATTTTCTATCATGAATCGAACCCATTCTCGAATCAACTTTATTACAAACACAAAATTTCATCAAAATCAGTCTAGCCGTTTAAGATGAGTTCTTTTACAAATACGCTGACAGAAGAATTTTATATATAAAGATATATATATATAATTTATATTGTAAGAATTTTTTTAATTTAATGAAATACTCCGTTAATGTTATATTAATAACTTTCTAATACATTTTAGTAATTTTACAGTAAATGAAATGGTAAAATACTATTAGTTGTAGCGCTTTTTTATTGCAATATAAGTTCCTTACACGGAAGCAAAATAAGCTCTTTTCTTAGACGTTTAATGAAATACTTCGTTAAATGTTAAAACATAACTCCGTCATATGTTAGTAAATTTACAATGAAAAAAAATGGTAGAATGTTATTAGCTGTAAATCTTTATTTATTATACGTTATTCATACGGGAACATATTTTACGGGAGCTTTAACAAGTTCACTGAGTTGTAAAAATTTAGTGACTCTACAAGTTCGGATTGTTTAAACTTTTAACAAACTGCTATTACACATTTAAGTTGAACAATTTTTTTAAGGCACAAGAGTCGGAAAATTATAGTATTTAATACATATAAATAAGAAGAAAACTAAAGCCTACAATAAAACAATTTTTTTATTCAAATTTAAAAAAAATTCTGAAAAATCAAGTTGATTAATAGCATTTATGTTTTCCCAAGACATTATATAGGTTAAATTAATTTTTATATAAGTTACGCATATATATATATATATATATATATATATATATATATATATATATAACTTTTTTCTGACTATCAAAATTTATTTATATAATATATTATAAATTTATTATAAATACAATTTACATAACCAATTATTTAAACTTGTGAACAGTGCTAACAAATTCCTTTTTCTCTGTTTATCATTATTTTAAAGTTTCAAAAATTGTTTTAAAAATTTACTCCGTTATGATAAATACTCTATTAAATAAAGAATATTCAGAACTTTCAGAATGTATTGTAAGAAAAAAATAACCCTGTAAATTCTAATTTAACTAATAAGGTTTAAAACAATCAGTTTAGTCTATCTAGTTTTCTATCATCGTATTGTTGTTCCTAAATTTTTCAACCAACTAACGATAATTATCATTCAGTCTTCTTTCCTACATTTTCAGTGAAAAGCAAATATTTCTTATCTTTTGTCGAATTTTACAATTCTGAATGGGCTTTGTTCTTTTAAATATGACATAACTGTAATATAAGACAGAGGTTGCATCACAATAAAGGAATGTCATAGTTCAAATAAACTAAAACCTGTTATTTACGCAATTTTTCACCATAATTTTCTGAAAAAAATATCATTCAAAGAGCAGTGCACTATAGAAATGGAAGACAATGAGGTTTTGTAAATATTGTGAAATCCACCTAGTTCAATACAAAATGGCGCCAGTTGACGGGCGCCAACGATATCTCAGTGATGGATTAAATCGAAAACTTGAAGCAATTTCTAAAGTGTTTCAGACTACCTTTCTCGCGGTAATGATTCTTTTGTCCACGAGTTGGATTTCGAAGAATATCTTTTAAATAGCTGACAAACAAACCTATTAAATGCGAAAGACGTTGCGAGTTAAATGTTTCCTTTATTCACGTAAATATCACTGATGTTAGGACATTCTTTAAGGATTTTTAACTTCAGTTAAAACTATGATGGAATTGTTTTAGTGTATTGGAGCATAAAAAAAGTTTCTTAGAGCACTCTCGTTTCAAGAAACGTAACGTAACACTCTTTAACAAATTACTTTAAATTTTATGTATATTAGTATTATAGTATTCATGAAGATAATTTTGTATTTTAAAACATATTTTAAAACTTACTCAAATAAGTAATCTTTTAAAAGTGTTATAAAAGTTAAAAAGGTTTTTTACTTACTTTAAATTTGATTTTTAATGCATTTTAAACTTTATTTTGAAATTTTAGTAATATATTGTACTTTTATAGGAGTAATCTGACTATTAGAAATATATAGTAACCTTATTAGTATATATTTAGTGTATTTAGTATAATATTACTATTATATTTGGTTTACTATAGAAATTGAAGACAAAGAAGTTTTGTAAAGATTGTAGAATCTACCTAGGTCGTTACAAAATGGCGCCAATTGACGGGCCAAGATATCTCAGTAATGGATTAGAAAGAAACTTAATGCAGTTTCTAAAGTGTTTCAGACTACCTTTCTCGCGATAATGATTCTTTTGTCCGCATGTTGGATTTGGAAGAATCACTTTTAAATAGCTAACAAACCTTTAAATGTGGAAGACGATGTGAGTTGAATGTTTTCTTTATTCACGTAAAATATTGCTGAGATTAAAACATTATTTAGAAATTTTTATCTTCAGTTAAAGCTAGGCTAGAATTGTCGAAATGTTTTGGAGCATAAAAAAATTTCTTTAAGCAATCTTGTTTCAAGAAACGTAACTTAATACTCTTTAACAAATTGCTTTAGTTTTTACGTACATTACTATTATTGTATTCATGGGGATGGTTTTGCATTTTAAAACATATTTCAAATCTTATTAAAATAAGTAGTCTTTGAAAAGTGTAATAAAAGTTTAAAAGGTTTATATATTCAAATGTTTATTTTATTAAACTTTAAATTTGATTTTATTGCATTTTAAAATTTATTTTGAAATTTCAGTAATATATTGTACTCTTATATGAGTAATTTGACTATTAGAAATATATAGTGATCTTATTACTACATATTTAGTATATTTAGTTCAATATAACTATTATATTTAGTATACTATAGAACTTGGAGACAAGGAAGTTTTATAAAGATTGTGGAATCCACCTAGGCAGTTACAAAATTGGGCAAGCAGACGGGCGCCAAAGATATCTTAGTGATGGATTAGAGAATAAACTTAACGCAGTTTCTAAAGTGTTTTTGAGACTACCTTATTCGCGATAATGATTCTTTTGTCCGCATATTGGATATGGAAGAATCACTTTTAAATACCTGACAAACAAACTTATTAAATTTGTAAGACGACGTTATTTGAATGTTTCCTTTATTCACGTAAAATATCAATGATGTCAGGACACTATTTAAGGATTATTATCTTCAGTAAAAGCTAGGATGGAATTGTCGAAATATCTTGGAGCATAAAAAATAGTTTCTTCAAGTCTCGTTTCATGAAGTGTAACGTAATACTCTTAAACGAATTGCGTTAAATTTTAAGTATATTACTATTATAGTATTCATTGGTATATTTTTGTATTTTAAAACATATTTTAATTCTTATTCAAATAAGTAGTGTTTTAATACATATTGTACTCTTATATGAGTAATCTGACTATTAGAAATATATAGTAATCTTTTTACTATATATTTAGTATATTTAGTACAATATCACATTTATATTTAGTATTCTATAGAAATTGAAAACAAAGAAGATTTATAAAGAATATGGAATGCACCTAGGTCGTTTAAAATAGGCACCAGTTGACGGACACTAAAGATATCTCGGTGATAGATTAAAGCGAAAACTTGAAGCAATTTCTAAAGCGTTTCAGACTACCTTTCTCGCGATAATGATTCTTTTGTCCGCATGTTGGAATTCGAAAAATCACTTTTAAATAGCTGACAAAAAAACCTATTAAATGCGGAAGACGTTGTGAGTTGAATGTTTCCATTATTCACGTAAAATATCTGTGAGGTTAGGACATTATTTAGGAATTTTTATCTTCAGTTTTAAAGCTGGAATGGAATTGTCGAAATGTCTTGGAGCATAAAAAAAAATTTCTTCAAGCACTCTTGTTTAAAGAAACGTAAAGTAATACTCTTTAAAGAATTGCTTTAAATTTTAAGTATATTAGTATTATTGTATTCATGGGGAAAGTTTTGCATTTTAAAACAAATTTTAATTTTTGTTCAAATAAGTAATCTTTGAAAAGTGTGATAAAAGTTAAAAAGGTTTATGTATTCAAACATTTAATTATTTACTTTGAATATTGTTTTTAATGCACTTCAAACGCTATTTTGAAATTTTAGTAACATATTGTACTCTCATATGAGTAATCTTATTAATATATGTATACAAAGTATATTTAGTACACTATTACTATTATATTTAGTATGGAGACATAGAGGTTTTGTAAAGACTATGGAATCTACCTAAGTCGTTACAAAATGGCACCAGTTGACGGGCGCCAAAGATAGCTCAGTGATGGATTAGAGAGAAAACTTAAACGCAGTTTCTAAAGTGTTTCAGACTACCTTTCTCGCGATAATGATTCTTTTGTCCGCATGTAGAAATTCGAAGAATCACATTTAAATAGCTGGCAAACAAACCTATTAAATTAGGAGGACGTTGTGAATTGAATGTTTCCTTTATTCACGTAAAATATCACTGAGGATATTACATTATTTAGAGATTTTTATCTTCAGTTAAACCAAGGTTGTAATTGCCGAAATGTTTTAGCGCATAAAAAAAGTTTCTTCAGGCACTCTTTCAAGGAACGTAACGTAATACTCTTTAAAAACGTTTTAAATTTTAAGTATATTAATATTATATTACTCATGGTAATAGTTTTTTATTTTAAAACGAATTTTAAATCTTATTCAAATAAGTAGTCTTGGGAAAGTGTGATAAAAATTCAAATGGTTTATTTATTTAAAAGTTTATTTATTCTTTACTTTAAATTAGATTTTTAAGGCATTTAAAAAATTTTTAATTACTAATTTAATCTTCTTACTATGAGTAATCTTACTATTATAAATATATAGTAATCCTATTACAAAAATATTTTTAAACTAGCTAATATCTTAGGAATTGCTAAAATTCCTGCTTGAAAAATCGATTTTCATTTATGAGTTTTTTTTTTTTACTGTTTATAGATTACTTTCCTATTATATACTATTATTTTGCTAAACCGGTTGTCTGTGTTTTACTCCCATCTGTACAAGTAATCAAGCAATTAATTCGTAAATTACGATTATGAATTTCTTTACTATCTTGGTTTATTTACAGATTTATAGAGAGCATTGCTAGGTATATTAATTGTTTTCTGATTTTTGATGTTAGTAGCATTATAGTCAATGTAACTATGTCCAAGATAAAAAAAAATCACCATAATTTTTAAAATATTATTTTCGTACAAAACTTTCTTCAGTTATTGTAACTGGAGGGATACCGGTAAAAGTATTTAATACCAAACAGGAAGCACAATTGTAACTGTGTATTATTTTACCGAAGAAACGACTACTTTGAACTTACAATAGTTTTCCTTTACCATGAATATTAATAAAGAGGTCCCAGGTATCAATACCATAAAGTAAAATTCATTCAATTACTGTTACGTACCACAGTTTTAATAAACTGAGCCTGGTAACCCAATAATTACTCCCTATTCTCTATGTATTTCAGATATATATGTTACTGTGAATTTCCGAAATTGGAGAATGTCGACATACACCAAATACCTGAGTGAAAAACCGAATATTTGATTATATTCTTATATATTCGGACTATCACCGGTGTATGTCGACAATCCCCATGCACTGATGGGGAATGTTAAAAAATATTTTTTTACGTTTTTAAATCATATTTTATTATTAAAACTTATAATGATATATGTCAAAACAGCACATACCATGAATGAATACTCCAAAGTCTCTGTGTCCATTCCAAAGGAAAATATGGAAGAAGAGCTCCAAACTACAACGCCTTCTATCAAGCCCTGACTAAACAGCAGAAATTTATCTCTATTAAAAGAGCGACAGCAAAAGATAATCTTCTAATGCATGCAACGAAAATGTTGCAAACCTAAAAAAATTTACTCCTGCTCAAATTGATGACACTGTGCGAATACAAGTCCCTGCTGTCAACCGTAGTCATACAGATGCCCGAAATGTATTGGCAGTTGTTGTTCCAATAGAAGATTCCAACTTTTATAAATTAATAAACAAAAATGGTACCTTCAAGCAGCTTTATAAGCGTAATCAGTTTATATTGTGTAAAGAAAATTTACTCTCCATAGTTAAACGCTGTTATTGTAAAAAGAAAATTTCAACAGTTACATGTTCTAGTAGTATAGATTTGACTGAATTACGGAGAAGAAAATATGAATATCCGACATGTTAAACATTCACCATTAGTGCATGGTAAATGTCGTCATTTACCGGAAGTCAGAAATAAGGGCAGATATTTCGGGTATACACCAAATGACTACGTGAATGTTGACATTCACCGGTGAAAGTCGACATTCTCCAGATTTCGGTCTTTCACAGTAAATATATAACCTTTTGATTAAGATATGATATATGAGGAAGTTTTATGACTTTCCGATAACTTCAACTTATTATCAAGATTAATATTTTTATCTTTAATTCTAATCGTCACATATCTCCGGGAAAGAACTTTTCTGAAGTTAATTGCAGCAGTTTTCAATTCTGTAACTTTCAAATTTAACTCTCTAGGACGCGTGCCGGGACTATGAAGCCCGAGCGTTATAAAAATATTCCACACAAAATCATGCAATAGAAATAAATTTTCCAAATTTTCAGTAACTGTCTTATAGATCTTTCAGACCATATTAACATGTATTTTCGTAATTTTCTCTAAATTGTTTTCACAGAAAGATATACTTTTATTAAATTTGAGTTCCAGAGACCCAGTGCATGCCCATACACTTTTAAATTTTTATTTAGTTTTTGTGGTCAGAGGAGAGATGCGGTGAAAATTACATCGTTAATTAATTAAAGTTAAGAAATTTAAAGATGTGATTTAAATTTTAACTTGTGTATGCCTTATGCTTGTGTTTTCGAAATGCTAAAAATAAGATCTACAGTCCAAAATAGATTTAAAACTTAACATTTTAAATAATCCGAAATATAATTCAAACTTTTAATAAAGTATTTTTGGTAATGCAATTTGCTAGTATTCGGCTCATAAAAGTTGCTCCGGGCATCCTAGGCTTGAAGCTCTAATCTGAGCTGAGATCTTCATCAACTTAGCTTAACCTGTATGCCTGATTTTACTGAATGAGAGTGCTATTACAAATAAAATACAGCCAAGTGTAAAGTGACTCTAGAAAATAGCTAACTATTTGTTAACGAATCTTTCTATTTCCTTTATGCACTGTACCGAACGATGGCCGAGTTCACAAGTTCGAATCTCGTTGCCACCATGGATGATCGTATATGTTCGGGATTGGCTTTTAGCAGTAGTTCTCAATCACATTATCCCTAGTATAGCAAAACAGTTGACTGTAGTGTTCCAAACCAAATCTTTATGCACTTTTTTAGCCAAGCTGTTAAACATTACCTAAATTATAACCCATTTTTCCATATTTACATTTGCAACGCCGTATGATTTTCTGTATTGTCCATATTAATTGCGAAATAAATATACTATTTGCCACTATTAGTGACTTCCAAAACAATGCATTTATATATTAAATCACATAAATGAACATGTGCTAAAACACATTTATGGGACTGGATAACGATTTTCGTTATGTTATTTATATCTGTCATTGTGTATCCAGATCTACACGGATGCTGAATTCATTGGAGTCAGCACACATGCACAGATTATAGTATATAAGATAGTTATTAAGAAAAGCTGACTGCTTCACGACTTAAGTAACTTAAGTAATTTATTGTCTGGCTACTTGTATCTTGCCAACATTGTTACTATTTAAGAGAAAAGAAGATAAATTTCATAAAATGGTTAAATAGCCTTGCCTTTTCTATAAAGGAAAAATTATTACAGAATGTGACTGAAAGTAAAAACTAATTATGTTAAAATATCGTTACACACACGCCGCACACACACAAATATATATATGTACTTATGTATATATATATATATATATATATATATATATATATATATATATATATATATATATATATATATAATTATTAAAAAGTGAATATCACTCAATATAAACCTTTTAATTTCTTCTATATTTAATGTAAATTATTTATTATATTTAAAGAGAGAAAATGACATAGAACACATAAGTTTGTATTAATTTATTAAATAGCACGTTATCTATGTCTCACAGAACAATTCTTTCTTTTATAGTATATTCGTTTAAAGCTCACTGTGTGTAATTCAAGAACAGAAAATATTTTAAAATAACAGCTTGTTTAAAACTCAGTTTTGTGAAGGTTTTCAATAATTTTTTTTAACTACGTCAATAAAGTTTCTTGATCACTAGTGATAACAATACCTATTGTTAAAAATAAGTCATTGAACATACAAGAAATGAGCGATTGGATAATAAAACCTTTGATAAGTTAAGAAATCATACATTAGAATGAATGGCGTAAATATAGCATATTGTTAAAAATAATAAGCCGTTAAACATACAAGAAATGAGTGATTACTAAAACTACTAGTAATCTTTATTCTTAGTTATCTTTAAGTTAGTATTTCTACATTAGAATTAAGTCAGTGCAGTATGTACTTGTAAAAAGTAATTTTAAATGGTTAATTCAAATGGTCAGACAGAATGATTTGAGATGGTCTTCGATGTCAACAATCCTCCATTCAGCATCCCATTATACGCTAAACAACGGCCTTTCACTATGTAAAGAAGACCCAGTTCGAAAGTTCACAAAAGGCACGTTTGCTGTTCTTTATACATCATGCCGTCTTTTCTTGAGGTTTTAGTTAAGTCTGTATCAGAATTTAATGTAACGTGAATTCGTTACAAAATATATATATATATATTTATATATATATATATATATATATATATATATATATATATATAATTATTAAAAAGTGAATATCACTCAATATAAACCTTTTAATTTCTTCTATATTTAATGTAAATTATTTATTATATTTAAAGAGAGAAAATGACATAGAACACATAAGTTTGTATTAATTTATTGAATAGCACGTTATCTATGTCTCACAGAACAATTCTTTCTTTTATAGTATATTCGTTTAAAGCTCACTGTGTGTAGTTCAAGAACAGAAAATATTTTAAAATAACAGCTTGTTTAAAACTCAGTTTTGTGAAGGTTTTCAATAATTTTTTTTAACTACGTCAATAAAGTTTCTTGATCACTAGTGATAACAATACCTATTGTTAAAAATAAGTCATTGAACATACAAGAAATGAGCGATTGGATAATAAAACCTTTGATAAGTTAAGAAATCATACATTAGAATGAATGGCGTAAATATAGCATATTGTTAAAAATAATAAGCCGTTAAACATACAAGAAATGAGTGATTACTAAATCTACTAGTAATCGCTCTAATACTTTCTAAAAGTTTTTATAAGTTAGTATTTCTACATTAGAATTAATTACGTCAGTGCAGTATTTACTTGTAAAAAGTAATTTTAAATGGTTAATTCAAATGGAAATTTTTCCATACGACTTTTAGAAGGTAACTTAGCTTTTTAATGTTCTTAAAATAAATGTATGCATTAAATAAATATTTAAAAAGAAATGCATATTAATCTAAATCCTCTAGCTATCAAAAATTTTCATATTCATCTGAAATCAGAATTAATGCTTTTATCTGAATTTATCAAAGCTTGAAATAAATCCCAAAATAAAATATCAGAATATAATTTACTTTTCCATAGATTTTCCATCTAAAAGATTTATATTTACTTATTGCTCTATTTTGTCAACATATGGATTATATCATGATAACATGCTCATCTCCAATGAATAAGAAAATTTTCATCTGTATCGGATCAAAATAAAAAGCAGGACGTCTCAAAAATGTACCAAATTCCTTCTGCTGTAAAATCAGCATAACAAAACTGCCAGGCAAGTAATACTACAATATGTTCCTAGAATCTATATATTGAATAAGATTAGATTTAGGTACAAGAATTAAATGAGGTGAAAGACTGTTACTGTCGAGATGAAAAATTTTAAGTGTGAAGCTGTTTATTTAGAGTTTTGCTTTTTTTAAGTAGAAATATATTTCTTATAAAATCTGCGATGTCATTAGAAAGCCTGTATTAAAATCTTCAATGTATTTACCAGGAAGTATTTCTTCATAATTCAAATATTCATATATCAGTAGCTTAGTTTACGACGTTATTTTATTAAAATGTACTTTTACCGTATACCAGAGAGTATATAGTGAAATTGTATTGTCTACTATTTCTGTAAGACAGACCGAGACTGTCTGGACTATTGCCCCTCTTTGCATAGGCATTTGTGGCTCTTCAGTCTTCTGCCTCCATGTATATCATTAACCCTCTGACTGCTCATCCCGCGATTTCCACGGGCATGTGTTTTCTTCCTTTATTAAGAAGCGCATTCGGCCTTTTTACCGTTTAACCAGTCGAATAAAGTATATACAGTATTAGACATTTAATTTGGTAATAAATAGAATTATATGACTAGAACTATAGTTATATTAGATAACAGAATCATAGATAGACTAATAATTTTGATTTCATTCTAATACCTGTGCTGGTGTCTTAAAAATAGTTTTAACTACAGCAAAATGTAATGATAAATTAAGCTTGAATTCCCAGCAATCATATATATTGATTGGTCGCTCTGGTATTAAACCACAGAAATAAATATACCTTCGGTAATTTTTAACATTTGCAGAAATAAAAAATGTTACTGAGTAAAATTTCATTAAAAAATTATTATTTTTATTTCGAATCGGAAGGCACTTGCTTCTATTGCATTCGCCAGTACCAAGCCGTAGTTATTTGCAGACCATTTTGTTATGGGAGCACTCTATATAGGTGGTAAACATTACTAGACTTCATGTTGTATTGAATACCATGCATTGCTGTTAACCATATCTACTGGTCATTGTTAAGGTTCCAGTCTAATTATCCCCTAATAAAACAACTCGTTGGTTACTCATTATTTTTTTATGAGAAGTCCTCACCTCCTCGCTTCCTTGTCATCTGAACTGTATTAAATTTTTGTTTGGTTTATTTATTGCCTAGAGGCCTAAATTGATGTTTTGATCTGTCTTACGTTCGGAGGTTAAAGTGAAGACTTTCCACTTCGCTAGGTACTCCGTTAAACCCAATTATCTTGACCTTGACTTTAATGAAGTGGGTCCTAGTAATTTTGAAGCGTAACCAAGTTTGTCGTGCTACCACCAGAGATATCATTGAGGAACTATAAGGACATTGCGACCACAATAATACTTTATGTGCAATACTATTTTACGCTCCCATCCTTCTTGAATGTAAACTGTGGATCGTTGGATATATTCTTTTACTATAAAATCTGAATTCCATGATTTTTATATTATGCTGATTTTAATTTTTCAAATTTTAATTTTTAATTTTTTTAAATTACACTTATTGTTTTTAATCATACATTATCAATTGATATTTAAATATTTTTTAAACCTTAATCTTGTATTTGTGCTTTAATTTTGAATTTCCTTTTAAAGTCTTGTGATGGTTATCATTCATATTATATTTACTTTACTTTCTTTTTGTTTGTTTAATGTGTTACAATTTATAAAACTTGTTTTAGCACAGTATGCTCCCCAAAAGATTTTACGCCAATAAACCTAAATTAATTAAATAGCTTTGGACAGTTTGAGCTTGGGATTCAAAACCGTCCGGTTACATTTCATTGCCGAGCTAACGTGGATCATTAAAAAATAAAAGTTTAAAATAAAAAGCATTTATTTCATGATGGCAGTTTTTATAGCCCCCTATCCGCTACTCATTCATTTAGTGTGGGCAAGTATACATTCACTAAGTTACACCGAAAACAGCATGTGACAAACTTCCTTATATAGCGTTTAAATAATTTGATCTCGCCATTTCCTTCTGTTTTTAATGCTAATTTATTCTTTTTTATTTCGAGCCTTCAAAAGCTTAGAAATCAGATATGATATTTTTTTTCAGTTATCCATTTTTTTCCTTTTAAAGCCGTTTAAAGATAAATAATGAGGCTCATCTACCTACCCCTTTTTTAAGAAGATTATTACACACAGGTCCATTATACCTAAATATTATCTGATAACTTCATTGCAAATTGGTTTTGTTCCTTTAAAGGGAGTTTTAATTAACTCAACGGCTTTTAAATTTTTTTTAAACTTACCTTTTCTGTGTTTTAAATTTATATTATTTTTGTAGGCTTGAAACAAATAATTTAACCTCTTCCCTGATTTGCCCGTACGGGGTACGGGCACATCTTTCGGGCCTTTACTGATTTGCCCGTACTCCGTATGGGCAATCTGATTTCTATTTCGCTTGCACTGTTTCGGCCGTATTTTTCCACTTTTAATAAAAAATTATTCATATAGATGTCCAGTAAATGATAGTTTGCAGTTTATTATATTTTCTACTCTAATTAGTTCAAAAGCGCGGGTTTTTTTCTAATGTTTTGTATCAGAAGACGAATTGTTATCTTTTCGTGTATAGCTTTCTGGTTATACTTTACTAACCGCCTGATAATTTTATTGACGTAACTGTTGAATAATATATTTTTACTTTTAAATAATGGATAATTCAGAGCTTATGGAGCTAATTTTTTGTGATTCGAACTGTGACTCAGAATCAGAAACTGAATTATCTGTAAATGATAGTAGCGAAAGTTTACTAGATGACCTGGATAGTAGTGACTCTGATAGTATAGATGGAATCAGTCAAGCAAGACAATTTTTTAAAATTAATTGTGATAATCCTTCGGATCTGCCTCCTAGATTTGCTTTCACTGGAATTCCAAAAATTAACTTGGATATCGATGAGACTAAAGGCAAACTTCAGTTCTATCATACTTTCGTAGAAAAGATGTTGTAATAAATGCTTAAAAATATTAGAAATGTTAATTTTAATAACATATCTTTACTTAAAAATGTAAAATGCACAAAACAATGCAATAAAAAATGTGACATTTGTTAACCGAATTCTGGGGAAAAAAATGAAACTGTCAAAGAGTCAATATATGTTTAGTGTTCCGTCAACCAAAAGAGGTTGAAAATCTCTATCGTAAAGTTTTTCATTTAAATGATACTAGAAATATGAAAAGAATGAAAATGATTCTAAAAATAGGTTATAAATAAGTTTCGATTAGATATATACCAATAATACGGTCGTAAAATTTATTTATAATCTTCTCAAAATATTTTTCTAGCTTTAAGTATACTTGTAAAGAAATGTAAAAACAGAATAAACAATTTTGTCCCAAACATAAACACAATGTATTTTTGGAACACCTGTTATGAAAGTCCTAAGTGCAGCAAATTGAAAAAAGTAAAAAAAAAAAAAATTAATTTTTTTAAAAAATTAGATTTTGTTTTGCAGTTTTTTAATAAAAGTTTTTCATTTATTTTTTATATATATAAAGTGAAATATTTTTTCAGATCATCAAATTTCTACCACAATATTAAAATTACAAATAGTAAATTATGTTTTAAGAAAAGTTTTTCTAGTCAACCTAGAATATCAAATATATGTAAAAAATTAAAATGCAAGAGTAAATAATCTAAGTAATAACTGGACTTTTGAAGTTTACATTAAAAAATGTGACAAATACAGGTAGATTTTACCCCTATACAGGCAAAATACACATTTATTATCTCACTATACGACTTCTATATACTTTGCCGTGATCGTTTGTGTACCCTTTAAAAATAAGGAAATACTTAGAGTATTGATATAAATACACCTTCTTAATTTCTTGATTTGTCCACATTATTCAAAGTTAAAGTAATAAGCTTTTCTAAAATATGTTGGCGAGTTTCGATATCATTTAGTAGTTAGTCTCCCTATTGAAATCTTACGGTGTCAAATTTCATCCTATGAAACGCTAGAAGCATACCTCTTTTCAATTAAAGAAAATGCAGAATAAATGCATGTAGTTAAATTTTCTCTCTCGAGGAATTCAGCATTAAGAGAGCAGTACTAAATTAGGAGAAGAATACCTCTCCTGGGGATAATCGAAATTAAGGGGATTACCCGCCTCTGGCAACTTGAATGCCTGGGGTATGTCAAAATAGACCGCCTATCGGGAGTTATAAATGATTGGTTTTCTTTCTGTAAGTTGAACAAGAGAAGGAGAAATGTAAGAATCTCAACATTACACTGAGAGGTCAACACGACGAAAATTATTTCGAATTTGAGAGAAGAATCTTCCTCTTGAGGGTGATCAAAACTTTGTGAAATCTCCGATGAGACAAAATGTGAGATAGTGACACCAGTCATAGTAAACAGTCCCTGTTGAGTTACCGTTGCTTCTATGTCCTTTCGAAAGCAATTGTACTTACTGTCTAGGATTTCGTAGTTGTTCAGACTGTTTCAAACTGTAGAGAACTGTATAATTAATCATCGTGTAATCAATAACTAACTGTAACAATCCAAATCCAAATTAAATGCAAACTTATGAAACGAAATGAGCACAAGAATAGCACGAAAATCCAAATATTACCCTTAAAAGCGGTAAGAAGTCAGGAATCTGCCGTAGCAAGAGAAATGCATTACTTCAAGTTACTATTCTTCTGAAATTACCAAAGATTATATAATATTGTATGTATTACCACTTCAGAAGGATAAACATTGTATGACTTTCTGGTTTATATTGAAACCCTATAGGCTAATAAATGAAAGTGGCGTATGCATGTCGCAGAATTGGGCGAATATATATATATATATATATATATATATATATATATATATATATATATATATATATATATATATATATAAGAAGATACTCATTGCAGTATTTCGTGCATACAAAATATCAAATACATAGAGTATTTAACGTTTATTAAAGCAGGTACTAATAATATATTTCGATCAAAAGCATGTGCAGCTATATGTGGATTACCTTTTATCCGTTAAAGTCGTTCACAATATCGGCAATTTTAACGCCCAAGCCTTGCTATTTATTAAGACGTAATAAAGATAATTTACATTTTCTGACCCTATTTTCTTCCATTCCCTAAAGGTCGAAAGTTATTTGGCGCCATTTGATGTTCAGCGAGAATATTAACGAATGATAGGTGTGTATAAGAGCTATTTTAAAGTCTTTTCCCTGAGGCGTCTCATTATGCTCTTTAATGTGATAACACTTTTATCGTGAATGTACCATGATTTAAGGGAACTTTAGGTGTGCTCAGTAAGCAAGGGAACAAAACAAAAAAAGGAGATAGTCATGAAGTACCTAGTGGACGCATAAATTTTGAGGAAGTGAATATAGTCGTTACAGGTTATTTAACGGACATTAATGTAGCTTGGGGAAAATGCTGAGTATATAAATCTAATTTAGCTAATGCCAAATATATCCTATTTAGAAAATGCTTTGTATAGGTTTTATATAGCATGTCTTCCAGTTGTAATTTCCTCTTCATGGAGACTACGAATAGGTGATGAATGATTTTTTTAATAGGACATTTCATTATATAATTTTCAAATCTCTTAGTAATGAAATGAGTGTGGTAGAATACGTAATTTATAACACAATAAGATATATTTGATGGCATTTTTACATGTTTGCTGGTATTGATACAAATCATTTGATACAAATTGATACAAATTTTTCAACTAATCAAATTGATTCAAATTTTTGTTTTTATAATTATTTGCATAAATTAAAGATTTATTCTAAAATAATCTATGTAAGACCTTATAAAAAAGAAACATATTAAATAAATTAAATGTAACATCACCACAGAATAACCCTGCTGTTGCTTTCTTTTAAACAAACAAACAAATAATTGTAACTTATTTTTAAGGATAAATAAAAAAATATATAATTCAATAATTGCAATGATGCAGATCAACGATTTTCCTCAAGACGATCTCTGTGAAAACAATTGCCTCTGGATAGCTGAGACTGAGAGTGCCCCTTAATATGTCATTAATGTAGAACAAATTTTTATGTCCATTTACCTCTTGTTATGTCAGAGTACTCATTAAGAACTCACTACATGAATTAACTGTACAACTACAGAATAATAAAATTACAATTTTAACTCTGATTATTTCAATAGTAGCGAACAGATACAATATAAATAAAACGTTTGATATTTAAAGTACTATCTCTTAACTTTGTACTTTATGTTTCAAATTACAAAAATATTAATTTTGTTGTTGTTGTTGTAGTCTTATCATGGTCAAACTACGCACGATTGAGTCATATGCTACTAGTGTTAATGCAAAGGGGCGTGTCTTTCGTTTTAACGTGCACCTCATTGGGTGAAAGTATGACTCTTTGTTTAATTAGGTAAGTTTGAAGCAGAGACCAAGCAGAAGACCCATAGTCTTAGCCTTTTACCCCCAGGGGTATTGACTGAGAACTTGGACATTATGACCACGAACATATTTTATGTGCCCCAGTCACCTTTAGCGAACAAGGCAATATTATTTTTAAATGTTATTAACAAGATGGGTGAGCCTGATATACTGATATGAAAATACTTATGTTCGGTGCTATAATTGTGAATAACCAAATAGACAATCAAAGTATCATTTGAAAACATGTTATCAAGGAACGGGAAAGAGGTTGATATATAGAAAGACGATGAGGGAGACACTGACATCCAAATAAAGTTATTATCCTTCATCGTCATCGTTATTCTGACTCAGTAAGGGAGAATACTTGAGTAATATAAATGAGCGGTAGAAAAATGGGATTTTTTTTTCTTTTGGCTATTTTTTTTAAATTTTAATTTTCATTATTTATAAGAATGAATATCCATTGCAATTATTTTATTTTGTCTTTAACCTTCCATGAACCCCAAAACGTCCTTCACTCATCCCCAAATTAATTTTAATATACCACGAACTCTTCAAAGATCATACGATCGTCTGGAGGTCCGTTTAAACGACGTTGGTTTCCAAGGCGTTTTAAAACAAACCAAGTTGAAAATTAAAATGTGTAATACCTTTTTTTTTCAATGTTAGCTAGACCATCTGTAGCCAAATAGAGGTCCTTAAAAGATATTTGGCGGTTAAAAAAAAGCAGATTATTTATTGTAAACAAAAGAATAATTAACCCTTACACTATAAATAGAAAGAAAGGTTCATCATAATTCAGATTAAAAAATGAAAACCAACAGAACTTATGATAAACTATTATTTTCGTTATTTTTTATAAATCTTAGGTGCTATTTATTAGCGAAATAAACAGTACATAAGATTAGATTTCAAACTACTACTTCTTTTTCTTCTTTTCCTGTTTAAAATAAAATAAATAAAAAAAACCATAATGAGCCCGAAAAAACAAGTAGATATTATGTATTTTTTAGTAAAAATAAAGTAACTAATGAAAATAGTAATACTTTACTTGGAGAACTGATTAATGAAGTTTTCTTTCAACTTAAGATATAAATTTTTACTTTTAAGATGTGCGTTTTGTATTAAACAAATAAAAGTTTCTGATTATTCTTTAATTACATTTACTGCCTTTTTCTATTTTAAATTCATATAATTAGTGGTCTATGAAATAAAAATTAAATATGTAGTGGTCAATGAAATTTTAGGTTTGCCTACTGCAGAGCTAGAAGACTATTTGACACGACAATCAACCAACCAGAAATCTTACATTTGTCACTAACATGAAAAATGTTCACTAAACTGGTATTTACCCAAATAATATACCACATGAAAACTTCTAAATATTTTAATATATATTATCTCAAACTATTTTAAGCTTGATTTTATTTGATATTATATATTGCATCAAAGATTATTGTTGCCAAGAATACTTATACCAGAACTCCAAACAAATAGCGTGACCTTAAAAACATCGATGATATAATTTTCTTGGATAAATACACAATTAAATTGTACAGACAATCGAACCTGTGTTTTTGATCAATGAATGTAAAGTTCAAAGGTTAGTTTTTCTGATCTTCAGATAACTTATGGAACTTATAAATTCTTTTTTGTATTCAGGAAACTAAATAATACTAATTTTCTGATTATATATTTTTAATTTTATGTATTTTTTATATTTTTATAATATAAAAAATAAATAGAAATATATAATATATATATATATATATAATATTTTATTAATTCATTATATATTATGAACAATACAGTAAGAAATGCATATATCCATATCATTTTATAATTCTCAACCTGTAGTATCATAATTTAAGATTAATTAAAAAATTTTATCTTTCTACCACACAAAAAAATATAATATATATATTTATGTATATATATCTATATATATATATATATTATTAGCATAACAGATTGTATTTTAATTTTGTAAATCCAAAAAATGTAAAATGTTTTTAAATGCATTATAAATTGGACCGTCTTGATGGAAAAGTAGAAAAAAAATTATTTTAAAAATACTTGACGCCACCACGCATACCCACATAACAAACGTAATTAGATTAAATTAAAATTCCCACGCCGCCTTTACGGGTATTTGATCCTTGGATTTCTCGTGCTGAAGCCCGTTGCGCTGATCACTGGGCCACAGATACTTTCATATTTCAGATTATAATAATCTCAATAAGTAATTCAATTTTTAATAAAAAAAAATTTTTATGTTCAAATTTAATCAACCATTTGTGATTCAACTTAATTACATACACAAAATTTCGTCAAAATCAGTCCAGACGTTTAAGAGGAGTTTTATTACAAACACACTGACAGAAGAATTATAAAGTTATATAGTCAGGGGCTTAACGTGGAATACAATAACAGACAGTAAGAACAGATAATCTAATTTATTAACTCAATCAAAGAGCGAAGTACAAATGCAAGCTCTGCACTACTCAGAACTCTCCATGACTGAGATTTTGATTTTATACTAGAAAAGTTAGAAATCTGTCAAGTCGATGAAAGTTTTAATAACGCAGAGAAATGGAATTTTCCAGATGCTTTTCTAGAGATAGTAAAGAAAGTCCAAGTTATGGCAAACTAAAGAATTTCAGAATATCTGGAACACAAAATAAAGTAGAACATAAATTATGGAATTAAATATATACAATTTTTTAAATTATAGTCTTAAATTCAAACTCACGACTTCTTGATCACAGTAAGAACAGATAATCTAATTTATTAACTCAACTGTAAGAGAGAAGTACAATGCAAGCTCTGCACACTCAGAATTCCGTGACTGAGAGATCTTTGACTTTTATACTAGCAGGAAAGTTCAGAAATCTGTCTGGAAGTCGATGAAAGTTTTATGCATAACGCAGAGAAAAAAATGTTTCCAGAATGCTTTTCTAGAGATAGTAAAGAAACGTCCAGAGCACTTACCTGGCAAACTAAAGAAAGTTTCAGAATTTCTGGAACACAAAATAAAGTAGAACATAAATTAGGAATTAAATATTTATACAATTTTTTAAATCCTATAGTCTCTACCGAGATTCAAACTCACGACTTCTTGATCACAGTAAGAACAGATAATCTAATTTATTAACTCAATCAAAGAGCGAAGTACAAATGCAAGCTCTGCACTACTCAGAACTCTCCATGACTGAGAGATCTTTGACTTTTATACCAGCAGGGAAAGTTCCAGAAATCTGTCTGGGAAGTCGATGAAAGTTTTATGCGGAACGCAGAGAAATGGAAAATGTTCCAGAATGCTTTTCTAGAGATAGTAAAGAAAAGTCCAGAGCACTTATCTGCAAACTAAAGAAAGTTTCAGAATATCCTGGAACACAAAATAAAGTAGAACATAAATTATGGAATTAAATATTTATACAATTTTTAAATCCTATAGTCTCTACCGAGATTCAAACTCACGACTTCTTGATCACAGTAAGAACAGATAATCTAATTTATTAACTCAATCAAAGAGAGAAGCACAAATGCAAGCTCTGCACAACTCAGAACTCTCCGTGACTGAGAGATCTTTGACTTTTATACTAGCAGGAAAAGTTCCAGAAATCTGTCTGGGAAGTCGATGAAAGTTTTATGCATAACGCAGAGAAATGGCAAATGTTCCAGAATGCTTTTCTAGAGATAGTAAAGAAAAGTCCAGAGCACTTGTCTGGCAAACTAAAGAAAGTTTCAGAATCTCCTGGAACACAAAATAAAGTAGAACATAAATTAAGGAATTAAATATTTATACAATTTTTAAATCCTATAGTCTCTACCGAGATTCAAACTCACGACTTCTTGATCACAGTAAGAACAGATAATCTAATTTATTAACTCAATCAAAGAGAGAAGCACAAATGCAATCTCTGCACAACTCAGAACTCTCCGTGACTGAGAGATCTTTGACTTTTATACTAGCAGGAAAAGTTCCAGAAATCTGTCTGGGAAGTCGATGAAAGTTTTATGCATAACGCAGAGAAATGGCAAATGTTCCAGAATGCTTTTCTAGAGATAGTAAAGAAACGTCCAGAGCACTTACCTGGCAAACTAAAGAAAGTTTCAGAATCTTCTGGAACACAAAATAAAGTAGAACATAAATTAAGGAATTAAATATTTATACAATTTTTAAATCCTATAGTCTCTACCGAGATTCAAACTCACGACTTCTTGATCACAGTAAGAACAGATAATCTAATTTATTAACTCAATCAAAGAGAGAAGCACAAATGCAATCTCTGCACAACTCAGAACTCTCCGTGACTGAGAGATCTTTGACTTTTATACCAGCAGGGAAAGTTCCAGAAATATGTCTGGGAAGTTGATGAAAGTTTTATGTGGAACGCAGAGAAATGGCATATGTTCCAGAATGTTTTTCTAGAGATAGTAAAGAAAAGTCCAGAGCATTTATTTGGGAAACTAAAGAAAGTTTCAGAATCTCCTGGTTTGGTTTGGTTTGGTTTGGTTTGGAGTGTTACGGTCTACTTTTTGAAACACGAGGGCTAATTAGACCGGGACCTACAGCTTAAAGCCGATTCCAAAAGGCTACGAACATCCATGCCGTAGTGGGATTCAAACCCACGAACTCCCGTACCGAGTTTCAACACCCTAACCAATCGGCCATCGGTCGGCTCAGAATCTCCAGGAATACAAAATAAAGTAGTACATAAATTAAGGAATTAAATATTTATACAATTTTTAAATCCTATAGTCGCTACCGGGATTCAAACTCACTTTTTTTATTACGAGACTAGTGTGATGACTAGTCCGCTATGGAGACTCTTTTGCTTCTTTTCAGTGCAGCAAAATATATAATGAATAATGCCTTTTTTCTTTCACATGCTCAAGCTTTGTCAGTTACAACTTTTATTGAAAATACATAATTTAGAAACAAATTATCGGTTGAACATAACTCAATACAAATCGTCTTTCCACGACTAGCATAAGGAACATACATTTAAATTCAGTACAAGCAATAACGAAGATATATAGCGCTTCTTTCATCTGGCCGTTTCACTTTCTTCCCGGAATTTCAAAGGAATATTATTTACGAGCTGTCACATTTTGCTGTATCTTTAAAAACGTGAATGTAATGCAGAACATGTATATCATCGTAATTTTATTGTCATTGCTCAAAATATCCTTTCATAAGCTTCAGACGCCTGGAGACGTAAGTTAAATAAATGTACTTCTCTTTTTTCCTTACACTATTTTCTTTCTCGCACTCTAATGTATCGAAAGAAACATTCAAATAGAAAATTTGTAAGGTGTTTTCTTTGCAAATATTTTTTTTAAATCTTTCATCTATTGATGTTTTTATTTTAATACCATGATTTTTAGTAAGTTTTGTGGGATTTTTATTATTTTCAACTCATGCTTTTTGAGGAAGGATTATGCATTAATCTGAGAAAATTTATCAACTACTGTAATTTTACTAGATAAGGACAAGAATGTAAGAGTTCTAAGAAGATAATTTTATTTAAATCATAAAAAAGGGACCAAACTTTCAGTCAAGAACTTAGCATTAGTGAAACTTTAATACTTATTCGACTTGAATATTATGCATTAAACCTGTAAATTATTAAATTACTTAATAACCAATTGATGTATATGGAAGGAAACTTGTATATAACGTGTTTATCATTTCATACACACCTGTTTTTAAATATTTCAGTTAAGAAATTAACATTGATAATTTTTTAATATTTATTCGGCTTCAAGTTCTCACATTAAACCTGTAAATTATCGAATGACTTAACGCACAATTGTTGTATAAAAAGAAAAAAAAACTTGTAAAAATTTGTGTTTACCATTCCCTGTACACATGATTTCAAATCTTTCAGTTAAGAACTTAATATTGATAAAATTATAGCATTTATTTGGCTTTAAGTTCATACATTATACCTGTAAATTATTAAATTACTTAATACTCAATTTATGTTTATGGGGGAAAAACTGTAAAAAGCGTGTTTACCATTAACTGCAAACATCTTTTTAAAATCTTTCATTTCTTAATGATTTTCTTCCAATATCATGATTTGTTAGCACGTTTTGTACGATTTGAATTATTTGCAAATCATTTTCGAGAGAGGGGTTAAAAATTAATTGGAGGAAATATATTAACTATGGTAATTTTAACAAGATAGGAGACGAATTTAGTGTTTTAGTGGATTTTTATTTAAATCATAAGAAAGGGACGTAAACTTTCAGTTAAGAACTTGGCATTGGTGAAACTTTAATACTTGTTTGACTTGAAGGTCATGCATTTAACCTGTAAGTTATTAAATTACTTACTGATAAAGTGATGTATATGGAACGAATTTTGTATAAAATGTGTTTACCATTTGATACACACCTGTTTTTAAATATTTCAGTTAAGAACTTAACATTGATAAATTTTTTATATTTATTCGGCTTCAAGTTCTCACATTAAACCTGTAAATTATCGAATTACTTAACGCACAATTGGTGTATATGAAGAAAAAAAACTTGTAAAAATTTGTGTTTACCATTCCCTGTACACATGATTTCAAATCTTTCAGTTAAGAACTTAACATTGATAAAGTTTTAGCATTTATTCGGCCTTAAGTTCATGCATTATGCCTGTAAATTATTAAATTACTTAATGATGAATTTATGTGCATGGAAAAAAACTGTAAAAAGTGTGGTTACCATTAGCTGCCAACATGTTTTTAAAAATTTTCATTTGTTGGCGATTTTCTTCCAATACCCTGATTTTACAGCACGTTTTGTAGGATTTGAATTATTTGCAAATCATTTTTGGAAGGGGTTTTAAAAATTAATTGGGGGAAATTTATTAAATACGGTAATTTTAACAAGATATTAGACGCATTTAGTGTTTTAGTTGGATTTTTATTTAAATCATAAGAAAGGGACGTAAACTTTCAGTTAAGAACTTGGCATTAGTGAAACTATAATACTTGTTCGACTTGAAGATCATGCATTAAACCTTTAAGTTATTGAATTACTTACTGACAAAGTGATGTATATTGAACGAATTTTGTATAAAATGTGTTTACCATTTGATACACACCTGTTTTTTAAATATTTCAGTTAAGAAATTAACATTGATAAATTTTTAATATTTATTCGGCTTCAAGTTCTCACATTAAACCTGTAAAGAAAGGGCGCAAACTTCCAGTTAAGAATTTAACATTGAATGAAATTTTAATATTTATTCGCACAAATTAAATCGGTGTATTTAAGAAATTTAGACAAAAAAGACATTTCTAAAAAACGTGTTTACCATACTCCCTGTACACATGATTTAAATTTTCTGTTAAGAATCTTATCAGTTAAGTTTTTAATTTATTTCTTAACATTGATAGGAAATTTTATATTTATTCACCTAGTTCATACATTATACCTGTAAATTATTAAATTACTTAATACTCAATTTATGTGTATGGGGGAAAAAGCTGTAAAAAGCGTGTTTATCATTAACATTTTTTTTTAATTTATTTAAGAACTTAACATTTAACAAATTTTTAATATTTCTTCCAATATCATTAAATCTGTAAATTTTTAAATCATTTAATGTCGAATTTATGTATATGTAAAGTCACTTAACATTCCTTGCAAACATTTTTTAAAATTTTTCTGTTAAGAACTTAACACTCATGAAATTTTAATATTTATTCAGATAAAAAATCATTCACTAAATCATAAATTATTAAATTATTTATTAGTTGAATTTATTATATGTAAAGACACTTCTAAAAAACGTGTTTAAATTCATTGCAAAGATTTTTTTAAATTTATCAGTTAAGAACTTAACATTTATGAAATTTTAATATTTATTCAGATAGAAAATCATGCATTAAATATGTATATTATTAAATTATTTAATGTCGAATTTATGTATATGAAAAGACACTTGTAAATAAAGTGTTTAACATTCCTTGCAAACATTTATTTTAATTTATCACTTAAGAACTTAACATTTATGAAATTTTAATATTTATTCAGCTAGAAAATCATGCATTAAATCTATAAATTATTAAATTATTTAATGTCGAATTTATGTATATGAAAACACACTTCTAAAAAACGTGTTTAACATTCCTTGCAAACATTTTTTAAATTTATCAGTTAAGAACTTAACATTTATGAATTTTAATATTTATTTAGCTAGAAAATTATTTATTAAATCTGTAAATTATTAAATTATTTAATGTCGAATTTATGTAAATGAAAAGACACTTGTAAAAAACATGTTTAACATTCCTTGAAAACATTTTTTTTAATTTATCAGTTAAGAACTTAATATTTATGAATTTTAATATTTATTAAGCTAGAAAATCATGCATTAAATCTGTAAATTAGTAAATTATTTAATGTCGAATTTATGTATATGAAAACACACTTGTAAAAATCATGTTTAACATTCCTTGCAAACATTTTTTTTAATTTTTCCTGTTAAGAACATTGATGAAATTTTAATATTTATTCAGCTACAAAATTATACATTAAATCTGTAAATTATTAAATTATTTAATGTCCAATTTATGTATGTGGAAATACACTTGTTAAAAACGTGTTTAACATTCCTTCCAAACATTTGTTTTTTAAATCATTGAATGAAGAACTTAATATTGAGAAAGTTTAATCTTTATTCCGCTTACATACATTAAACATGTATATTATTAAATAACATAATGTCCATTTTATGGATTAAAAAAAATTGTAAAACAAATGTTTATCATTCGTTTCTAAATAATTACAATTTTCATTTTTCATTTGTGCATTTTTTTGTTCTAATACCCTTATATTTTAGCAACTTTTTGTATTATTTTTTATTATTTACAAATTATTATTTGAAATTAATAAATAATTGGAGAAATTGTATTAGCTCCAATAACTTTAACATGAAAAGGACAAGAATGTAAGCGTTTTGATTAGATTTTTATTTAAATCAATAAAAATGAGACTTAAAATTTTATTTCAGAAAGCAGCATTGATGAAATTTTAGAACTTATTCGACATGTATTAATTTCTTAAATTATTATATTATTTAAATCTCAATTTATGGACATGGAAAGATACTTGTTGAAATTTTGTTTACTATATTTCTTAAAACTGGGAAGTAAAAGTATTTATTTGATTTACACCAGATGTGAGATAAATAAATACACGATTCCTTTTTACGCTTTTAGCTGAAATGTTATTTATTAAAAAAGAAAATTCTTGAATCGAAAACTTGTAAAGTGAATTCTTTCCCCACGTTTTTTCAAAATATTTCTTTTGTTATTTTTACTTTAAAACATTTTTTCGTATATATCTTATGGAATTCTTTATTCCGACAAGTTGTTTTATTTCCTAAAAACTAATTGGGAAAATTTATTAAATACAACATCTATAATAAATAAAACGAGGGAAAAAAAATTCTTGTTCTGATCTTCGAAGCATTTTTTTACTATATCTATTATTTCGTTGATATTTTTAGTAAAACAATTTTCGTATATCTTTGATAGGGATCTTTTTTCGGCAAAACATTTTTTATAAAAGTTAATTGGGGAAACTATATTAATAACATCTACCTTAACAAGATAACAAGATGTATTCAATTTTTTTATTAAAATAATCAAATATTAAAGAAAGGAAAAAGCTTTTATTAATGAACTTGAAATTTATGACATTTTATTACTTACTCGGTTATTGTTTGAAATCTATGAATAAATAGAAATATAATTTATTGTATTACTTTATTATATCTTCATATATAAAATTCTTCTGTCCGTGTGTTTTTAATGGAATCCCTCCTAAGCGGCTGGAATAGTTTTGATGAAATTTTGTGTATGTAATTAAGTTGATTCGAGAATGATTTAGATTCACAATTTGATCCAGTACAAAGTATTTTTTATTAAAAATCCAGAATTGCGTACGTATTGAGATTATTATAATACCGCTTGAAACCCTTCGCTGCCAACGTATCTGTGGCTCAGTGGTCAGCGGAACGAACTTCAGTACGAGGAGTCCCAGGATCCAATCCCCGTACAGTCGATGTGGGAATTTTAATTAAATCTAATTACGTTTGTGATGACTGTAAGTAATGTGGCGTCAAGTATTTAAGTATTTTTAAAATATTTTTTCTTTCCTTATTTTTTCATCAAAACAGTCCAATTTATAATTTATTTAGAAAAATTTTACAATTTTTGGATTTACAGTGTTAAAATAGGACATGTCTGTAGGGTCGTCTGTATTATATATATATATATATATATATATATATATATATATATATATATATATATATATATAGATAGATAGATAGATAGATAGATAGATAGATAGATAGATAGATAGATAGATAGAGATCGGGAGGGAGGGAGATAGAGGGTAGGGAGGGAGGGGGAGGGAGAAATGGGAGTGAGTTAGAGGGAGAGGGAGGTAGAGAGTTAGAGGGGGAGGGAGGGAGAGGGAGGGAAAAGGGAGGGAGAGGGAGTGAAAAAGTAGGGAGAGGGTGGGAGGGTGGGAGAGAGTTAGAATTTGGGAGAAGAGAGAGTAGGGAGTGAAGGGAGGGAGGGAGAGAGTTAGAATTTGGGAAAAGAGAGTGTAGGAGTGAGAGGGAGGGAGGGAGAGTGTTAGACGGAGGGAGAGGAGAGATTAGGAGTGGGAGGGAGGGAGGGAGGGAGAGTGTTAGACGGAGGGAGAAGGGAGAGTAGGGAGTGGGAGGGAGGGAGAGAGAGAGGGAGAAATTTAGAGGGAGGGAGAAGAGAGATAGGGAGTGGGAGGGAGGAAGAGAGAGAGAGGGAGGAAAGAAGGGAGACTATTATTTTATTCAGCATGTATAGAAGTGTTTTCCAACATTTTTCATTAAGGTTACACTAAAAAAAGGCTTAAATTATTTGAGGTACACCTAGATTAGTTGAACTTATGAAATAAAATTTTCGAAAATGTAATTTGGGAACATGCTTTGAGAAACAGTTAAGATAATTACAAATGTCATTTTAAAATCACAAAACCAATATGTACTGTAGTTATCATGTTGATAATATTTATTTTATCAGGCCTTTGTTTAGAAGTACCATTTACAGAAGAAAAAGAGAATTGAACCATATATTTTTAACTTAAGAACGCAGGTGCACCCTTTTTTTATTTTTTACCGCCATTCTTGTGACATCTTTTGCAGATAATATTTTTGCTTTTTTTACAACTCTTTTCTTATTTTTATGTATGTAGAAAAATAAAAATCAATTTTCTTTTGGATGAGTACTTTTCCTCTAAAAATGCATTATATTCATTGTTAGAGAATTGCACTGTTAAAATATATTAACTACAGCCACTTTAACAAAACTAAGACCATTTCTAACCATTCTGCCTACAACAAATCGGTACGGGACTCTACTGTGTGTGTGTCGGGGGGAGTGAGTGGGTGTGGGTGGGTGGGTGGTTTTGAAAGTGGGGGTTAAGAATTAAGCGAGTTATAATTAAAAATAGTTAGAACTCATTAACGACGTAATGGGAAGAAGACATACCCTCGAGCGGAACTATACAGTGTAAAAGAGCTGACGCGGAAGTAGACATAGGAATTTTGCTTAGGTAGCAACGCCAAAAAAGACAGTTCTGAGAGTGAACTCAGGCTGATAACATCCTCCACGCTTGTTGCTCCAAGATGAGACCAAAGGATTTCTAAATGACATAGCCATGGATAGAAGGATTACAATAAAGAAGTTTTTTATGTGAAATGGAAGGTGTCTTCCGTGCTTTAATAACTCGCCCAAGTCATATATATATATATATATATATATATACACACATACATACATACATACATACATACATACATACATACATACGTACTCGGTGCTGTGTGTATCAGCGGGAGACAAGCCCTTGCATAATTTTTTTCTTGTACTCTGTAGAAACGAAGGTTGTAATCCACAACTCCATTTTAAACAAATTATACTATGGCCCATAATGACCTATTCGTCAGTGTACTGGACTATCGCAGTGTACTGGAGTTTGCTGAATATTAGGCTGCTAGGTTAGGGACTAGGAAGATTACTAAACATTTACCTGTACAACCATATAGAATCAGAGAACATCAAGGTTAAATCTGCAATTCTGTGAGGCCTCTCGCTGAGAGGATAAAGGTAGAAGGTAGGTACGTAATCATGAGCTAAAAACCCCTACTTAGAATAATGAAAATTGGTGGGTTTATTCAACTTAGTATCACCAACACCTAACACCCAGTGAATTACTAATAAGCAGCCCGTTGTGAGGCAATATTACAAGGTAAAAACACATCAGTATACAAATATGTACTTTTTGTTGCTTTTTATTTACATTTATTTCTTTAACAGTAAGTCAAATTTGATATGTTCAGCTAAATGTAGCAACTTAGTGACATTATTTGTACTTATTTTTGATTATATGGTACTCTATTACTTTACACATTTGCGTTATACAATTTGTCCATAGAAAATAAGCTTAACATTATATATATATTTATATACAATATACATAATATGCGTGCCTGTACACACATAATGAGTGGTCATTCATTGTGATAGTGTACCAAAAAAGCTGTGTTTCATTTTTCTTTAAGACAGCTTTTCTTACATGTAGTATCAATTCCAAGTTATGTTTGCCCATAAAATTATTTTAAAATAGTTTTTCGTCTCACTAGCACTGAGATTATTACTTAGCAATAAATCTTTAATTTCATAAATAGGAAATTGGAGTGCACTACAAAAGATGATATAAGAACCAACCACTCTAACTTAGGCAATTTAATACTACGGAAAATAAGTATTTGCATACTTTGTAATAAATAATTATTAAGTAGCTTGATAAATTACTTTTATAAAATCAATTGATCTCTTTATTTCCCTTCTTATATTAAGAAAATTCCTTTAAATTTAATTTATCTTAAACTGTTTCAAATTACTGATTTCATACATTAAGAAATTTGATATACAGAAAAAGGGGGGGATAATTTGCTATCCTGGTAGAAAGTGGAAATTTTTCTTACAAAGCAGTGATAAGAAATTTTATATCAAATTTCCCCCTTTGAACAGTTGGTATGCATAGAGACGCCATTTTAACATTAATATATTATCAACTTTACACGTGACTGTAGTGTATCACTTGCAAAAGCTTGTTTTAGCGTAATTGACACCAGGGTAAACAAATAGGATTTGGGATGCATTTAAACCCATTTACATGGTTTAATAACATGAGTAAATATTCTATACTGACTACGCAAATATTACCAAAATATTTAGTTACCAGATATCGAGTGAAAAAATAAGTTGTGTGTTCTTATAGTTATTTTAATCTAATTTAATGTTTTTATAATATATTAGCAAGTGTGTCCGTACTTCGCTACGGTGAACTTAATATATTACTTTTAAACAAAGATTTTTTTTCTTGCATAACGAATGATAGGTTTTTCTTTGCCTATGAGAGTCACTGAAATTTGTAATTTTCGTTTTTAGAATATTGTTGATAAACATTTCATTGTAACTTAAAAATTAACCAAGAATTAAATTTAAAATTATTTCTTACATAAAAATGCTATAATTTGCGTCACATAGAAATGAAAGTTAATTACTTTATATCTAAATTTCCAGGTCAAATCGAATGGATACTACGCAGAAGATGTTTAAATAATATAAAATAAGAAATGAATAAATGAGATATTTAAAGGGATAACTATTTATTATGTGATAAATTGAAATGTTTAAACTCCTGCTTTTAACCAGGGAAAACTACGCTTAAAACAATTACATAGGATTAACGGAATGTTGTCACATTGCTAGAAATTATTGCTTCGTTCACTTAGTTATGATGAGATAAATTAAAAAGTTAATCATTTGCGTTTAACCGTGGAAAATAATGCTTTTAATAATGACATGAAACGCTCGAAAAAGCGGAAAGGAATGGATTTCGAACGTTAAAAATTTTCGAAAACCTTCCTAGGGATATACATATTAATTTCCCAAATTTTCTTGGCGATTACATGTATGGCTTTTGAGTCTATCGAGTACAGACAGACAGACAAACACAAATTCATTTATATATATATATATATATATATATATATATATATATATATATATAGATTATTTCGAAACTAATGAATGCTTGTATAGAAAACTTTAAAACTTTTTACTTCCTTGTAGAAAGTAAAAGACAATTTTGTAATCACGATAGATTTCAGAGCTTAAATTTCAATAAAAATATTTATTTTGATTTTTATTTCGTATTTTGTTTTTGGTTTTATATCTTTTCTAGTAGAATTTGCAATTTTTAAATAGTAGTGACATCATCCCCTATTAAGATTTTCCTTTTAAAAGCTGAATAGTATTTTCTATACATGAACTTGTGCTCACTGTGTATATATTGTGTATGGATAAAAATAAAGATTTATAGGTTCTGTAAAAATAGAAGTTTCGAAAAAATATAATTTTGTGTAACATATTTTTCTAAAATCTCTGAAAACTTCATGTTTGTCTACTGATTGCACATTTAGCAAAATATCAAAATCACCTGTAGCTAGATACTGTCATATGTTCTTTTAAATTTAGGTTAACTATACAAAATGCTTCCCGATAAATCAGTTTAAATTTAGTACTTACCATGGTCTTATCCATATCTACATATCAATTAAAAATAGGTTTTATGAAAATAAAATAACGAAATATGAATGTTTCCTTTTAGTAAAATATAAATATATTGGAAAATTTATACTTTTACTTTCTTAATTTACGTTAGAATCTTCTTTGTAGTTTTTATCCTATATCAAGTTATTATCTTTGTTTTACATTCCACTATTGAAAATAACTTGATAAGATCTTGAAATCTCTTCTGATCAAAATGTTTTAAAATTACGTTACTACTGCCATCTGTCGGAATAACTTTAACATTTTCTCAAACTTTGCTTTGATATTTTTAGTTATTTTCTGAACTTAATGTAAGTCTACTTTTTTAAATAATCAATTTGAAATAAATTCATACCTCAAGATGACATTTGGATTTTAATTAATAAAATAACTATAAATCAGTTCTAGTACAGTATATTTTTTATGCTACTGTATAATTTTATTAGAGATTTTGTTAGGAAGGGAATAGAGAGTAGTATAAAAAAACAAGTAAACAAGTTGTCTATTAAAAAAATTAGTATTGTGATCTTATAATCGTTTCTAAATTCAAAAATGTTTCAAATAGCTCTCTTTTTGTAGTTTCAGGTAAACCAGTATCACTTTTATATTTTATATTTTATTCTAGATTAAGATTTAACTCCAATAGATATATTTTTCCTTTGTCAAATCATTTTTTTTTTCAGAAATACTTGCATTGAATTAACGTATTGCATATCCATATTAACTGCAGATATTTATTTTCCTTTACACCGTAGAAGTTAAAATGGAGATGGAAAATAAATCTTGTGTTTGTCTTGTACTATTAGTATTAGTGCCACAGATATAAAATATATAAATCATCAAGCATAACTATTTAATTATTCAAATCTTCTGTCATATACTACATTATCAATCTTTGTAAAAGATTATATGAAAATAGTAAACATTTATTATCCAATAATTTAAATCTCTTGTGGTATCCTATATCATAATTCCTAAGAAGACATAACGAAGTGGTTTAACATTATTATCTAATTAACGAAATCTCCTGTGATTTCCTGCAATATTAATATTGCTGAAAATATAGAAATGGTTAGACATTAATGTCTAACTATATAAATCTCATGTGATGTCCAATATTATTAACGTTATTTAAAAGTTTAAGGTATAAAAAGAAATATTTGATTCATAATAAACTTAATGTTTGAGTACAAAATCTTGTTTCAAGCAGAACTGATAATATCAGATTGGCGTGCGTCTTCAACAGAAAGTGTAGCCTAATTATCAATATGTATCTTATCAAATCTTGATAAAGATGTATGATAGCAATGTCTTTGGTATTAACCCACTTTCTTTTGCATTTTTCTTGTATCTAATCACTGTGTTTCGACCACATAGCAACTAAATGTATGTTGTTATTAAGTGTATGAGGAATTTCAAAGCCATAAGAAACAAAATATAAGCATTATTAGTATTTTAGCTTCGTGTTTTTTTCTCACTTTGGCAAAATTAATGAATGTAATTAGCAGCTTTAAAAGTAGATCAGTTCTTCCCAAACTAATTTCCCCCTTATTTACTGCTTACTTGAAGTATAACATTCAAGGCAAATGTTTTAATTCAAAAGCTCAAACACACACACGCACACACACACACACACAGCCGTATTAAAACCAGAGCCAAATGTTACTCGAGTGTTAAGTACAAAATAGGTATTCACCACACCATAATCCGAGGATTATTTATACTTTTAACTATCTATTTATACATCCTATCCACAAATCACACTACAATTTCTTTACTAGGCATGAGCAGATCATCTTCTTAAACATTAAATAAATATGGTGGACAATGAACGTTTACTTGATTTGTTTTCTGGTGTATGCTAATATGTATTTAGCAGTTATCTTTATTACTTAAATACGTATATAAACGAGCAAAAATTTAAACTGTATACTGTATTATCCAAAAAAATAATTATTAATGAAGTAGTTGTGATATAAAATAATGAATGTATAAAAGTGGAGTTCAGTCTCCACACAAGTCCTTCAACGAGTATACTAGTAATTTCTTAATTTTCTTCACTTTTAATACCTAATATATCAGTCTTTAATTATATTACCCTAGTTTAAAAATCAACCTAATTTTAATCTGTAATTCTGTAATGTTTACCTATTATTATTTATTTTTGATATTTTGTTACTATTTTAACAGAAAATTTCTATCATTGTCAGAGTAACATGCGAACATTAACAATGAATTGACCTAAATGCATACATCTGCTCATACACAATCGCGTGAAATTTTCAACCAATCGTAGATCAGCTTACAAACAAAGAATTATTAATTCTAGAATCAGGAAAACCTTTCATGGAAAGTACTACAAATAGTAGATTGAGGCAATCTTCGGATTTCATAATCTGTGTGTTACTCTCCGTTTTGTGAATACGGCAGTAAAAGTCTCAGCTTTATTTCTTTCGCACTTTCAACGAAAAAAATTGATCTAACTATAGCAGTATACGGATTCCTTAAGAAACCTTTACTTTCTTGCTGGCGGATATTGTATAGCCTTACAAATCTTTCTGAATGCAGAATAATCGATCACTCATGAGAATGGAATTATTTTTCCCTTCCGAATAATACTAAGTCTTTTGTAACCTTCTAATTACCTCGTAATTTCTATTTGATGTCCTTCACTTTCATAATTTCTTTCCTGCTTATGTTCTTTGTAGAATGATTTATTAATGACTTCTGGAATACCTGATTTGTTTTGCTGCCAACCAACTATATTAATTTTGTCCATGCTTGTAATTAATCCTTGTAACTTGCTGCAATCACTTTAAAATCTAGAAATAAGTCCTGTATATTTATTCGAATATCATGACAGAAAATTATCACGCGATAAATTGGTTTAAATCCTTTTGTGGGTGAATGCCATAAGACAAGAGACTTCATAATCTACTTATGTTGTTACTCAAATGACAAAAATTATGTCATTCTCTGGAAACGCAGGTCCGCCTATTTTCTAGTTTTAATTATAGTTTTACTATTTTTCCTTATCATAAATTTCCCAAACTGCTGTTTCTTTGTTTAATTTCTAAAATATTGTATTTAATACGAAATTTTGGCAGATTAATTTATCAGAAGTATTATAGTCTAGACTTATAATAAAATTTGGCATAGATAAAATGATTTCTTTTAGTTATTTTCTTTTAATATTAGAACGATGAAATAAAATGAAAAGTACAATAAAAGTATATTTTGAGAAGTACAATATTTTGACAGTACAATAGTACAATAAGTACAATATTTTGAGATGTTTCACCTTCCATTGCTCTGACAATAATCGTGAACTATAGTCATTATCATCCTTCAGTGGATTCAGTGGATCTTTTGCGACAGAACCTGAGTGTAAAGTGATTAATACGAAAAACTGTTTTGTTAATTAATTATGAAACGGTTGTTAAAAATCATCGCAATAGTTTGTACTATCTTTGTTGTGAATTGACAAGAAAAACAAAAACCCATTTTTCTGCTTTTTAAAAGTACTTACAAGTTTTCAGCTGCGGTAGCTCAGTCGGCAAAGGCAACACTCTCGTAACGAGAGTTGCGGGTTCGGGGCCCCGAGCCGGCCTAAGTTCCGCCGTGTTCGTTAAAGGTGACTGGGGCACGTAAAATATGTTCCTGGTCACCAAGTTCTCAAGCAACACCTCTGGTAGTGACAGGCTAAGCATATGAATCTTCTGCTTGGTCCCTGCTTCATAATTACGACGATTCACTTGAGCATAAGTCGTATATTCATCCTTGTGTAACTCGTTAAAAACGAAAGGCACACTCTTTTGCCTTAATACGAGTAGCCTGTGATTCAATCGTGCTTGGTTTGACCAAGTAGCATAAGACAACAACAAATTATAAATTTTACTTTGATTACAAACGTAGGGATCGGGACAAGAATTGGTCTTCAAAGTTTTGCTGCAGTATTTGTTAAAACGATCATATGTCAACTGTATAAATCAATACCATTTGCTGTGCTCATGGTTTGGCTCAAACCTTACTGCCATCTCACAGATTTTTACCTTTGTATGGCATACACCGTCGGGTTTTCTAAATAAATTAAGCACACAATTCAGTATAGAACAACCCCATCACCTGTAAGACTAGTTCATCACAACGAATCTTCCAATTCCATTGAAGCCCAAAAATATATTATATAGCCAAAAATAATTTTGGAAGACTCTGAGCCCCAGTATGGATAATCAACGTAAACCAATGATGAAGAGCAAACGAATGACTTAGTTTATTGGGAACATCAAGTCTCTACTCAGCAAGGGATGAAGGATCTCCTTCGGGATTTGGAGTTAATCTAAAAGTAAATCTCAACTTCTTGAATATCGACTTCAGCATTTAAATCTCTTTAGAAATGTATTTCTGGTCAAACCAGGAAACTCGCGAGTCCTTGAGAATGCTAACGTCGAATAGTGAATCTTCCAAATTTTTTCATGAGGACATCGAGACCTCCCTTTTCCACCCTCATCGGCTTTTAGCCAAAAGAAAATGGGGAAAAGGGGGTTGGGAACTAGAATATGTTGAAAATAACTGATATAATTGTGAAAATTACAGAGAAAAACGATAATTTTTGCCAAGTATTTTTTTTTCTTATAAATGATGGGAGAAAATCCTCCTCCCCTAAATCTTCCTCCTTGCTACAAATGTGTATGTTTTAAAGATTTACGTTTCTCGAGCCCCTGATAAGAGATTTAACTGTTAAAATAATCTTTTCCCCACCCACTCCCTAAAAATCAAATTCATAGCCGTAAATTATCGAAAAGTGATAAAGAAAAATAAGGGGGCGTTCACAGAAAATGATTAGTGTTGCTGGAAAATGGAGGTCATTATTGGAATCTGGAGGTCATTTTATATATTAATCCGGAAAAACAGTGTCATATGTCATTTTTTCAGAAAATTGTATTCAGCAAACATAAAAATATATTATTGTAGACAATGCCAATTTGCTAGATTTTAATTCCTTATAATTTAAAATGATAAAGCACTCATAAATATCAAAGTTGAGGCATTTCTTTTTTTTTCTAGAGATAAAATGTTTTTAGATTAACTATTTTATGATAAAAAAACATTGGCGTAATTTATTTTGTGCTTTAGTGTTTCCTAACGATATCAGAAAGTGCTTTTGATAGCGCTTGAAATCTCAAGGGCGTTTTTATCTTGTCAGTTGAGTAAGATGACACGTTCTAGAGATTCAATGGCAGTAAACTTTATCCGTATCTCTTTTTTTCATCGAAAAGAAAATTAATGGGTGACTTAAATAGATGCAAAAAAGGAACTTGTCTAACCAAGGCCATAACAAAGAAATTTGTAATTAAGAATTTATGTACTCTCTTATCTATTATTTAGAGGATCTACGAAATTATTGAATGAATATAACATTGATGGTATATAATCCATTGTATTATGTACTTTGTTTATACTGTATGCAAAACCTAAATTTTGGAAGCAACTTTTAATTCTCTTTTATTTCAAGATTAGAATATAGTTATGATACTACCTTATTTATTGAAATATAAATATTTTTGCAACACTCTGTATTAACACGTGTGTACTGCAGGGTGTGTCTCCAAATTGCACTACTCTAAGGGGAGAGGGTTAACTCTCCTGATGTTTCTAAAATTGAAAAAATATAATGTTGATGGCATATGATCCGATGTATTAAATACTTTATACTGTATATAAAACCTAACTAAACGTCGAAAGAAACATTTCTCTTGTATCCAGTACTAAGAATGTTATTACATTACTGTTCCCTATCCAATGAACTGTAAATGTTATTGTTATACTCTGTAATGATTCGTGTGAACTATAGGTATATCTCCTAATTGCACTAATCTAAGGGGATAGGGTAATCTTCCTTGATGTTTTAATTAACAAATGACTACAATAATGGTTATAATGTATGATCCGATGCGTTATGTATTTTGTTTATACCATTTATAAAATCTAATTAAACACCGAAAGACATTTTTATCTTTTATGTAATGTTTATAATGTAGTTGAATTACTATCCTATTCATTGAACTATAAATATTGTCGTATTAATTTGTATGAACCGGAGGGTATGCACATCGCTCTGATTTAAACAAAAATCTCTTTAAATTAATGCCATGAGTTCAGATTGATTCGGATACATTACCAGGAAGATTGATCTTATATGTTATGACAAGCCCGTTCATGACAATATAGGACCCAGGTCAAAGATAAATTTCGCGTACCCTTAACCTGCTATCAATGTAATGTAGCAAAAGGAAGGTGGCTAGAAAGCAGCAATTTAGCCCTTAACCCTTTAATGCCCGGTATAGCTTTTAAGATTCCGCTAAAAAATGCCTTGTAGAATTTTAATGTTTTCTTAGAACGAATTTTCCTTTTGAAAGTAGATAGTGGGCAATCTTATAAATAGTTTACAAGATTTTCAAATAATTTCTATTATATATAAATTTTTCATTTGGATCGAGACTTTACGATTTTTCGAACAGCTCCCATAAATTTACTTTTTCGTCAGTATATAGACTGAAATCATGACATAATTGCTTTATCTATATATATAAAAATGAATTTGTGTCTGTCTGTCTGTACTCGATAGACTCAAAAACCATGCATCCAATCACTGTGAAAATTTGGGAAATTATTAGGTATATCCCTGGGAAGGTTTTTGTAAATTTTTAACGTTCAAAATCCATTCTCTCCCACTTTTTCGAGCATTCATGTCATTCTTCGAAGCATTATTTTCTCCGGTTAAATGCAAACGATTATCTTTTTAATTTATCGCATCATAACTAAGTGAAAGAAGCAATAATTTCTAGCAATGTGACGTCATTTTGTTAATCCCATGTAATTATTTAAAGCGCAGTTTTCCTCGGTTAAAAGCAGGAGATTAAAATTTTTAATTTATCTCAAACGAAATAGGTGTAAATGATATTTTTCATCCCGTTATTCCTTTAAATATCTCATTAATTCATGTCTTATTTTAAATTATTTAAACATCGTCTGCGTAATATTCGATTTGACCTGGAAATTGAGATATAAAGTGATTAACTTTCATTTCTATGTGACGCAAATTATAGAATTTTTATATAAGAACTAATTTTAAATTTAATTCTTGGTTAATTTTTACAATGAAATGTTTATCAACAATATTCTAACAACAAAAGGTACAAATTACAGTGACTCTCATATGCAAATAAAAACCTATCATTTTATATAGTTATCTTTATATTCATATGGTTGTCGTTATGAATGTATGTTTCTGTTTCATACAAAACCATGTGGTTTGTCATAAATTTCCTTAATTTTGGACAACATTCATTAATACCAACAAAATTAGAACGGTTGCTGTCAAAACTTCTGCTTACTATTCTACCACGTAATATGGCAAGATCTATTAACGTTGTTAATCAACGTACAGTAGTAATACAGTAATGTAATTCAGGGTTAAACTTATATTCTACCATAAAAAAGTTTGAGCAAATTTAATAAGACACAAATTCGATAAAAAAAACTGATTAATGTTATAATATGCTTATAATAGAAATATATAAATATGCCAATGACTCGAACTGAACTGTGACGAATTTAGAGAGTTATTCACGAAAAAAAAAGTCTTTGTTTAAAAGTAATATATTAAGTTCACAGTAGCGAAGCACGGGCAAACTTGCTAGTTTATTATAAAACTTCATTTTGTAATACTTATTTTACATGTAATACGAAATAAATCTTTTTTCACGAAGTTCTTCCTTTTTCATAAATGGCATCGCACGATGTTTAAAACGATAGCTGATCAATAACATGAGGTGTTGTAGTATTCAAAGTTGTTTAAACTTCATATTTATTTTATTCTGAGCAGTCCATAATAACTGAGATTTCAGATATGCATCGATATGTAATCGGTAGAAATGACTCGGGCATTAAAGAATTAATTACACCCGCTGTCCAAGCATATATTATGTATAAAAAATTCATTTATATCATTATTTTACAAAAAAATTGTTATTTTAATTTATATATTTTTTGATAGATTAATACAGCAAAACTGAAATGTAAACATGACATTTATTATCTAAAATTTTTTGGGAGATACTATACCATTTTTATTTTGTTTGTGAAAATGAAGTACGTTTTAGTGTATAAACATTTTTTTTCACTGCACAGCAACAATTTTCCCTAATATCATACTATTTACAGAGTATAAAATGGTTTAGAATAAATTATACTTATTTAAATATTTTCTAAATTATCAATAGGAAATGTGAAATCAGTCAATGAAATATAAAAGCTTCCAGTTTTAAAAATAAATCCCGAAATAATAGAAATATTTTTTAAAAAATATTCAGTAAGGTTTTTTATTTTTTGAGATGAAATTTGATTTTTTAACTAAAAAAATTGCTAATTTAGTAGAGAATATTTCAAAGTTAGTTTTAATTATTTGGGGGACTCTGTAACTTTGGGCAATTATCTGATTTGCTCTTGCGATACGAAGGATATGTGTGTTGAGATGCTTAATATTCTTTCTCGGTGACTAGCATATAGCCCGTCATGTGACGGGATCAGTAAATTTTTTAATTTTCCAGCATTGTAAAGTACCCTATGAAGCAGGTAATAAAAGGATTTGTGTTTAGGCTGAGAATTATCTAGTACACGCTCAATAATGTATTTATCTTCATACTCCTCTTAAGTTTCCCTACATTGTGAATGCAGTTTAGAATCACGCTGAATTCATTTAGTCAAACCGCGTGGCTATGTATAAAAAACAAACACATAAACAAACAAAATTCTTAATTTTCAAAGATATATAACTTAAAAGCTAGATGTTTATGAGTCCGTGAAATAGACTCCTAGATTTTTACGAAAAGAATTTGTTGTTAATACCGGTGATAACATTTTCATTGCAATAAAAAGTATTCGATGATTCAATTTAAAATTATGACTTATATACTTAATCTATTATTTAATACTAATATAAAAGAAAATTATTTGATTAACTAGCATATAGCCCATCATATGACGGGATTAGTAAATTTTTAATATTCCAGAACTGTTAAGTACCCAATGAGGCAGGTAAAAAATGGTTTGTTTTTTGGCTGAGAACTATCTGGTTCACTCTCAATAATTTATTTATCGTCATACTCCTCTAGAGTCTCCCGATCCTGTAATGCAGTTTAGAATCACATTGAATTCATTTAGTCAAACCGTGTGGTTATGTACAATAAACAAACACACAAAAGAACAAATTTCTTAATTTCCAAATATATATAAATTAAAAGTTAGATATTTATTAGTCCGTAAAAGAGACCCCTAGACTTATATGAAAAAAAATTTATTGTTAATACCGGTGGTTTAAAAGTTTCATTGCGACAAAAATAATCGATGATTAAATTTAAAATTATCACGTATGTACCTAATCTATTATTGAAGCCAAATATAAAAGAAAATAATTGACGCAATATCTAAGTTCAATGATAAAAGATAATAATATTGTGTTGACGATATTTGAATAGTTTAAAATAGGAAATGATGCTTAAATGAGATGTTTAAAGGATAATGACGTCACAATGCTATGAAAAAGATTGTTATATTTTTTCCTCTTTATGTGATAAATAGATAAATTTATCGGCATCGCTTTTTTTTAATCTTTATTTAATCCGTTAAAAACCGAAAATTAGGGCTTGAAATAATGGTCATTTAACTCTCGAAAAGGAGGGAAGGGTTGGATTTCGAACGTTTTTAAAGACGACAGTATTTTTTTGCTGTGATATGAAACATATATATACAAATTTATTTTAGAATCGCGATCGATAGTTTAGGAGAAGATAAACTTTATTCGTTTTGAATGGATGCATTATCCATTCTAGGTCCAACCGCTTAATAAATTCGTGGACAGATAACTTAGGTTATTATTATATAGGGGATATAAACAATGGGTTAATGGTTATTTGTCCTCCTGTTCAATAATAGAAGAGTGCCATTAACCAAAGTTCGACCTTAAGTTTTATATTTATAGTTTAGCCAACTAACTGTAAGTACAACTGTAAAAGTAAGATGCTGGACTTCCTGGATTCTAATCGCACTGTTTACTCCAAGTAGTGGAGTGAAAACGGACTCCAGATGGGCAAAATATAATCGTCAGCATAAACATTCAACTTCTAATGGACACCACACTAATTCAATACACCAAAAGAAGAAAAATATTAACATAGATTTTGACATGAAGTAAAGATAATAAAAAAGCCCACGGTCAAAAGTTCTCTCGTGAGCAATTACGCTGTCACTTTTTAGCTTCCATCTCCATACTTCTGACAGTTTATTGTATGTATAGAATTCCTTCGGGGGAAGCTCTCAAGTAATTGTACCCCTGAATCTGGAAATTGCAGTGCTTGATCTCTCGTGCTTACATATGAATAAGTTATACAACTTTATATCTCCAACTGTAACATCAGATTTTAAAAACTTGTAGAAGGGAATCTGAAATTTATGACTCCTATAGTGTCACAGATGTCCACTTAGGGCGAAGTTTAGGATAACCGAACTGTTCCGTTTTAATGAAAATATAAACATGCTTGGTAGTTCCATCAAAACATTTCAAACATTTCAAACTTTACTAGTTTTGTAAAGTCATAGAAGCACTAGAGATTCAATTTATGGGATCTCACGGTAAGACCAAATGTACATTGCAGAGTACCACACTGGTACAATACATTCTTTCATACCCATTCAGTATTTGTACAGAAGCTGTAGACTGCAGTTTGTTGTTATATCTTTGTGTAACAAAATGTGGTAAAAGTCGTACATAATCATTTACTAACAAATCTATAATTTCTCTATTAAAGGGTTTAATTTATTGACTATTAGAATTATTTCAAATGTTTATGCATGGCTAATATGTGATCTGCCTATTTGTAACTCTGTTAATAGATGAAAGCACGCAAAGACATAGCATTAAAATAGACACAATAAGAAAAAATTAACTTTAGTGAGATCAAACTACTTTTTGATAACACATATATACATTATACACACACACACATACACACACACACGCATAATATATACTATATATATATATATATATATATATATATATATATATATATATATATATATATATATATATATATATATATATATATATATATATGTAGGGAGGATAAATCAGGCTTACGGAGAAGATGTAAAACAAACAAGTTTAATAACAAATAAGAAAAACATTAAGAATTAATTAATTTATGGGATGCCTCAGAGCATCACCAACGGTCATTAGCTCGACCGTGTTCACACATTGCGTTCCACGCTTACACTGTGTCGATGTATGTTCTTTTCTTGAAAGCAGCACCTTCTGGCGGCAAAGTTCCACGGTATGGAATGTTCGATACCATTTGTGGATATGAATGTTGGATACACACACACATATATATATATATATTAATATTAATATTATATATATATATATATATATATATATATATATATATATATATATATATATATATATAATATATATATATATATATATATATAATATATATATATAATATATATATATATTATATATATATATATATATATATATATATATATATATTATATATATATATATATATATATTATATATATATATATATATATATATAATATAATATATATATATATTAATATTAATATTATATATATATATATATATATATATATATATATATATTCTTTAAATCCAACTCTAGAAAGAAATTTTACCAATTCTTTCATAGAGTTTCAAGTAAATAATGTACTAAAACTGGTAGTTGAATAAGAATAAATGACAGAACTGTAATTTAAAAAGTTCAGTTTAACCCTTTCGTGGGTATTTATTTCTCACACAATGTTTTTAAACTTTAAAAACAGAATTGCTAAATACATTCAATTAATCAAACAATAGATGAGAATGCAATGCGGAAGAAGGAATCAGTCTTCCCATCGTTATGCAAGACCAATATATTATAATGGGTTTAGCTCTTCCCACAGGTTTATTTTCTAAGATAATTTAGGTGGGAAGTAATCTTCCCATACATAGCCTTTGATAGGGTTAATTTAGTTTTTGAATACTATAGCCAAAACATTTGCAATATGAAAACTAATTAGATTGTGTCTTACAGTAGCCTGCTACGAAGGTCAACAAATATGCATGCCTGCTATAGAAATCAAATCCATCAACTCTTTATCTTTTCATCTATCTTTAAACTCAGAGGAAAAATTGTTCAGATGTAGATTAAAGAAGCAGCACACATATTTTTTCGTAACTGTTTTATACATCCTTCATTTTTTAAAAGAAGAAAAGAATTATGTTTTTAAGAAATTTATTTCCTAATCCTTTATTATATTTTCTTTGTTTATTCTTTTCACTGATGTAGAATGTATAAAAATTAATTTTGATTTCTTTAAAAGATAAAATAGCATTTTCAATTATATAAATGCCAAATATTAAGTGGGTTTTCACTTATTTAATATTTGATTATACCTAAGTACTTTTTAGTAGAAATATTTCGTGTTCTTCTTTCGAGAGAAATACTAATTTCTACGTATATTTTTAGTTCAAATTAATGTAAAACTTGTTGAAATATTACATTAAATAACTATAGTGGTTCATATTTCATTTGATCATCTTTAGTGGAAATTTGAGGTGGGAGTTATCAATGTCGTTATTCTACTAATATATCACCAGAATAGGTGACCTCGTTATTCGGACAAGAGATAAGACAAATGGGTTTCCGTTAATAAACTATTTCATTTACTAAAAGAGTATCTCTGGCCCTAAATTATAGCAATGGAAGAGAAATTAGGATATTTAGCAATATTTTAGGGTAAAAGTGAAATGCTAAACATTTCTTCAATGCAATTGCAGAACTCCTGAAATTAAAGGGATGAATTCAAGAATTTTATTTTTACAAATGGGATTTTTTCCTAATCCTTTTCTTCTTTAAAGAAATATCTTATGAACTGCAAAATAAATTTACTACTTGTGTATTTAAAATACATAATATAAATTAATAACAAATATTTGAAAACAATGAGAAGCAACATTGAAAAAATTAAGATTTTCAGCAATATTTTGGGGTAATATTGACAGGGTTAACATTTTATAAATGCTATCACAAAATTCCTGAACGTAAAGAAAGGAATTGGAACTAAATTAATAAATTAAATTAACTAATTAATTAATTAACTAAATTAGCTAAATTAAAACCTCATTTAGCCCCTTCAATCTTCTTCACACTTTGGATTTTTGCTTTTATGTGTTGAGGTATAAAGTGCAGCTCAGAAACTCCGTTGTGTATTCATACTCAGCGAATTTTGTGAAATCCAGTTTTATGTCTTTTGTTTACACCTATAACGATACATTCTAATTCAGAGAGTATATTTTCCTCATTTCTAGTTTCTTAATTTTCTTCGATTATTACTCAATCCCCATAATTGCTCTAGACCAAACAAAACCTCACATTTAATCCCTCCAATCTTCTGCACACTTTGGATTTTTGCTTTTATGTGTTGAGGTATATAGTTAAGCTCATAAACTCCATTTTGTATTCATCATCAGCAAATTCTGTGAAATCCAGCTTCATGTCTTTTGTTTACAACTATAACTATACATTCTAATTCAGAGAGTATATTTTTCACCTTTTATAGTTTCTTAATTTTCTTCGGTTATTACTCAATCCCCAAAATTACTCTAGACCAAACAAACTCTTACATGTAACCCCTTCAATCTTCTGCACACTTTGGATGTTTGCTTTTATGTGTTGAGGTATAAAGTGCAGCTCAGAAACTCCGTTTTGTATTCATCATCAGCAAATTTTGTGAAATCCAGCTTCATGTCTTTTGTTTACAGCTATAATGATACATTCTAATTCAGAGAGTATATTTTTCATCTTTTCTATTTCTTAATTTTCTTCGGTTACTACTCAGTCCCAATAATTGCTCTAGACCAAACAAAACCTCATTCAGCCCCTTCAATCTTCTGAACACTTTGGATTTTTGCTTTTATGTGTTGAGGTATAAAGTGCGGCTCAGAAATTCCACTTTGTATTCATCATCAGCAAATTTTGTGAAATCCAGTTTCATGTCTTTTGTTTACAACTATAATGATGCATTCTAATTCAGAGAATATATTTTTCACCTTTTCTAGTTTCTTAATTTTCTTCGGTTACTACTCAATCCCAATAATTGCTCTACGCCAAACAAAACCTCATTCAGCCCCTTCAATCTTCTGCACACTTTGGATTTTTGCTTTTATGTGTTGAGGTATAAAGTGCGGCTCAGAAATTCCACTTTGTATTCATCATCAGCAAATTTGGGGAAATCCAGTTTCATGTCTTTTGTTTACAACTATGATGATGCATTCTAATTCAGAGAATATATTTTTCACCTTTTCTAGTTTCTTAATTTTCTTCGGTTACTACTCAATCCCAATAATTGCTCTACGCCAAACAAAACCTCATTCAGCCCCTTCAATCTTCTGCACACTTTGGATTTTTGCTTTTATGTGTTGAGATATATAGTTAAGCTCATAAACTCCATTTTGTATTCATCATCAGCAAATTCTGTGAAATCCAGCTTCATGTCTTTTGTTTACAACTATAACGATACATTCTAATTCAGAGAGTATATTTTTCACCTTTTCTAGTGTCTTAATTTTCTTCGGTTACTACTCAATCCCAATAATTACTCCAGACCAAACAAAACCTCATTTATCCCCTTCAATCTTCTGCACACTTTGGATTTTTGCTTTTATTTGTTGAGGTACAAAGTTAAGATCAGAAACTCCGTTTTGTATTCATCATCAGCAAATTTTGTGAAATCCAGCTTTATGTCTTTTGTTTACAACTATAACGATACATCCTAATTCAGAGACTATATAACAAAAGCATAAAAGGATTAAATCCTGAAATCTCCAATTTTTGAAAATGTCCTTTCATATTTTCAAAAATTTTTATCCTTCAGCATTAGACCAGTGTAATCATTTTATAGAAGTATTTTAATCCGTACTCTCAGAGGCCATTTATTTTTCCAGAACAATAAACTCTCTCCTCCGCCGTATTTCGTGTGCGATAAAAAGGAATCAAGAACGTAAATCATAGAGAAAAATTTATAGAACGTATGAGACCGATCATTTTTCAGAGCAAAAGTCTGTTTACTTAAATTGGCTTAAATAATCCTGTCCCATGTAATTTATGATACAGTTTCGCCCCCAATAAATCAAGTAGCTTTAATTCTTACTGCTCGGAAATGGATTCCATGTTAATTCGGAAAAATCGTTTAAAATCGAAAATGGTTAATGTCACTCTTGAGAACACTCTCATATATTTAGCTTTGTTATCCTAATATACGTTATTAGTTACTCTTAAGTAACGTTAGCGATTACTTCTTTAATTGTTCTCAAAAGTATACGGCAGTTCTTTTGAAGTCTGTTATATGAGTACGAACCGTTGCTTTCCACTATTTTTAAGTTGCAATAAAGCGTAGCTTTAAGTAAGACGCCTTGGTTAAATTTGTCTTTTACGATCTTAAATAAGAAACAATGTAACATATGGACGTTTTAAATTACAATGAAAAATTGTAGTCTAAGACTATATTTAAGTTATTTCTATGAGTTTCTATGGATTATCGTTTTATTTTTAAAATTGCCCTTAAGTAATAAATAAACTTTATATATAAAATACTTCCGTCTGTATGTTTGCAATAGAACTCCTCCTACACGGTTTGACTGATTTTGGTGAAATTTTGTGTATGTAATTAAGTTGATTCAAGATGGTTTAGATTCACAATTTTATCCAATAGAAAAAGTTTTTTTTGTTTAAAAATCCAGAATTGCACTCTTTTTGAGATAAATATAATTCTGCTTAAAACTATTCACTGCCAACTTATCTGTGGCACAGTGAACAGCACATCGGGCATCAGTACAAGAATTTCCAGGATCGAATCCCTGCACAGGCGATGTTTGAATTTAAATTTAATCTAATTACGCGTGTGATGACTGTACACGTGGTGGCTTCAAGTAGTTTTAAAATAATTGTTTTCCTTATTTTTCCTAAATAAGGAATAATTCCTAATTTATAATTTATGTTAAAACATTTTACAATTTTTGGATTTGCAGCATTAAAACAGATCAACGTCTGTCGGGTCGTCTAGTAATTGTATAATAAAAGTCTAGCATTTATCTTGGATTACTAGAAATAAAGGCAAATTCGATGCCGAGTTTGATCCCTTATCTTATAAGCTCGAGTATACTCAAACTTTTAGTTAAAAAAAAATAAAAAATAAAAAACTTTATTATATTCGGACTCTTATATTTTTAAACCGTTCAAATTTTAAATCCTCGAAAGTAATTGTTTGATCTTGTTTTTGCTATTATTCAGCGCTTCTACAGAAATGCGCTGTAATTCTCGGATTGTTTTGTTTTGGTTTGCGCTACGGTCTATTTACTATTTTCCTCGTGGGAACTAATGAGAACAGTATCCACTCCTTAAAGAAGATTTCGAAAGGCTGCGAACATCATGCCAGTTGCGGGATTTAAACTCGCGAACTCCGGAACCGAAAAGAAGCGCTCTTCCATTCGGACATCGTTAGGCTTGTTGGATTGGAGTCGAGACTATATGTCATTGTGTAGTTTCAGAGTATCCCATCACCATTAACTCATAAACTATCATTCAATGAGCTCTCTCATGCATGTGAGAGTTACTGTTGTATTGACTTCAAGCATATGTTAAAAGTATTTAATTTGGAGCTTTGTAAAATATCAGTATAGCAATGGCTTTCATTTTGCCCATGAACCTCAAGTAAATAAATTTTTGATTACGCGAGGTTTAATTCTTGGAAGATTTTAGGCTTACTTATATCATTGTTGTCCTAAAGGATTGTTATAGTTTAGGAGGAAAAAAGTACATGAAAGTCAAAACACTTTTTCTGAAATAATCTTTATGTTAAGGGTTTAAAGCTTTCTGAATTAGAATTTTTTCCTGTTAACTTCTATTGTGGATAATAACTACTCACAAACTGGACTCTAAGAAAGTGTTCTGATGGCAGTAGTGTTACCCATTTGCACCTGACCATGACTTTGAAAGACTTTTAGTTGTTACTTTACTCCATTATCTAGCGCATTACACAGTGTTCTTGTTCCGTGAAACTAAAGTGTGTATTTCGTTTCTACTCGGGGTCAAAGGGGAGGCAAGGGAAGTATTGTACAATACCTGTATAATATTGTAAAATTTTGTCTTTAAATTTAGCATCAATATATAATAGTAATCTCTGTGTGTAATGGGAGCCCTATACAAATTTTGTATAGGACTCCCATTACTCAGTTTCCTATCTCCACGTGAATTCAATAATGTTACAAAACATCTACACACACACACTCATATATGTATATGAAAATTTTAAATAAATCTTATAAATAGAAAATTTTACACTGCTGTCAAAGGGTGCAGTCTTTTAATTATTTCCTGTGTAGACAGCTTTTTAGTGGCCAAATACTCTAAGTATATCAAAAGTCTTTAATTATTTCACTACCAAATCTATTTTCATATTGAGAGAAACATATATAGCGCATAGGCAAAAATCGACTATATTACTCCCCTCCCCCACGCGAATGCCAATTGTTGTCATGACCAAGTGTAAACATTCGTGACCTTTAGTGATTTACAATATTGTATCCTGTGCTTTAAAAATGAATAGTATGTATCCGAATGTTTAGAAGCAAGGAAATGAAATAATAAATAATGATTAAAAATATTTACTCTGATTTCTATTAACATATCTTGATTTTGTAAGGCCCGGTTTCATTAGCCCACGTATAGTAAAACCCAAATCAACCAACCAATCATATCTTGAATTTATTGAGTACGCAGTAGTAACTGTTACATGTAAAACATTCATATTTTTTAAAAATTATAATGCTTTAGAATCAGCCTCATGGAGAATTAAAAAATAGTTATAGATTTCTCAGCTGTCTCTACCCCTTAACAATATATAGCAGAGCCGTAACTTGTTCCTTTAACGCCCGTGACAAAAAAAAAAAAAAAAAAAAAAAAAAACTAGTATGCTCCCCTATCGCCAAATATAGGGAGAAAATATGTTTTTTATATCATATATTCAGAATGGATCCAAAAGATTTTGTTAATTCTTAAAATGTTCTTAGTATATTAATTTTTCTTCTATTTTTACCTTATTAACACTCAAAAATATTTTTGAAAATTTTGAGGATATTATTTTGCTGATAAACTGAATAGTTTATTTCAGGGGAATAATTTTTATTTGGATGTTCAATTTCAACAAAAATTTGACTAATTTCTAATTTTAAATTTAGTTGAATAACTTCAATAAATTCAAAATGTAAAACGAATACCCAGATTTATATTAAAGCATATTAGTGGTGTTTGGTAAACATTTTGTAAGAATCTATAACAAGTTTAGTCTGTAGAAGCATTTTAAAAATTAAGAAAATTCATAAAAAAAAGTAATTTTTAAACACATTACAGTACATTGGATTTTAAAATTTAAAAAATTAATTTTCAAATTTTCCTTATTTCTACTCTGGGCGAATCGTCCTCTTTCAGATCCCATTATCCTTATGGTGCGGAGCCCCTAAGAATGATGCGTCCGTGACAAATGCCACCTTTGCCACGCCCTAGCTAAGGTCCTGATATATAGTTATGATATGGAAAGAATTCTAATACTATGTAGAAAATTGTAATATACCTTTTACCTCTTATTTTCAGTTGAGTTCATTTGTTTTGGAAAGGAAAACAAGTAACTCAGGCAGCCATGGTAGACGCTCATTGCCTAGTTGTTGTTCATATCTGAACTTTTCAGACCTGTAACTATGGACTTATTTCACGGGACATTCAGGATAATGGTGAAACAGGATAACTTGATTAAAGATTTCAAATCCTGATATTTTTTTAACATGAAAGTGACAGCCAGCAAGACACATGAAAGAAAGAGGGAAAGGTTGGTAGACAAAGATCCATGACTAACATATCAATTGGTTTGGGATTAAGTAGTATAGGGGCAGAAAACATACTTTCGTGGTCAGAACCCGTCTACCCACATTGGTTGCGGGGATCGAAGTTAATGGTTTTGTTAAGTATGAGATTTGTAGACCAAGATTCAGGAGTCAATCACCTAAACGTATCAATAACAATATCAATAAAACATATCAATTGGCTAGAGATTAAGTAGTGTAGGGGCAAAAAACAAATACTTTCGTGGCCAGAACCCGTCTATCCACATCACCTGCGGGGATCGAAGTTACTGGTTTTATCAAGTAAGAGATTTGTAGACCGAGATTCAGGAGTCAATCTCCTGACAGTATATTTTGGGATTAATCTAATGATTATAACAATTTTTTATGCATTTTAAAGTCCCATTTACTTTTTTTTCGTTTTTTAAAGCATTTCTATAACACAGAAAGATTTTTATAATTTAACTTTACAAATCTGAATGTACATGTATGGCAAAAATCTACAGAATTATTTATAGTATGATAAAATTTACATGTTTGAAAATTTTTCTTTCAAGTTTTAATTTTGGATTCCTTTTACCTTTGTGAAAATTATTTTTAAATTTTTATCGCACAGAAATTCGAAAATCCTAACTTGGGATAAGAAAATTTAATTTCAAATTCTGTATGTGTAATGTTAGATATAGCCATTTAATTTGTACATTATAGAAAAAATATAAATAAGTCTTACTTTAGAATTTCTGGGATGGGAAAGTTTAGTAAGACTAGTTTCTAACAACTCTATTATTATTTAAAGTGGGCAATTCGTCTATGGTGAATCTTTGTTTGTAACCAGTTATAAAGTTTTTAATATATATATAAAATAAATTATACACGCATAATCTTAAGTATACCTTTTAATACACAGTTCTTTATTTTTTTGTACATTCTAATTTTTCTAATTCCCTTTTAAAAAATTTAAAAATGTTTTTTAATATCTAGAAACACAAATAGATGGCGACACAAAGTGAAGGTTGAGAATTGCAAATCACCGTTGTAAGAATTCCAAAAACAAGATATCTGTAATTTAACATTAATTTATAACATTCTTTTTCCTAAAATACTAATAAAAAGATGAATAAATAAATTCTTAAATAATTTAGGATTAAAGCTATCTGTTTCCTTTACAGAAGATGTCATTTTATATTCTTCTCTTTGAAATATAGGAAAAAACTAGTCGATATATTTAATAAAATTCCTTTTTTACAGCTCATGAAGTGTTATATTTCCTTTTAAAAATATTTTTGGTTAATTATGAAATTAAAGTAATAAAAAGCCATATTTATATATTTTGTTTCTGTTGTGTATCTACAATTTTATATAAATAAAGGTCGGCAGGCATGCAGAATGTATAATTTTATCAACTGTTATGCTAAAACTAAAATGTAAAATATTGCACGGTAGTCTTTAAACTGCAATTTTTTTTAACCGCTTGTATAGTTTGTTTATTAACAGTAAAATTTCATATTTCATAGTTTTCTGTGCTTAAGGGTGTCTTGTTCTTCCTTGTGTAATTGTTTTAATTTCTTTATAAAACCAATTTTCATCTTTTTAAAACTCTGAAAGCAGTGATTCAGCATATTAAAGCATCACAATGAAATCATACAATGCTCTATTTTTATATAGTACATTTTTAAATAGTTAGAAACGAACAGAGGATAATGATTTAAAAAAACAGAAATAAATAATAAAATTCATTCATATCGTAAATTATAAAAAAGAATCAAAATTATAATCATGTGTATAAGTTATTGAAATATGTAGTTATAACGTTTATAATTCGTTACTGCGGATATTTAAAATTTATAAAACATGACTTCAAAACTAGGCGTGAGATGGCACCAGCATCACGATTTCATTATCATTGACGCAAAGTAATAATTTCATTTCGAATAATTGGATCGAGGTTTATTTAACAGGAGATTAACAAAACAGATTTCGAAAACGGAAAACACAAATATGACATAACTAAATCCAAGCAAGATAATAATTAATGTTTTCATTAAAATTAGGTTTATAATTAGTGTCCCACCCCCCTTTATCAATCGAGAACAACCACTAGAGCGCTAATTCTGTCTTCGCTTACAGGGCTTAAAAAAGTCTTGGAAACTAGTTAAAAATTCTGAGTTAAGAAGCATCTCTCAGCTCAATAGAAACATTAAGTAGGAACAGTTTATAGAGTTCCAAATCTGTAGTGTAGTTGTTTCCTAGAACAAATTCTAGAAGACTAATGGCGTCAATCATGTTTATGAAATTAGTTCAGTTTTTCTTTCCGCAGACAATGTTGAAAAATATTACTTTAGAAACACTGATTGTGTAAAGTTATTTAAACTGATTACACCTTTTCGTAAAAAAATGTATCGAAAAATTAAAAATGATAAGAAATATAACACGAAGTTGGAAGAAAAAGAATTTACTAACCGAATAAATGAAACGTGAGAATCTGGAGGCGTTAATTATAAACATTGTGGCTCCCGTACAGTGGAAAACGTGCAAATAAAATATTATCGGTGCTTTTCACAATGTATTACTTTATTCACTTTTATCTTCATACATCGATTTTCTCTGACATTTCTTTGATTCCACGAGAAGTTCCTTAAGGACTAATTCCTCTCTGCTATAGTAACCTACAGGTTAATATATTGTAGTTATCGTTTTGTGTTGTATAAAAAACAGTAGGGTTTGTAACGTCGCAGTCACAGTTCTAGAACTGATATTTTTGGTAGTGTAACGTATTCAGCCCCTAGACTAAAGTGCAAAAATGCTTAGGAAGGCCATACAAGACAACCAGTACAGTTAAATTTCCTTTATTGAAGTTATATTGGATGAAATGGTACTATATACAATGATCCCCAGGAAGAGCTGCTCTGCGTCCGATATCAGATGTAGAAAACCGTTCTTCTGCTGTTTATCGCCGAGATGAAGATGATAGCTCTCTGATATTTTTCTGGCAACTTGGCCGCAAAAGAAAGAGAAACTTTCTCTTCTTAGACTCTGGTCGTCTAACAATCAGGACTTGGCTCACAGCCAGAAGACAGCAAAAACTAAATGGCAGGCGACTCACAGCAAAATTTTCCTCTCTGGAGGGGTGGATCGCTCTCTTAGCGATACCGGTTCCAAAAGATCCGATTACACGTTCCACTCTCGTTTTTAAAGCTCCTGCGCTACGTCGGATGAACATGACATCACTCATTTTGTGAGGCCCTCATTTGCTGGGGGAGATCAGGAAGGTTATCGATTATTACGTACCAATAACTTATACCAAGCCTGTTGAGATAATACAATGAATAAGACACCAGATACAAACGAGCGAAGATTTACCCTTTTGCAGACTCTTTATTTACAGTACTATTTTTGATAAAGAACAATCTGGTGAAGCAAATAAAACAGTTGTCGAAGGGGGCCGAAGGGAGGGGTTACTGACATTGCTTTCGTCCTTCTGTCAGTCTGCCGCGCTGGCTTAGTCCAACTCATTGTGGAGTGTAACTCATTGTTACATCGATATGTCTCTATATCAATTTGTATCGGAAATGCATCAGGTGCGTGACACCTATTATGTTATAGTGTCACAAACCTAAACTTCATGTCTCCACATCATTGTTAAGCGGGCCACACCTGCTTGAGAAGAAAAGGTGGAAACAGCTGATCTCACCACCTCATAACAAGTTGACCATTGTAGCTTGAGAAATTCCCTCTGAATGTGTGCAGAAATTGCGGCAAGTGGTTTCAAAATGGTACAAAATGGCCCAAAGTGATAAATTACTATTTTTTAAAGATTTAGTAACGACCTGAATGGTACCTGACATCTTTCGTGTACAAGGATCATACACTTGCTCAACTAAAAAACAATATTTATCGTGCAATAGCAAATAGCTATGCTGGAAAAACTATCTTAACTTCAGAATTCAGATACATGAGTTATCGCTTTAGAAAGCTCCACTTGTTAGGCACATTTTTTAAAACAGTATAAACTTAAATTTAATATAAAATAAGAAGTATAAATAACTATATTTATACCTATAACTTTTTTACTGGCTCTTTTAATAAGCAAATTATGCTGCCTCACCCTGTACTGACAGAAAAATTCAGTACTATCGTTTATGGTAGAAGGTTTCAACTTTTTGTTGTCAATATGGTTTAGTAAATCTTGTTCTAAATGCAACTAGTATTTTACAGATTCTTCTCTTGATTAGAAAGTCTAAAAATGAAAGTGAAGCGTTTTCAGCTGAATTTAAATTGTCTTCACTTTTATTATACTTACGATGATGATAACTATATTATTGTAAAGTCGGATTCAATAAAAATTTATAAAACTTAATTGTGTTGAAACTTATGTAGTATGCATAAGCAGATTAAGTTGTTAAAACCATTGACTCTTTAGGAGTCATTTACATTTAATTTCTTACTGGCGGAAGAACAGTCTATTTCTAATTATTTCTTTCTACATTCTTTTGCCATAAAATATTTTATATTTTAAGGAGAGATAGTAAATTTGGAGTGAAAATGTCTTTTTTGAAACACATTATTTATGACTCAATTTACAGTAAAAAGTTCTGTTTAGAATAAAAATTTTCACAGGTTGTTACTGAAGGTTCCACTTGATGAAAGAAATTAATTATTTTAATATATATTAAGCAATATATGTAAAAAAAAAATAAGAAAACATATACTTCTTCTATAGCTCTACAGCTTGCTAAAGGCCAAGTCTCTATCTAAAAGCTTCTTCCATTGGGAAACATGCGCTGTTACATTTCTTTAACGGTTGACTCCAACTTAATGTAGCATTTTCTTAACCGTGTCAGTCCATCTGTGTTTGGTCTACCCCTTTTATAAAAATCTACTTATCCGGAAAGTAATGTTTAAAATTTTTAAATTAGAAATTAATATTATATACAAATAAAAGCTAATTATATTTATTCTGTAAACCTCAATTAGGACATTACTAGCAATATATTTTATTTTATGCATAATAAAAGCTAGTTTTTTTAATTTTCAATTTCTTAATAGGTTTTACAATAAATTATGAAAAATATATGTTAACAGCCTTTTTGCTACCCTACATAAAGAACATATTTCATTCTATCTTTCTCTTGGGAATCTATTCATCGAATTTTTGTTAGAATATACTCTTAGATTGTTTCAATAATGCTATATTTTTAAGATGAGTTAGAAAATTCTAAGGAGTCAGTTTTTATAACTTTTGACTGAAAATTTTAAGCATTCTAAATCATTGAAATTCTTAAGGGTTTGAATTTTCTCTACAATATTTTTCTTTCCAACTTTGAAAAAATGTACTTTAAACATTTAGCTGTATATATTCTGAATAAAATTTCAATGAAATACACCACTTCAGTAAGATTTTTTTCGTATTTCCAGACTTTTTAATTTTAATTGGAGTAATGATGACTTTCTCAAGCTATAGAAATTAACCAGCAAATTGATTTCTGTAAATATTAAAATGCTTTGAATAAATAATACTTATGTAAAATCTAACTATAATGTATTTAAAAGGAAAGTAATTTAAAAGTTATTGATTTCTGATACAAGTCATTCTTATAACGGTATAATAAAACAGAAATGTTTGAGCTAAAAGAATAAATAAAAGCAAATTAACTTTTTAAATGCCGCTTTATGATCAAAGTTCAAAAATAAATATTTATTCAGTAAAATTTCATGTAAGTGAAATTATAAGAAAAAAAATAATAAAGGAAATTTCCGAAGAAAATCATTAAGGATTTTGGACATGTTCACATATGGGAACATTAGTATTACGTTAAATTTTTAAAAAATGCATTTAAGTCGTATAGTGAAACATGACAGTGTTCTCTTTTGGGAACAATATATTTATTTTCTTAAAAAAGTATTTTACTTTTTATACTGATATCTATTTTTTATCATTACTGTGAAAATTTTATTACATAAGTATACGTTCTTTAAATAAATTTAATTGGATTTTTTTGCAATTTTATAAATTTTTAAGTAATACTATATAAATGTAATACAAAAAGCTATTAATTCATGATTTTTTGCTTTCTACAGAATTTATTTGTAGAACGTAAATATTACATAAAAAATCAAACTACTCTTCAAGTGTATGAAAAAATTCAATGCAGTTTTAGTGAAACTTTGTTCTCAGTTGAATTTTAAATTGTCTTCTTCTATAGGGGAACATTAAATTGTAAAAGATAAATGAAATGCGCAAACATAAGTAATGAAAAGTAAAGACTTAGCACAGTTGTAGAAATGAGTGCTGTATGCTGTTTTGAAAAATCAGGATAGGGAATCAAAAGATTAACATATAGTAAAATTGGGTGTTTATGCTGTTTCGACAAAAAATATCAAAGAAAAGTAAAAGTTTAACATGCAGTAGAAATAGGTGTGTTTGGTGTTCCTTAAAATAAGGAAAAAAAGTAAAAGATTAACAAAGAGTAGAATTAACTGTATATGCTGTTCAGAAAAATAAGGATGGAAAAGCAAAGGCTTAGTATATAGTATTCCGACAAAAAAGAGGAAAGTAAAGCAAAAGTTTAACATATAGTAGAAATAGGTGTGTGGTGTTCCGTAAAATAAGGAAAAAAAGTAAAAGATTAACAAAGAGTAGAATTAACTGTATATGCTGTTCAGAAAAATAAGGAAGGAAAAGCAAAGGCTTAGTATATAGTATTCCGACAAAAAATATCAAAGAAAAGCAAAAGTTTAACATGCAGTAGAAATAGGTGTGTTTGGTGTTCCGTAAAATAAGGAAAAAAGTAAAAGATTAACAAAGAGAAGAATTAACTGTATATGCTGTTCAGAAAAATAAGGAAGGAAAAGCAAAGGCTTAGTATATAGTATTCCGACAAAAAAGAGGAAAGTAAAGCAAAAGTTTAACATATAGTAGAAATAGGTGTGTGGTGTTCCGTAAAATAAGGAAAAAAAGTAAAAGATTAACAAAGAGTAGAATTAACTGTATATGCTGTTCAGAAAAATAAGGAAGGAAAAGCAAAGGCTTAGTATATAGTATAATTGGGTGTATATGATGTTTGAAAACATCAGTGCACAACGAAGAGTCAAAACACTATGACCAGTTTGGAATTAAAACTTTTTAAAATTTCTAAACACATAATTCGCTTCTTTGTTCTGTAATTTTGGCAATACATATAACACATTTAAACTCACTCTTTCAAGGGATTTTTTGAGGACTTGTACATTTATCTTTTATCTTTTCTTGTGCATTTTTACAGCGCGCAAATACTATAAGAGTTATTTAAAGATTCAAATAAAACATTCAGATCAACTATTACGCATACGAGTTCTCTCAATATCAACCATAGATCATGGATGCAATGCTGGACTGATAAGAATGAAATCATTGCGTCGCGTATGCGAGACGTTGGTCGCGAAGGGGTTAAAAAAGAAGAAAAAATGAATGATCTGTGTTATAAATAGCTCAAAATAATTTGCAACTTTTGCAGGAAATTTATAACTGTAGATTTGGCAATGTTTGCTTGAATTTTTGGAAACTCAATTCCTGTATTTAAGGAGATATAACCGTTATTTTAAAATTTTGCAAAGTCTTTTAACAGTTCCTTTCTCATAATTCCCAAAGTTTATATAACCATATCACGAACCGTACAGAACATATGCAGTTTCGAAAGAGGAATACGATAGTGTAAATTAAGTTAAAAAATTGAATGACGACGAGATATGATTATGTAAAGAAAATACTCTTTTGCAAAATATACCCATAGCTTTGTGATCATAATTTATAAAATTTGTCGTTTTCTAAAAAATTTAAATGAAAATTTATTGAGAAAGTATTTCTACTAAGAAAAAATTATGATAAATTTGGTTATATGATAAAACATCTAGTTTAAATTACTTTTTTATGTTTGAAATTTCTAACAATTTAAAAGATAACTATTTTTGGCAATGTTTTGAAAATTTTGAAATAATTCTATTTATTATATAAATTTTGCAAAAAATCTACTTTTTTTTTAAAATTGCAACCGTACAGAACATATGCAGTAAATAAATTTAAATAATTTAAAATAATATTTTCATAATATTTTGCACTTCAGCTTTAAAAATGAATAATTTGATATTATTTCCTCAAAAATAGTAATTTCTAATCGAAGAAAAACTTATGATAGATAATTTCAGTTATTGGTTTATTATTTTTTTCTTTTAATTTTTTTCAATTTGTGAAAATTTTAAACTAGAAAATGTTGAAAAATTTCATAATTACTTTTTATTTTTATAATATTTTTTTTTATTATTGATTATATTAAATATTAAATTAGATTAATTTAAAAAGGTATGAATTTAATATACAATCAGTTTTTGTATTTTGTCTGTAATTTTCCTTAGAAAAACTTTGTATATAATTTTTTAGAATTTTGGTGTTTTTCAAAAATAATGCAGTGTTTATGAAAATTGTATATTATTTGTCCTTTATATAATATTACCAAAAGTTAAAAATTTTTTAAAAATTTGATTTTTTACATATTCGTATGAATTGTGTTTGTGCATTATACCTAAATGCGTATTTAATTATATCCCGAAACTTCACTGAAAAAGGTGAGTTTAAGTGTGTCTCATACCCAACCATAGTTAGTTAATGAATCTTTAAGTATTTCTTTAAACTCCAAAGTGGTCATGATGTTTTGACTCTGTGTTTGTCGGTTAGCTTTAATGTACCGAAAAAAGCAATGTTTATTGCAACATTAATTAATATGTATAAAATCTCGAAAATAAAGTTAACTGTGGCAACAGACAAGTATTGAAAAATGTCTCTGCATGAAGCTGTTAAAGTACGCAATTTTTTGCGCTTTTTTCTGCATATCAAAGCTGAATGGTATATAATGCTAGTTTCACATTTAACAAGATTCTTCTTCAATGGTAGAAAGCAAAACACTTATTGATGAAATGGGAAAAGATTAACGAACATATCGGGTCTGGATTTCTCGAATTGTAATCTAAACACTGTTATGAGAGTGTGTACAGTCTTTTTATTCAGAGGATTAGATAATTTAAACAGTGGAATTCGATTTGAAATCGTTTCTAACTCGAGGTGTAGCCTACCTGAAATACCTAGCTGTTTTTATTAAGAGGTAAGAATGTTTTATAAATTGTTGCGCTCTGAAATCGTTCCTAACACGACGGTTTTTAGTTTACATCAGCTCTTTTTATTGATAGGTACGAAAAATGAATATTTTATGAATTATTACGCGCTGAACTCGAGGTGCTGTCTACTCGAAATACCTGTTTTACATCTTTTCATTTAGAGGGCGGATATTTTATACGTTGAAATTCTATTTAAAAACGTTTTTAACTCGATGTGACACGACGTTTTAATAATAGTTTTTATCAACATTGAATATAACCTGATCCTTATTTTTGAAAACAAAGAAGCAAAAGTAACTTTTTTGGTATGTGTCGAGATATTCGGCAATTTCTTTGGGAGACTGTAGTGAGCTTTGTATAGACTTTAAACAGAAAATATTGTCTTTTTATACATTTATTTATCCATAACTAAAACGTTTTTTATAATCGAACCTTTAACTTTTTCGACCTTATTGCCATTAGCTTACGTAAAACTGAAGGTTTGGGTAATCTCTCCAGATGATTCTTATACACACCATATATCTTCGGATAAGTGATGTCTTCTAAGTGTTCAACTAGAGTCTAATCTGATTCATTTTCAGATCGATCCAAGTTCGTTAAATAATCACCAAACTAAAGTAAAAGCTGGTCTGATTAGGTCTGCTGGTGTAATAAACAGTTTACCATAGTACATTGAGCTGTGAGAGAATCTGCAAAATTGAGCCAAAAGAAGTTTTACTTTCTTGTATTCGGAAAGAAAATTTTTATGGAGACTGGAGTACCAGTCATACTTGAGCAACTTAAGTGCGCAGTAGACACTATGGACGAATCAATGCTCTCATCTCATTCAGTGGCCCAGCGTGTGGATACGACCCGTGAACCATCGTTCGAGTTTACCATCAGGAAGTGGTGAACAACTGGCCATAGTGTGGAGGCTACATAAGATTTAGTCATTACCACCGTCTGAAAGGGATACGGCTTATCGAGGTTGACGTTGGCGGACGATAAAATGACCTTGGCAGAGGATGGCTTCGGAAGCGGTTTTTCACCAAAGATCAAAGCAATCAGATGCGCAGTAGACCCTACGGACGAATCAACGCGCTCAACTTCATTTCGTAGCCCAGTGTTTGGATGCAACCCGTAAATCATCGTTCAAGATCGCCACCGGGAAGTGGGGAACAATTGGCCTTTGTGTGGAGTCTGCATATGAAGAAAATATTCTTACCAATAAACGATTTGCATTTAACCCCTTAACATGCACGCTCGAGTTAACTCGGGGGCGGTAAACTGGTCAAACTGTGCACACTCGAGATAATTCGAGCGGCGTTGTACTTACTGTATAATTTTTCACACTCAATCGAGAATTGAAAATAACAATGTGAAAGCAAAAAAAAAATTTTTTATTGATATTTGTCATTTACACGTGATTGTAAGCTATATTCGACTATTTTCTGCAATGTTATCAAAATTCAAAATTGCAATAAAAGTTTTCATTATTTTTGTATTTTCTTTGTCAAGACAACGTTCTAAATTGTGTTTTTTACATTAAAAAATACATTTTTTTTGGCCGGCCTATTCAAAAAAAAACAAAAAACTCTGCATTTAGGGGTTAAAGATTAGTTTAATCAAAATTGATCGAACGACAGACTGACAAGCAATTCTATGATTTTGTTTTTCGTTAAAAAAAAAATCAGTTAAATGTTTATAGTTGTATTTAAAACTAGCTATGCCAAAGTGTTTTACAAATAATTTGAAATTATATATGTTTTTTTCCATTTTTTTAAAACTGTTTTAGATACAATATTACAGACAAAATACTGTTTAAATACAATACTGTTTTAGATACTACCGAATTTTCTGTCCTTTCTCGTTGTAAAGTTTAAAGAAATATTTAAATTTGAATGCAAGCCTTTTATCTGACGACATACTTTCTCCTTCCCATAGGGTAACATCTAGCTATTGCAATCCAATATGGCTCATACTTAGCGGACATAAGCGGTGGATGAAATATCTGTACCTTATATTAACGCCCTCTATTTATTCGTTGTCCTTCCTCTAGTGACATCTAAACTAGTAATCAACTTTTATCGAAACCGGTATGTATTTCGCATAAATTTATTCTTTAAAGCGTGACCTGAAAAGTTAAATTATTAAAGTCTATACTCTTTTGCAGAGTATTTGTTAAGAAGAAAATTTTTCTACTTCGATCTTCTTTAAAATTCCAAAAAGCACCGAGGATCGATAAAAACGATTTCGAAATTTATAATGCATAGGGAATGCTAACTTGATACATATTTTATCAGTAACGAAAGTTTCCAATCGTGGAATCTTAGTCCCCGTTAGAGAACCTAATTTCCGTAATGTGTCTACATTACGGAACATCTTTTAAACTTTTCATGAATAACAAACAACGGAAGAGAAGTTTAGTCTTATCATTTTATTACTTTTATTGCTACACATGGGAGAAGAAATGACTTCTGAACTAGATCAAAATTCAGAGCACTCGCATAGTATTTCGAAGGTCAAAATATCAACATCGATATTTAAGAATGAAAAATATACATTCAAAAGAACACGAAAACACAACAGAACAGGACGTTAAAAAATGATACAGACAATCACAAACGGTTAAATACGAGAATGAAGAGATTATACATCGGAATTAATAACCAGGAGTTACTTCACCATGTAAAAGTAAATTCCTGTTGCCATTCTGGTAAATCAAATCTCTCGAGTGAAGCTATTATACAGAATAGTTCAACATAAAATGAAACATATTATATTTTACAGAATATTTCACCACTGTAATATTGAAACCAAATTTTCTTTTTCGAAAATTATGTTTAACAACTCAAATGTTTCATTCTTCAGAAGTTAATTTCATGTAAATAAATTACCTTACAATAGCTAGTAACTCCATTTATTAGTTACAAAATTGTATAAGTACTCATAACATAAAAGATTCATTTACGGAGAATCACTTAACAGTTAAATTTCAGTATTTCACCTTTTCTTGACGTGGCTTTTCGCTCATACTCGGCGAAAATAATCATTGTTTTATGACTGTTATCATAATAATCCTAAAACATAACAGTATCATTAAATTAATTGATTATACTGTAGTTGGAAGCAAGATTCGTAGTGTTAAATTTGATTGGGATTGATATTGAGAATATGTGCGTATATCGAAAAGTATTTAGCAGGATTAGAGCTCAATTTTCATCGGTTTTGGGAAGAGAACTTTTTATTAAGATATTTATGTGCCATCTCAAAGATTTGAAGACAGTTTACAAGAACTAGTACTGAATCTTTGTTTTGGTTATACATACTTTTTATAAGCAAAATATTGCCAGAGATAGTTTTGACTCTCTGCATAGTAAAGAAATAAGGGCATAGATACCGATAATATAAAGGTTGGAAATAATGTAAACAAAAGTTCAAACAACTAATTTTGATTCATCCAAAACTTAGGCAATTAATCGTCTGTTCTCTGTCTGCCAGATTTGGAAAGGAATTATTTTACAATTATTCATCAGGTATCTCTCAAATTTGGTAAAATTGTAAAATCTAATATATGTTCATAGCTATACATAGACAAAAATTTGACAGCATCATAAGGGTTGTCTACTTATCATAACATCTTTCCATTCAAAAAGTTAACTTTAAATCCGATTATGTGCTGATGCTCTTCTTTAACGAGCTTTCACTAATTTCAATCGGAAAAAACAGAAGAGTTTTAATCTAAAATATAAATTTTATAATTTTAAATGGTTCTTACCTATAAAATATCTGATATAAGTATTGATATAATAAATACTTTATTCTTTCAAAAGAAATTAGGTGCATTACATATCTCTGAATATATTTAAATGTATGTTTTAGAATTTAGTATATTAATACTAAGATGTAATGTAAACTTTTAATTATTTTACCATCGTTATGTTCACCAAGCACCACTGAGTCTAATCTGCAAATTTACCTTACAACGTATATTCTTAATAAAAAAAATTTACATATTTCATTTTTTAATTAATGCTTGCTTCCAACTCATAAAAACATACATTATTTCATTCATACATTATTTGACGCAAACTAAAATGTATTGCTTCAAAGAATCAACATTTAAGTTATACAACACTTAAAAACAGCATCAT
>CM063498.1:96581350-96603850 GCA_032207245.1 Pardosa pseudoannulata | reverse complement strand
AAATCTATTGATTAGTTATTTCTGAATAAAATAGCACGAATATTTTATTGTTATATGCATGCATCTTGAAATTTATATTAAATAAAAAACTGCAAAATAAAATGTAGAAACAAGCAAAATTTTTTAACTTGTTAGACTAACATGATTACAAAAGATAACAAGTTATAGCAATCAATTTCTTTTAATATTTCTATTTTTCTCTTGTTAAATTTCATAGCAATAAAAATATTTACATGTAGGTCTAAAATATTATTCTTTAGGTCTGAACAGAAGTTGACTGAAGTATTCCCTATTGATATTTTTACTATATGATATATGCGTAATGGCAAATAACCATAGGATTTATAAACTGAAATAGATATCTGATATTAAACCACAGCCAAAGTCAAAATCAAAATATGAAATATCATTAAGTTCTATGCATTATATTTAAAATTATTTATACATGTTATAAATTTTAAGAAATTTATACCTCCCACACATTAATAAGTGTTTTTGTACTTCGACATCAGTAATATAATTTATACATCTAAATATGCTTGCATTAAACATATTCTTAATTTAATGTATCTATGAACATACATTAAGTATTTTGCATATTAAGGATTTAAATAAATTGATAAAAGTTCTAGTTTATATACGCATGTTTAAAAAATTATAATAATCATCTGTAAAGACGACTGTGATTTACGTTGAATTACATATTCAAAAATCAAAATGTTATCAGTTTCGTATTAGATAGCTAAAATTGAGTACATGATCATTAAGTTTTTCAAGGATAGTCAGTCCGCTTTACAGAGAAATAATATTTTAAATGAAAAGTAAACAATCAATAAATAATTATCTCGAGAAAATTAAACAAATAGATTGTTTGATATTTACAGATAAATTTTATTCATGCAAAAAGCAATAAATGACTGAAAAGCTATCTTTGAATGAACACATAAAACGTATGCATCAAAAATGTTGCTCGTCTAGCAAAAACACCTGAGTTCGTATGTCTAAATAATAAGCATCAAAATATAAAAATTATTTATCACACATAAAGTAAAAAAAAATACATTTAAATAACAAGTATAACTGTATAAAAACAATTCAATAAAAAGAAATGTCGAAAAATTTTATCGCTGCCATTTTATCATATGTAACTACAAAGTCCATTTTTTTCTTTTACTTAAGCAACCTTAAAATAACATAAGTTCAATTATATATATATATATATATATATATATATATATATATATATATTACATAAAAAGGGATATTCCATTAATGAGCATCGGAATGTTTGCTGTTTTCTCAGAAGTCACACGTCTCAGTTAAGCGAAATGAATGCGCTTAAAACAATAAAGTTTCAAACTATTTTTGATCTTACGAAAATAATTTATTTAATGTTTTCACCTTAGTGCATTGCACGAAATGCAGCATGGATCGAATAGGGGAACACATTGAAGATGACTCAGGTATGAAGGAAATGATTGAAATAGTAAGGCCCTACTCTTTAATGATGCCGTAGGTGCATAACTATAGCCGTTAACTATTCCCTCTTTAATAATTACATACACATAATTCCCAGAAAATTTGAAAATATTTACGTTTCTACAAATACCGATAACATAATTCTTTTATTTCTTAGAATCGAAAGTGCATGCTATATTTTTTCTGCATTAGAAAGTTGAAACTTTATTTAATGTTATGCAATCCTTTTTCATCCTCTGTGCAGTGAAATAAACTAAATTGCTTTTCCATACAACAATTTTATATTACTTTCATTACGTAAAATAAATATGTAATTATAGCTCTTGTTTTATTAATGTTATTACCGATATTACTACTTATTACCGAATTAATTTACTTTACTCATTTAAACAAATATAATAATTATTTATGACTATAACTGTATATATTTGAAATCTGACATGATATTTCTAAAAGTATGTTACGAATATAAGCGATGTTTTTTATATTTATATATATAGAATTCGGATAATTACTTATTTCCATTAAGCTCAAATTTTCTAATTAAAACTATTATTAATAATTTCTAAACTTTATGCAAAAGTATCTATCTGTATTGTGAAAGTAGCCTCTCATAAAATAAAGTGTATATAATATAAACAAATTTTATCTTCCAGGAAAATCTTAAAGCATTAAATTTTCAGCCGGTGCGATTTTGCATGATCACAGAAAATGAATTAAAAAAGAATTGTAAAGTAGACATTGAGAGAATGTACGCAGACAGCTGTTTCGTTGCTTCGAACACACTATATTCACAATGCGACAACACTCCATGTCTTGTAAAAGTAAACAGAATGATTGAGCGAATGTTGCTTGCTCAAAGGAACAAAGCAGCTGTCTGTTATTTTCGAATTCTATCTGTGCCTCTGCTTTGTATTTTATTCTATAAAATGAATCATTAGAACAAAATTAATTATTCCTTCTAATTTTCATTTCAGTTTTAAATTAAGACATTTTTGACCAAGAGCTAATAATCTAAGTTATCCCGTTGAAAACTTAACAGTGTTTTTATATATATATTTACACCCTCAAAATATTTCTAATTTATTATCCATCATAGTATGGTACGCGATTACAACGTAACTTCAAATGTTCACCAGAAAATTAAATATACTCTAAACAAATATGTACAGTAGAAATTTCCAGAGTTTAAGCACTGAACGTTTTGGTGTGAGCTTGAATTTCAAAACATTTTCTTTCTTTTGTGTTACACGGTGCAGTTTTTCATCTCCCTAATGCAGAAATTCTAATTACTATATGTCAAAACGACTTGTATCACACATTCATAGGCAGTTATTTTAAAGTTGCTATAATTCTTGTGCGGAGGAAATTGAATCGCACAATGCGATTGTATCGCAAATAGGAATCAAAATATGTGCCTTTTGCAAAGAAAGTTCATACAAAAAAAAAGAGGAAAATAAAAAGTGTTAGGTAAGAAAATGTTTATGCCAAATTTTACTGAAGGTAAGAAAGAGTCGAAGTGTTTAAGGCAAACAACTTAAATCAAAATTGAAAAGTATATTGCTGTTTCATTGTCTGAAAAGATATTTTACGTCCAGTTGAGCAAGGACTAGCTTGGCTGAAGCAGAACTAAAACTAAATCTGCTTTGAACATCTTAGACATTTTGTATCTCCTCTCACATGAAGTAAGTCATTTCTTAAGCTATGAGACACACTAATACTTTTCAATTTTGTCTTGATTTTTAGACCTTAATCACGCTTGATGTTTCATACCTTCTAAATATTAAAAAAAAATAGAAATCAATTACGTATAAAAAAATTGTCAAAATTCACAAACTTGTATTTCTCGAATCAAAAACAATTAAGTATAAATCTTATTCGTACAGTTTAATAAATCATTGTATTTAAGACAAAAATAATGCAAGATGAAAATATTAGGATATTTTGGGAATATTTCATTGCATTTATCAATGAAATATTCCTAAAATGTTCTAAAACATTAATACCCATTAATATTTATCTAAGAAAAAGTAATATGGCAAATATCAGTATTGATACTAAATTATTTCTAGAAATAGAGTCAATCAAATAAAATTTAAACATAAAAATAACGGATACACATTCACAGGTTTCTAATACTGCGAGACGTATTATTAAATCAAAAGTTTTGTAATTTAGCAGATATTCCCTTTATAATTTTTACTATATAACATTTATTAGAAAGTATAAAACCAAAACTTTGTACATTTTAAATATTACTCAATATTGCATAGTTTTATCCTTTCGATTCAATTACGTCTCTTTGGAATTTTCAATATAATCACATACATTCTAAAATAAACACAAGAAAATTCAAAACGAAATGTTAAAAATTAGAACAAGTCAAATATATAAAATAAATGTATAGTAAAGATGTATGTTGCTTTACTTAACTAGAAAACAATATTCATAACAGTATACATTTATGATCATTGATTAATTTAAATAATGCCACACGCATTTTAAGATCAGGATATTTCGTAAATTTTCGACAAGCCATGTATCTCATAATAATTAAAATATTGGGATATCTATACTCAAGATCACAGTAGTATCACAATAACTTTAAGGGAAAATATATAAATGTAAATTGTTCCAAACATTTCTCGAATGGAGATTAAATATGTTTGATTATTGCATCTTCGACTTCCTTTTAGACAAATTAAAAGGTTAAAAAAAATGCATTCACTATTTGAACGTAGTCTAAAATCTGAGTCATTGAATCCAAATCTAGTACAATATTTCATTATTATTTAATTCTGTGTAATATTAATAATATTAGTAAATGATACTGTCACATCTCTAGACCTCAAATCTTGTGTAATGCGTAATGTATTTTTAAAAAACTAAACTAAAGCAGGTGCTTTAATTTATGACTACATACGACTTGTTTAAAATCTATTTGATGAAAAACAATAAAATTAAAATGGAAATTCCATAAATTAGTCACATTGTTTTTACTTTAGTTCCATGTTGATGCATTTGTGTGAATTACTATAACTATCAAACAAGAATTTCTTAGATCCTGTGCTAGTCTATTGAAAATTAATAGATTCTTAAAGTAGGTTTCCTTTATAATGGTGCATGCAGTCTCGATTTACAAATGTCAATAAACTCATACTAAAGTAATCAACTGATTGCATTACCAGAAGCCATGAATAGTCTCTTATCTTCTTCGGCAAATAATAAATATATTCTGCCCCCTAGTACTAAAATAACTACACCATTTACATACAAATGAAAATAATAATAACGTTTAGTGGGTACATCCAAAGCTTAATTCTCAGTTACAGGAAATGTGGCAGACAACTATTGTCAACAACAAATAAATAGTTCATTTATTAGCTTCATAGAACACAGAGATTATAACTGGCATTTAATCAACATTCGAGTAGAACAGTCGAAAATTTACTTCTATCCATCGCTGCTAAATCTGGAATGCGAAACATGAATGACATGTAACAATGAAATGTAGTCCTTATTCATTAAGATGCACAGAAAAATCACAATATAGACTAGAAATTAAAATTTGGTTAAAAATAAGAAACAAAAAAATGGTGTTAGAATTTCAAATTTCCTCGCACGAAGCGGGGCTTGAATTTCTTCTTACATTCATTACAAATATATATATATCCATATTTATATATCATGTAACTGAAAATGGCGTCATGCCATCTAGTTGCTTGTAGCAGTCTTGTCGATGTACGTTTAGTTATTGTTAATTTTCCATGGTAAGAGGTTCCATGTCCCGATTTTAGTACCTTAACACAAAAGACAGAAAACCAAGACATGTCCTCAAATGGAAAGACAAACCTGTCGAGAGTACCATTAGACTTAGATATAACCTTATTCGTATTTTGCCCATGGGTCTTCCGCCAAGGGATCTGGCTGTGGAATGAATGCATTGTTGACTGGCTGACCGTAGGCGTCGGTGGCCGGAGCATAAGGATCCTCCATTTGTGTCGTCATGTACTGTTGTTCTGGTTGCTGCTGCTGTTGCATCTGCATTTGCATCTGGTCAGGCGGGCACAAGTTGTTCATTCGGTCTTCTGGAATTTTTAGTTCCAGCGGTCTGTCTGTCTGCAGCTCTAAAGAACTGTTTTTGATGCCATAATAGAAATACATAAAAAGACCTGTAAAAAATATAATAGCCTATAGTTAATGTATGTTCCTCGGCATTAAGCAATCGTATTAGCTGATTATAACAATAAGTGATTACTATTTATAGTAATTAGAAATGTAATACCAAATTCTCAATGTATCTTCACAACAAAAAATAACTGAATTAACTTAGTATAACAATAAAGGATTATATTATATGCTAATAAGGGTATTTTATGACAGCGAAAAGTCAATGCAAATACTCGACATAACATCAAACAATTGGAATTAACTGATTATAAATTGTTGATAAAATCAAATTTACCGATTTTTAGGTTTCGTTTGTGTCATAATTTTATCAAAAGAACACATGTTTTGATTGAATTCCTGTTAATTTAACCTTTTAAAGTGTACCATGATTATATGGCGTCATCGACAAATATATGGAGCAAATCACTTTAGCATTACAATATTCTTTCATGATAAATAGTTTAAGATTAAATAAATATGTCTAATTTTTATCCCTCTCATAACAAAAGGAACAATTATAGCCGTTAGATTTTACATCTAGATAGATCTTGATAAATATACGTAATATGAAAAACGCGTGCAGAAAGAGCTGATATTTAGATATTATGTATTGTTAACAATATGCATAAATATATATATATATATATATATATATATATAAAATGTGTGTGTGCTTGTATGTACTTATATATATATATATATATATATATATATATTGCTAAAAACTAAAAGCCACACATTAATTGTATCTCAATACCTCCTCTTAGAATAATACTTACTCATATGTTAATATGCATAATCATGTAAAAAGATGTAAAAATAATCTTAAGAAATTAAAACACAAGGAATTTAAAACAATTGAAAACTCATTAGGTTTAAGTGTATCTTCTAGAAACGAAAATTTGTCATTTCTTTTAAATATGATAAATTATTTTGAGCAATGATTATATTCATATTTAAAATTTGAAGCTATTTTTGGGATACATCCATTCCTAGTGTTTCCACGTGCTTTTTTGGAAACTAGAAGCCTAAGTTTCTGTCAGTAATTTTGTCTTTCTAATCAAATGATAAATAAAACTTTATTAATAAATAAAAATTTGTACGGTCATTTAATAGGATTTTTATGAGTAAGCTATGGGAATTGCAGTGTTGTAAGGATAGCATCAATCAATAAAACTATCTTCTAAAGATCATCGTGTTAATTGCATAATATTTTGTGCAGGTTTCAGATATGCAAGATGGTGATAGAAAACGTTAAATTTAGTTGCTTACTTCATTGATTATTTTTTGGCTGAGTTACCAATGTTAGCCTCCCTACTAGAAATAATCTGAAGATTTTCTTAAGAAAGTGCCATTTTCTTAAGAAAATCTTCAGAAAAGTGAAGATTTTTTTGAGATTTAATTTTTCTTAAGATTATCTTAAGAATTTGTTCAGATATTTTGAAGATGTTAAGGTGAATGACATGTATCTGAAGATATTCATAAGAAAATGTTAAGACAATTTGCAGAGTAACTTTATCTTTAAAATAAGTTAATAACTAATAAGAATTTTTTCAGAGATACAAATAATTTGAGATATTCTTCAGAAAATTATCAGTCATAACTTAATAAGTGGTTTTAAGGTGTTAAAAGATAGAACTTAATTTTTTTTTTTTTTATTTTTTTTTTTTTTTTTTTTTTTTTTTTTTGCAAAATACTGTGTTATCAGTAATTATGCAAATTACAGTATTTCTTTTTTTTTTTTTTAATTGAAACTCAAACTTTGTAATAAGATATTTTAAAATGATAGTAATTAAAACTTTTTAATATTTTTCCCCAAAAATATAAAATAATCATATATTGAAAAATGAATAAAATATTTTATTTTGCTTAAAATTATTTCACATAAATCATTGTGGTATCATGTGTTTTAACATACATGTTTATTTTATTATCCATTTTTTCATTACTTATTTAAAAACATAAGTATATATATATTAATGAAAATTCCTCTAAATTATATTTATATTAATTTACTATTCCTCTTTTCTAAATATATTATAGAATAATTTAATCAATTTTAAATCAATAATTAATGTGCTTTAACTTTTTACTAAGTTCATTTATTTAAGACTGAAATATCCCAACTAATGTTTTAAAAAAAAGTGTACTGATATGTTAGTTTTTTCCTAATTCTGATTTTATTTTATTTTATTTTTAATAATCTAATGTGTAATCTAATGTGTAATAATCTAATGTGTGCTAGATCTAATCTGTGTATGTGTCTTTACTTTTTTTGCACATTTACAATCAATTTCTGTATAGAATTGCAGCATCGTTATCCTTGAATCGCCATTCAGTCTAGCGTTTGTTTACATCGCGCCACGTGTGTAACGATCGTATTTGGCTTGGTGATTTCCTTATTTTTTTTCTTGCATTTTGCAACGAAATTTTTACTTGAAATCTTATTCTGTGGTATTAAAATCGAACATTTACTGCTAATTCTTCAAAAGCTGATTCTACTAAGCTGGCATTGTCTTGAATCTTTTATTGAATGTAATTCTGAACTATTTAGAAACCGTATCTTCAATATTCGAACATTAATGTTTTTCAACTATTTCCACAGCTACAAAAGTGGATTAGGCCTATCAGAAGATACGATATTCGGTATATGTGGGGGAGATAGTGTGGTTTTAGTGCAACTTTTGCAAATTTTATAAAGAATTTTTCTCAACTGAAAAGGAAGGCAATAAATGTATTGAAGGTTGTGTGATCATATAAACAATTACTGTGTATGGAATATTAATAGAAAAAGTATACACAAGAGGAAAACAACTATGCTGCATGTTGAAATTATTCCTACTTAGTAAAGTAATTCTTAGAAGAAAAAATATAAAAAATGCTACTAAAGACAGCAGGATGAATACAGCTAGTGAAGTTTCAATGTGATGACAGGTTGGTAAGTGGTGTGACAATGGATGGAAATTGTTACTTATCTATAAATGACTGTATTAGTTGCCTATCAGTTATAACAGCAAAGTATTAGATATTGAAATAATCTGATACTTTTGCATTTGCAGTTTAAAGTTGCTGGCATAGCAATCTGTTGAGCAAAAAAAAAAAGGGTTATTAAATTCAATGTGTAGCAAAAACCACAAGAAGCTGTAAAATCACATCATAAGATTTTTGATTCAAAATGTAATAAATTATAGGCATATGAGTTTCATACGATAGGATATTGCAGAAAAGAGGAAACAACTGATTGTGTAAATTTCGACATTCAAGCATATATTGTTATTGATTGTGAAATATATAAATACTGCCATGAATTTCAGAAAACTGCAGCAAATTAAGAAAATGAATCTGCTGAATTTTTTGTGTGCTAAGAAGGTGGTGTCAGTTCTGTCCTATCTTGGTTAGATGCCTAAGATGACATAAGACTTATATTCATATGCTTGTCGGTGCACATAAAATAGGTTCATGGTCACAATATTCACAAAATTCAAATGATACATCTGGCGGTAGAACACAAAAATGTGTTAAGTAATAATAGTTCACATTCCGCAAACACAATTGAAATTGTTAAATAAAGTGTGTTTTAAAGTAAACATTGAGTTTTTTGTTTTATTTTAAATTTGTAAAGTTTCCTTCATTAATTAAAAGGTAAGTGATATATTTGGTTATTCTTCTGCTTACTTAGACTATGATAAGTGATAATAAATATTTAATGTTCATACTCGGTGAACAGGAAAAAAAAAAGTATCTTCCTGAGTAGATTTTTTGAATTTTACTCTTTGTATATTATAATGTATCCCTGCCTAGTATAAAACAAAAATAGTGAACCATTTATTCTAGTAACAGGGTAAAATAAAAAGTGCTTACTCACACATCACAGTAATTCAGATTTAATTACAATTCTGTATTGGTTTAATTTTAAGAAATTTGTGAGTAATGCTACATTACAAATAAACTTTCTGAATAGACTTATTGCATTTTATATTAGCACTGTTTGTATATTATAATGTATCCCTATATGATATAATATAGTGAGTTATTTATTCTATTTTATTAACAGGATACAAAAGAATTGCCAATTAACACAATATCAGAGTAATGTGGATTTAGTTATTACAATTCTGTATTGGTTTTAAGAAATTTTTAAGTAATGCTACATTACGAATAAGTAAACTTTCTGAATAGAGTATTGCATTTTTTAATTTTACTGTTTGTATATTATAATGTATCCCTACATGATATAATAAAAATAGTGAGTTATTTATTCTATTAAGAGGATACAAAACAATTGCCTATTAACACAATATCAGAGTAATGTGAATTTAGTTATTACAATTCTGTATTGGTTTTATTTTAAGAAATTTTTAAGTAATGCTACATTACGGATAAGTAAACTTTCTGAATAGAGTATTGCATTTTTTAATTTTACTGTTTGTATATTATAATGTATCCCTACATGATATAATAAAAATAGTGAGTTATTTATTCTATTAAGAGGATACAAAACAATTGCCTATTAACACAATATCAGAGTAATGTGAATTTAGTTATTACAATTCTGTATTGGTTTTATTTTAAGAAATTTTTAAGTAATGATACATTACGAATAAGTAAACTTTCTGAATAGAGTATTGCATTTTTTAATTTTACTGTTTGTATATTATAATGTATCCCTACATGATATAATAAAAATAGTGAGTTATTTATTCTATTAAGAGGATACAAAACAATTGCCTATTAACACAATATCAGAGTAATGTGGATTTAGTTATTATAACTCTATATTAGATTTATTCTCAGTAATTTTTGAGTAATTTTGGATTACGAATAAGTAAACTTCCTGAATAGATTATTGCATTTTTTAATTTTACTGTTAGTACATTCAATATATCGGCATGGTATAGTAACAAAAATAGTGAGCTATTTATTCCGCTAACAGGATAAAATAAAAGTGTGTACTAACACAACATCAGAGTTATGCAGATTTAGTTATTACAAGTCTGTATTGGTTTTATTCTAAGTAATTTTTGAGTAATGTTGCATTAATGATAAGCAAAATTCCTGAATACCTTTATTACATTTTCCAATTTTACTGTTTAAGTGTATAATGATGTGAACTGAAAATTTAAAATAAGAAAAAGAAAATTAAAGATTTTTAAATTGAAGCTGGTATGCAATTTATATTATATATTAATAAAGATACCAATAGCAATCAAATGAAAACACATACTGTATTTGCAGTTGACATATATAGAAAATTGCTTTATTATGAAATGACTTAGCTATTAATACTATTATAAAAATTTAATGATTATATACAAGGGAGGAAAATGCATAAAAAAGCAGTTTTAAAGCTTTTCCACAGGAAAAATACATTTTTTCAAAATTCCAAATTTTTGTAATTCTCAATATTTTAAGAATATTTGAATGTGTCCAATTTCTATACTTCTTCAGGATATCTTAAGAATATTTTAATGTATCCAATTTCTATAATTCTATAAATAGTATGAACTGACATCATAACATATATTTTATTTTTTCTTTTTGTTATAAAGAAAAAAATATTTAATAAAATTTGTTAATTGTTAATATACATTATAATAAATATTACAACAGCAATCAAATGAAAATACTATTTACAGTAAACAGATATTATAGAAAATTATATTTTTATCACATGGCTTTCATACTAATACTTTTATTAAAAAAAAAAAAAAGAAAAAGAAAAAAAAGAGAGAGAGAGAGATAATTGTGAGCAGGAAAAGGTAAGGAAAAAATTGTTTTAAAATTTTTATTTCCACATTGAAAAGAAGTTTTAAAACGCTTTAAAGCATTTTTCTACAATTCAAGTTTTTATTCTTCAGAATATCATAAGAATATTTGATTTTATTTAATTTCTATAATTCTTCAGAAAATCTTGTGTAAGTATTAGAATATATCCAATTATCTCAAAATTTTCTCAAAAAAGAAATCTTAAGAATATCTTAAGTTATTTGGCCCACATAAGCCTACATGTAGAAAAAATTTTCAGATTATATTCTTAAGATTTTCTGCAGATTATATTCTTAAGATTTTCTGCAGATTATTTTCTTAAGATTTTCTGCAGATTATTTTCTTAAGATTTTCTGCAGATTATTTTAAGATTTTCTGCAGATTATATTCTTAAGAAAATCTTAAGATTTTAGGCTTAAGATGTGGGCCAAATAACTTAAGATTTTCTTAAGATTTTTTTTTGAGAAAATCTTGAGATTTTTTCTAGTAGGGCTGTTACAGGTTTTTCACCTCTTAAGGTTTTCAACTTATACATTATCTATCTCTCTGTATAGAAAATCCTTTATATGTATATATGTATGTGTGTGTTTGCATGTATGTGAGGATTGATATGCATTCCCAGTTGCTTATACCAATCGGTACGACATTTATCATGAAGATTTAGGTGGCAATGGGAAGATTTTAGGTAGGTTAAATATTTAGTAAGTTATTCGGCGGAGATAGAATGCTCTTTTAATTTGTGTTTGTCAACTAAATTTTGGTACCATTTCATTTATTTTTCTTTTTATATTTCTATTTTTCTTCCTTTTCTTTTAAATACATACTGAAATAGATGAAATGTATTAACCTAATTCACTTTTATCTTTTTCAATGGGTGTCAAATAATACAATTTTCTTCATTTTTGACGAAATTTAATTGGCTTATTTCTTTTTATCAGGTATAAATTGGTATATTTATTTCATTTACAATTTTATTGTGTCATTTTTTAACCAATTTTAGATGCAAATCTTATTTTATGACTAATGATGAAAATAAAATAATGCATTATTTTTATGAGAATAAGTTGTATTATTTACAAAATTCCTAATATTATTGGTGTAATATAACTTAAAACCTAATTTGAATTTTGAAATAAATATAACCTTTATTGGGAAATTTTATTTAACCAGTCCGAAGGCTAGTCGCTGCGAGTCTGGTATATAATAGGGTGTTGTTGTTTCTAATCCTAGTTAATCAGTCCAGTTTGACCAACTGCACATACATTTAAAAATTCTAAATACAGAAGAGGTTTTAAGAGAACCTCATCCAGTTAAAATCAAAGTAACCCATAATGTGCTCAGGCGGAGCTTGAAATAACCTGTACTTTGTGCAAAGTCTAAAATATTTTTGTTCTTGTACATAAGAGAGACACTTCTTATGGCCACTGGCAAAGCGAGATAGGCAAGTCTGATTTCTTCTCAGTCCCTCAAAGAGCAGTGCTCCACCAGGCCGTTTTTTAAAATACTAGTTAGGAGAAGGAGGAACCCTCAAAAGATCCATGTACCTTCTTTTACTTTCAGAAAGTATCTCATTGAATGTGGAAGTCATATCTGGCCGAGAAGGCTCCATTGAAGCATATTCAGCCAGAGAGTCAGCAATCTCATTTCCACTAATTCCAACATGAGAAGGAATTCATTGAAAATGAACTTCAAAATGCCCTGAGGGGCTATAAGTCTTTTCCAAAATTGAAGTACCAGCCCTGTCTTTAACATTTATCCAGTTTCTTAAGTGCTGGATTGAGTATACGCTATCGGTTAATATCCATATATGCTCAAAATCTGGCTCGGTAATATTCTCAACAAGATTCAGACCGTTTTCGACAGTGATGAGCTTTGATCTATATATAGAACAAAGGTCTGAGATTCTGATCCTGAGATTCAAAATGGAAGTAAAAGTTTTAACATAAACCCTTCTACCACAAAAACCTTCATCTCTTTATCTTCCGTCTGTATAGATTTGTATTGCGTCTGCCGGTATCTGTTCAATAGTTTCGAGAGCTATTTCTCTCATCAATTCTGGGTTGTCGGTACTCTTTTGGATTGGAAACACCAGCTCTGTGGAAAATTGGACACCAAAAAGAACAACAGTAGGACTAAGATATGGTACTAATAAAAGAGGTTGAACTCGGCAGGGAGGCTGTAAATCAATAAATGCATTTGGCAATGAGAAGGAAGAGTTTCTTTTCCATCTAAGATTATTATTCCAATTTTTGAGATAGAAAGAAGTTATGCTTTGATCTCCATAACTAATAATTTTATTGTAATATTTCTTAAGACTAGCCATCCTTCTTAAGTTCAATGGCTGAAGATCAGATTTATAAAGAACTATTTAGTCCGGCCAGCTACGCCTCAAACAAGTTATAATTTTTGCTACACTAATTTGTACTCTTTAAAATTTATTAAGGATTGACTTCGAGACACAGGTTGCCCATATTCCAGAATGGGTCTAAAAAGGTAGGTATAAATTAGTTTCAATTTTGTAGCATTTGTGCCTCAGTCCTGCTCACAGATATATTTGATATGGTAAATGATATCATATTGGGATAGTTTTAACGTTATATTTAAAAGAATATCCAAATTAATGATGAATTAGCTAAGAGAGGGGAATATAATGAATAGGGGTATAAACGAATATTTGATAATAGTTCAGAAATTCTTGGTGAAACAATAAAACTATTGAAATCTAGTAATTGACAACAAAGTATTTTTTTAATATATTCACCCTCTTTTTTAGACCAATGTTTTCATTTAAAAGAATCAAAGTTACAATTTAGGTCACTCCATCATTTACGACACATTTTATAAATTTTCAGGGGTATGTGACCTCTTGAAGGTATATAAGCTAATAAGTAACAAAACATATGAACATCTAGAATGTAGATACACTAACAGATGTTTAAGTGCTATGTTGAGGGAAAAAAGAATGCTGGCTTACTGGAACTTGCTATGATAAATACTTTTATAACAAATATTACGGCCTCTGTGAAGAATATAAAATGATTAGTCATAAGGCATAACGAGGCTGTTTTATCCGTACTTAAGGATGCTTTTACGGTTTATTCTCGGGTAAAAATATTTTGATGATAAGATTTGCTGGTAACAGCTGCCACTATTTTACTTGCGTTAAGTTTATGTATTAGATAAAATTCACAGTTACTCGTTCATAAATATTCATTCAAAAATTTAAATACATATTTATAATCAGTGTGAATTGGGGACCTTACCTACACTCATCCAAACAAGGAATCGGACCAACGTTAACACAGAAAGTTTAAAGATAAGGTAGATGTTGACAGTTATAGCTACGGCTGGAATAAAAGGAACACAAGGTGCCTTGAACTTCAAGTCGCATCTGAAACAGATATAAGTTCAAATTAGAAATATATACCTTTACTTGAGTAAAAAATAATGATCTATAAAATGACAAAAAGACTTATTTTCGTGAAAAAAAAAAGAGACTGGCACTTTGAGTACAGTTTTCGAGAAATGAAATGGTATAATATTGAAATGTATGCCTTTATTTGAGTAAAAAAAATGATCTATAAAAAAAATTATTTTCGTGCAAAATTGAATGGCACTTTGAGTACAGTTTTCGAGAAATGAAATAGTATAATACTGAAATGTATGCCTTTACTTGAGTAAAAAAATGATCTATAAAATGACAAAAAAACGTATTTTAGTGTAAAAAAATGAGGGGCATTTTGAGTACAGTTTTCGAGAAATGAAATGGTATAATATTGAAATGTATGCCTTTATTTGAGTAAAAAAAATGATCTATAAAAAAAATTATTTTCGTGCAAAATTAAATGGCACTTTGAGTACAGTTTCCGAGAAATGAAATGGTATAATACTGAAATGTATGCATTTACTTGAGTAAAAAAATTATCTATAAAATAACAAAAAAACTTATTTTCGTGCTAAATTGAATGGCACTTTGAGTACAGTTTTCGAGAAAGGAAATGGTATAATACTGAAACAGGATTTGATGCTACATGATGTACATTATATTTATGTTTCTAATTAGATTTATTTGATATAGCTCAAGTAAATTTCCTGGCATCTAGAAATACATGAAAATAATCACAAAATTAATTATTTTTGTTGAATATTTCATTTACCATTAGAATTAATACCAAAATTGTGAGATTTAAAAATCTACATGCATCTTTACTTATATAACTAATTGCATAGCATTAAATTATTTTACATCAGATATTTCCATAAATGTATTCAAATTTTCAAACTGTTTTGCTTGTTCAAAAAGACCTTTTTAAAATATTCACTTTTTGATAATATTATATTATGATTACTTAGAAATGCGTTTTGAAGATGGAATTAGAAATAATGAACATTAATTCACATAGACATTCTTTGTTTTTCTTAAAAAAATGCAATTGCCTAAAATTACTCTTTATTGTACTTACCCCTTCGTGTAATAAATTCACAGAAAATATTTAAAAAATAATGATTTACTTATATTTTAAAATTAATCGAATTTCAAAGATTTTTTTGCCAAAATATAAATTTTAATAAAAACTTATCACAAAGTGATTGTAGTTTAATCGTTTGAGTAGTCAGCAGGGCGATCGTGTTGTTCAGGTTCTATGTCTAGAAAATCCAGGAAATTTAGAGCATTGTGGACTACTAATGGTGCACCATTCGCAAGATTGATGGTCAAATTCGCAAAGTCAGATGGTCAAATTCACAAAATCAGATTTACTGACGCAAGTACATTACACAGCTCCCTTTTTAAAGTAAATGGTGCATTTTACAATAGGTATAATTCTATAATGATAGCGCAATATTGAATCTCATATGTCCAAAGCATAAATTAGAAAAAGTGTTATCGTGCCGCTGGGGACATAAAATAAATATCTGCAAAATAAAATAATATTGACATGAAATAAAAAAAAGCACTGTTGCGCTGTTTGGGTCCTTTCGCATCCATGTACATAAAGTGCAGTTGCGCTGTTCCAGATTCTTCGACAGTGTTTACTCAAAACCCTCTGGGGCTCTAATGGACTTAAGGAAACAATGTGAAAAATAATTACATTATCCTTAATAACTGATATTTAGGTCTGATTGAATTTAAAGGGAAACATTTTATCCATTTGTAGACATGACAACATAAAGGGTAGTTTTAAATTCGGTTGAACATAAACTTTAGTGTGTTGCAGGAGCTTACTTCGTCTGTGGTTGTCTGGATATGATGAGCAGGCAGAAGATGATCCCTGCCAGGAAGACGAGCAGGAAGAAGATGGCTGCCCCGCTGCGGTTTTCGAGCGCAGGCATGGCGCACACAACGATCAGGTCCATTATAATGATGAGCAGGTAAAGCACCCCCACCATCTTCATCACGAAGATGCCCGTCGCTCCCGATGCTTCGCCGGGGTTGATCCAGTGGTATGGAAGGATCTTCATCATGCGAAGCATAATCCTACAAAAAACATAAGTGTAAAAAAAGTAAGCAAGTGTAAATCATAAGAACTAAGTAATTCTTGAAATATCATTATTATGAAGGGTGTAACAAAGAATTACAGTTCAACAACGCCAGCGCGAAACTGACCTAGAGGCGAAAGCGGAGTGTGTGACTCTCCTTCGACCCCATTGGTCAAGAGGGGTTGCTAACAGTGAAGTAGCACGCTTCGGCCAAGGCAGCACTGCCCAAGAAACATTTTCGAGAGATCTGCAGGCCCCCTCGGAGAGAGAACAAGGGAGAAGGAGTGTGGAGCTTAGAATCTTTTGCGACAGTTCGAGTACCATTTCTTTTTGAGTCTAGGACGCCATGTTTGGCATATCTTCGAGTGTGTTTCCTTCGCATAAAGGCCTAATTAGCTCTTTATTTTTCTATCTATACCTATATTTATAATCAAAATAAAAAAATATTCAGCAGGAGCAATTGCTTTTACTTGAATTCATAAATTCTTACGGTACTCCACTTATACGTGCGGCTGACCTAGACACTCTGTCGGCCTCATCTTAACAAAGGGGTTTTATGATATTAGTTTAACTGACATTGTCAAATAGGGGCAATTTATGGGGTTATTATGTTGAAATACCAAATATTCTACTATATATCTTCTGATCTATGAAGTGGGTCCATGTTTTAATACAGGTCTACAATTTTTGTGTAAAAATAACAAGTTAGAGTTCTTTTATCCAACTTAAAGCTATTTTTAGACATCTTATTCACTGACACAAAGGCAGTTATTCCAAAATTCTTTTTGTTTAAAACTTTATTGAAATCTTGACTTCGAATCTTTTGACTATTATAATGCTTTCTCTGTATATACTTTGTAGCATGAAATAAAATACCAAAATATAGGATAAAAGAAGTAATATGAAATGGATGTTATATTCTTAAAAGAAGAAAATATACTTTGTGTTCAATAAAAGCACGAAAGAACTGTTGTAAAAACAAGCTCCATTTGTTTTCGTTTATAAAAGCAGAATATATAAGAAACATATAAATAAGCTTTAAAGTATCATTGTTATAGAATTTATAGAATCAGTCTTTCTAAAAACAAGGGGTACTCGTCAAAATATCAACAACACCCACACACCTTCATATCTTAAATTTATTTCAAGTGTATGGAGTACAAGAATTTTCTCATGTATAGATTTAAAATTACTCTTGGAGGTTTTGATATCTTGAAAAACATCTTAAAAATTTCTCCCCCATACATAATGATTGTCAAAAAGTTATTTTTTTATCTATAATAACTATAACATTTTAGGGTTTTCTTAAACGTTTCAATTTTAGAAGATACATTAATTTAAAGAGTTTGTGTTTTATCTGAAGTGATAAAATATTTCAACACAGCCAGGAGTTAGCGAAGCTACATTAAAATTTAACAATTCGAGCCCAATATTTCTAATACAGTTACATGTATTATGGCGGGCTATTTTTTAACTTTATTACAAAATGAATAATTTCATTATTTAATTGTTCTATGATAATAAAAATGAAATATAAAGTATCCAAACTTCAATATCTGTTGTATGTTATGTAGTAAGTATCATTTAGAGCATTCTGATATCTTAGATATAACAACTCATCTCTTAACGTGAGCGTGTTAAGACTTCCAATTGGCAATGGTAGTTGCCAATTTTCACCACGAGCAGACTTTAGATTCCATTCAATAGACCAAAACCACAAAAAGGAGAGCGCACTTCGAATATGCTAACTAGAGGCATTTTCTCTCATACAAAGTCTTAATGGGATGCTGTAGATGAAAAACAGTTATTTACCATTCAAATGAACATATATTGCCGCATAAAGAACCTTAGCCAACGAGCTAAGTGGCCGAATGGTCAAAGCACGCGATCCAGACCCGAAGATTGTAGGTTCGATGCTTGCCATGGCTGTTTATCCAAAGTACGGATTTTTAATTTAAAAATGTTATTTATTCTTTCCTTATGTTCTTGAACATTCTAGATCTTTCTTTAATATGTAAATTAGTTATTTCTCGAATATTCTGTTCGGGTATAAAGCTGATACCCAGTAGTTGTAGGCAACTTCTCGGTCTTGTAAAGTTGAGAGTTGCTACTTAGCTTCAATAAATTCTTCTGTTACATTAAACGGTGTGTTCATTCGAATCTTCGTGACAATATTATCAAAATGTTGCAAAGGATGACTTAATTTGCAACACTCTCTACTGCCACAACAGTAAATTTCTCAGCTGTCCTTCTATTATCGGTAACACCCCTCTCACTCACCTACGTCCTGTAAGTTGACTATTTGACCTTAACTTATTGTTGTGCTCACGTATGGGCAATGAAAAGAAAACTATACAAGCATTTTCCATTCCAGGAAACGTTGAATTGTAAAACCAGTGCTTGTGATTATAACGGGGGTCAAAATGACCCATAATGTGGTTTTAGGTATAAGTATTAAAAACAAAATATTTTTACTTAATTATACTTCTTTATTACTTATTACTTTTTCAATTATACTTTAAATAAGTATTTAAAGCATCACTTTTCTTAGATTGGTTTAAAATTAGAAAAAGTATAGAATTTTTTTTTTCAATTCGGTTAGTAACTTTTCGAGAAAATTGGAAACAAAATTAATTTTTGGTCGAAATGACCCATCCTGCCGTTCTAATGTTAAACCTAAACCTCAGTCTTAATTCCAGGGTTGAGAAAAAAATCATGATTTTTAAAAAAAAAAATCAGATTTATTTGATTTAAATCAGATTTTTTCGATTTAAATCAGATTTATTTGATTTTTTTCTGAATTCTAATTTTAATTATTGTTGAGTTTTTATATATTTTGCAATATACATGCAATAGTTTGTTATAAGTAACAACTTTTCTATCTAGTATATTCTACACACCAATTACCTAAAATTAAATACATAAATTTTAATCTAAATACATTTCATTATTTTGTAATTTGATGGGGCAAACTAAATAAGATGTCAATTTAAAGAACAAATAAAATATTCATTTAATGCAAACTATTTATTAAAAAAAATTCACAATTATTTCAATACTTTTTAAGCACTGAATTATGGATTTAACTGTTTCAATAAAAACACTAGTTTCAATGTCATATCCACTCCTAATTGGTTACGAAGGTTAGAATGAAAAATACCTAAAGAAGAAAACTGTCTTTCCATTCTAACAGATAATGTGATGGCTATTGTTATTGGGTAGACAAACTGGATTTCAAATTCTGTAATACTCTCTTTTACCTCCCATTGCATAAAATGAATTCCAATAGTCATAACTAGTCGTACCTACCCCTACTACATACTTTCTGATAACAACCCCTAAATTCTTAGAAAACATACTATCTATTGACACTTATTTACTTATTGGTATTTCTGTGCTGACTAATTCCCAATTCTCCTGTCTTTCGAATATAGGTTTTAAGAGAAGTGAAAAAAATGATTTAAATCAATGATTTTTTTTAAATCAACTGATTTAAATCAAGATTTAAATCATGATTTAAATCAACTGATTTAAATCATGCCAACCCTGCTTAATTCAATGTAAGAAGGGGGACTATGAGGCCAACACCAATGGCTTTGTAGCTGCTGTAGCTTAAAGCGGGGAGAGAACACAGAAGAGCAAGTTTCTCAGGCAAAATTAGACTGGAAGCCAAAAAGTCGAAAAATGAGATAAAAATATCAGTTTAAGTCATTATAGGTATCATTTAGGATCTTTAGGTATATATTGCTTTTCTCTGTTTTACTGTAAAAACTAGTAAACGTTTTAACAGATAATATGTTATGTAAGGGAAAGAAACTTACCAAATGAAAGCAAAAGAACCGGCACTTAATTGGAGTTTGTACTTACCTTTGGGGTATCGTGAAAGCTGCCGCCAGAGGGGGCGGCTGCGATGGCTGGGGTTCTGGTGGTGGCACCGCCCCGTAGCTCGATTCCGCACCCCTTACTAAAGACTCTTCGTCCCTGAGTTGGTCCTGTCGCTGGTCCCAGTCCAGCTTAGGACTCTCGTCGCTGTCTGAAGAGTCGTAGCGGTTCGTACGCTTGGTGTGGATTGTGGTGGTTTGTGCAGCGGGAAACAGGGTGACGGGATTCTCTTTCGAAGGGGTGGGACAGGCAGAGCGGATCGATTCGGGAAGGAGTTGGACCAAGGTCGTCTTCGGGGGTTGGTAACGGAGGAGGAGGACACACGTGGATACTAAGGTGTACGCCATAAGGGTTCCTATCGAGAGAGATATATATAAGTATTGTTTCTTATTTGTTAACTATCTGAACCCTATAGTGTCATTTTGGTATACAAAAAAAAATAAAATAGCTGAAACAATGGATGACATGTTTTCCTTTATTATAATTATACAAAATTAACAATTATAGCCTTTTCCATAAGAAAATTTAAAATGCAATGAGCTATGTGGAGTATATACCACTATAACCATTTTGAACTTAAAATAAAAATCGTTGATAGTTACTACTTCCCTTAAATCCTTAAAAAAATTAAAAAAATATGACTAATATAATAATACAATATAATACAAAAAAAATTAAAATACCGGGCGAAGGTATAACATTTTCCCCTACGTATAAGTGTGTTTGAATTCAATTTTATTTTTGTGTTTTTATGTAGATAATTTTTTTAATGTAAAATTTAGAAGTCCAGTCGTATTAGAAAAATATTCTTTAATAGAAGAATTAAAATTGTAGTATCGTTATTAAAGTTACCTTACTCAAAAGATAGCCCACTTTTTGCTCACTGTATTAAATCTAGATATTTAAAATCCTTTATCTGTATATATATATATATATATATATATATATATATTCACTATGCATTTCAAAATATCTGTACCAATCTTTATAGCAAGTTTGCAAAGTGATCCAGACCGATCTTGGATGGGTTTGAGGATGAGGTTGCCCATATGTCAAATACACAAAGAGATAGAACTCTTTTTAATGTAAATTATGTTTGATGACGATATTTTGGAGTCTTTTAATATATTGTTCTTCTAAATGCGTGCTAAAATGAATAAAATTTATAAGTAAATTGATTTATCAGATAGTGTTTAAAATGTGTTTTCAGATAATACAATTTTTCTTGCTTTTTGATTATATTTATTTAATTTGATCAATTTTAATTTTGTACATTTCTTTCATTTTGAATTCAGTTGCGCCATTTTTTTATCCAATTATTAGATGCCAATCTTATTCCACCACTAACAGCGTTATCTTTTGAAATATCGCTATATATATTTATCAACTTTTATGTCACGTGAGTAATACTTTTATTTTTCAGTACATCTTTTCCCTGTAAGTAATCTGGCAAAATATTTAGATGGGTTTTTTTTTTCTGTTAGTCCGAAAACTATTAAACTGTTAAAATTAATGTTTTATAATATAGGATATATGTTTTGATTTCACGATGCAAACCAAGTTTAAATGAATATTTCAGTTATTTTATAATGATGCATTATTTTCAAAGTTACGTATATTGTTAGTGTAATATAATCAAAGAATTATCTGAATTTTGGAACAAGTGCAAACTTTATATGAGTATATTAATTATTCAGTACAAAAGCTAGACACGAAGTGGCTAAT
>CM063498.1:96558850-96576350 GCA_032207245.1 Pardosa pseudoannulata | reverse complement strand
TTGGTCTAGAGATCTGAAAAGAAACAAGAAAAGATGGTGCAAAGAAAGGAAGTTATGTCATGAATTCAAAGTAAGACTTTATGTAAAATTCATGATGGTCACAAGATTTCTTACTAAAAAACTTGTTGGAATAGAACAAAAGGGTGCAAACTAGGTAGACGCCTGAAGCAACTTTCTGTATACTCGGATGACGTAAAGACAAATCTATGTGTCTAAATACCTTCATACTGAAAAGTTAGCAAGTGGCACAGAAGTACGGAATCAGGAAATGTTTAAATATACCACAGAATTTTCCAAATCAAATAAAACAAACCACTTGCTTCTATGATAATTACATGGAAGTATTTAAACTTTATTTATTTATTTATTTATTTTTGAAGGATGTTAATGTACACTGCCTTCTCATCATGAAGTAAATTACCTTGAAAAATCGTTTCATATATAAATTATTCAGTGTGATAATCAGCTACATTAAAAATGCAAATTTTAATGTATAGTCAAGGAATTTTGCAGTAATTTTACATTATTGCTGATAAGTTAATCTTCATAGAAGATTTATACAGTGCAAAATGTAACAAACGGTTGGTATATATGAAAAGATTACCATTAAAAAAGTTGAAATACTAATATATTTTTTTTATTTGTTAAGACATATTTTCTGTGCTATTCTCAACCGTCTGAAAAGGAATCTTCCTCTGAAAACACAACAATGTAAATTCTAATAACATCACTGTTTATATAAGCAAGATCTATAGGACTTACTTAAAAATAAGTCCATCTTTGGCCATGGCATAGACTATTCTAGGCATAGGAAACATTGACCCAAACATGCTGACTGTAAGTCCAGCCAGGGCGCCTATAGCAACGATATATTTTGACTTCGTTGCCCCTCTTTGAGCAAACATTTCGACAAGAGCCGATTCTGCATCAATTTGCTCGAAAGGTATGATGAGAGTTAACTGGAATAAAAAGTAGAGAGAAAGATCAATTTCGATTAATATCATACTGTAAATAATTCAAAAACTTGTCAGTAGTTTCACCGTAGGTTGCATGGGTGTTTTGATCCTCATATCGATATGATTTGAAGTAAAATACCCATTAGAATATCAGTAATTTCAGTGATCATTATGCCAGTAAAGGTATGTAATTAAAATGTTTTTCGTGTTTAGTAATTTATACTACATTTGCTTGAAAGCATTGAAGAAAATGTCAGCTTTAGCTTTGCGTAACGGGAGAAAACACCTCAGTTCGGTATCCTAGGGTTACTAAACTTAAAAAAAAAGATAATATGATGGAATATTTCAATCTTTCTGAAGTCTTTCAACCTAAAGTTTATGTACTAAAAATTATTGACAGACCCTGGACTGTAGCTCAAAGATCAGTCTACTTTGCTGTGACATTTGACCCCCCCCCCTTCTTCACGACGAAATGAAAAAAACAGATGTCGTTCACAGGTGACTTAATGGTGACCATTGTATTAAAATAAATATTTTTGAATCCCAGAATTTGTCAGTTCCGTACTAAAAGAGGAACGTTATTCAGATTTTCTACAAGAAAAAGATATTTTCAATCTTATTTCTCTTTTTTTCCTTTTATATATTTATATATAATTTTTTTTGAATGATTGACATCTAATTTTTACTTAAAGTATAAAAGGTATCATGTAAAAGAAAATTCTACACATTAAAAGCAAAAATATTGGATTTGGATATATTTCACTGAAGCTACTTCTGAGACATTCAAAAACAATTTCTTAAGTAATTAATATTTGCCCTAATATCATAACTTTTTTTATATTTCAATACATTTCTAATGCCTTGTTATATCTTCAGGAGATGTATTAGAAACAAAATAAATTAATTTTAAATCTTCCCTTTCCACTTAAATAAGAAAAAAGCAAATAGTATATGAGTACTCTTTGAATAATGACTGTATATAGCTTAAATTTTTAATCACTTTAACCCCTTAACATTCCAGTTATTTCAGAAAACGTGTATCCATTTTATCTTATTGTTTATTATTAAATTTTAACTACTAATTAGGGACAAAAATAATGGCAACAAAGTAATTGTTTTTAACAATAACTATAGAGCTATTTTACGAAATATCATGATCCACTTTACAGTTTTTCTCATTCATTTTCATGTGTATGATAGCCAATAGGCAACCAATGTTCTACTCTTCCATTTGAAACGGCCGAACGTCGGCCGATTGGTTAGGGCACTGAGATTAGGATCTGGAGTTCGTGGGTTCGAATCCCACTGTGGCATGGCTGTTCGTAGCCTTTCGGAATCGACTTTAAGCAGTAGGTCCCGGTCTCATTAGCCCTCGTGTTGCAAAAAAACGTAGACCGTAGTGCTCCCAACCAACCAACCAATTGAAAAGAAAGCCAAAATCATAAAAATACAGAATCATGAGTTGAGATGTCTCCTGCTACCTGAAATTGTCTTATATATGAGACGTTGTTTAATCCCTTTTATTTACCTAAAATCCTTGTGAAAAATAAAAGCAGTTTTTATATTAACATTTAAAATACTGCATAGAAAAAAACCACTTGTTTGAGATAAATACAGAACTAACTCTCATATGCATGGGAGAAATCACTGAATATGAGTTTTGTATGCAAGTAGCAATAGAATAAATAAACTCGGAAGTTTCAGAATGCGAGGTAATCTTTACGCGGTGTAATCCACTATAATCCGGATATTATAAAGCCCTTTAGCGGAAGCGGTAACAAACAGCCGTAAATGGAGTCAAACGACTATTTTTAGCCTTTAAAACTTGTACTATTCAAGAATGATAATGACGGAATATACTCTGTTTAATTTTTTGGTTAAAAATTCAAATTTCAATTGGATTCGAATGTCTATGCACTTGTACTATTTAACAATGATAATGACGGAATATATTCTGTTTAATTTTTTGGTTAAAAATTAAAAATTCAATTGAATTCGAATGTCTATGTACGCGTACTATTCAACAATGATAATGACGGAATATACTCTGTTTAATATTTTGGTTAAAAATTAAAAATTCAATTGAATTTGAATGTCTATGTACTTGTATTATTCAAGAATGATAATGACGGAATGTACCGTTTAATTTTTTGAATAAAAATTTAAAAAATCAATTGGATTCGAATGTCTATGTACTTGTACTATTCAACAATGATAATGACGAAATATACTCTGTTTAATTTTTTGGTTAAAAATTAAAAATTCAATTGGATTCGAATGTCTATGTACTTGTACTATTCAACAATGATAATGACGGAATATACTTTGTTTAATTTTTTGGTTAAAAATTAAAAATTCAATTGGATTCGAATGTCTATGTTAAAGAATTCAGAAGCACTGACTGATCCTGTATATAATATCCTGTTTCTGAATAGTCACTATACGTTTTCCTTATTTGTAGTCAAAGAAATTGAAAGTAAAACCCTTAAGTGGTAAATCCAATGTAATTATAAAGCATAGTATCATTATATGCTTTATTGATCTATTTGAATGCATATACATAAACTCTGTAGAGACACATTCATTGGACTAATTTGTTTAGATTCTAATCAACAAGGCCTAAGTATAGAAAATATAACTAAAAAGAATTCTAATCAACTCGTTGAACAGATAAAACTGACACTGATATTCTTGTCTAGACGCTATTAAAAGACAAAATTTGTATTATACGCATTTCTTGTTTTATGGATTTATAGAGAATTGTTGCGACGGCAGAATTATATTATTTTTCTCCTCTTTTCAAGAAACCGTCTGAGGGGAGATCTTTGAGATGGTTCTGACATTCCCTTTTGATAAAGAGAGATAGGAATTATTTTGACGCGGATCAAAACTTTCTCTCGGATCTTCTATTGATTTTCTACAAAGACGAGTGAGCTGGAATGATGTCTGATTTAGTGACGAGTTTACGACGGTTCAATTACTGGCATACTGTCTCTCAGAAAAGCTAATTACGACAGAAAAGAATACTCTTTGGCTTAAGATATGCCGATATTTGACTCTTATTATATATTTAGCTAAAGGCTGATTTTGCTTTTACGCTGTCAAAATATTTATAAAACTGAATCCTTTAGTTTCTAAATTATGTTTTTATAATCTCACTTCTTTAAAAATGTAAACCTTTTTTTAAAAAAAAAACGAAAGATTTAAGTATTTAGTTTTGTATACATGTTAATCGTTAATATTATGAGTAGTTATACGCACACACACACACACACACACACACACACAGCTTCGACCCTCTACAATTTTGGAATGGTACCCTATGCTGGACACATTGCAGCCGTTTGGCTATAAAAGAAGACACACATTTTGAGAACAAAAAATGTTGAGTTTACTCCAACAGTCCAACTTTGGACCTATGTCACCAAAATGTTTTACATTTGTTTATGTAGGGATGTGAGGACGCAAGTAAGTCAGGCAATGAGAGTGTAAAGAATTTATCATGTAGAAGGCGCTAGAATTGACAATGAATTATGTTCAGGAGTTATATAAGTATAGTTTTGCTAAGCAGAAATGAATTTGAATGTTTTCAAAGTCGCCAAAGTTTACCACATTTAGAGGAGAAACAAAGGCATCTCGCATTATTCTAGGGATAGAATCACCAGAAGTTTATTTAAAAAACAATTATAATTAAGTTAATCAGGGTAAATACAACTGTCTCTCTCTTTTGTTCTCCCTTCCTCTCCCTTCTTTTTCCACTCACTCTGTCTCTCTCTCACACACAAATATATACATATATATGTATGTATGTATATATATATATATATATATATATATATATATATATATATATATATATATATATGATAAAATTTTATGTCTTTTGAATTATGTAAATGATTTATCCACGGATTGTACATTTTATGAATTCATACAACTCTACTTATTTAAGAATATTTAATGAATGTCTCTTAAGACAAATTTTATTGTAAATTAATTTAAAATATACGAAGGAAAAATTATACAGGAAGTTCTCTTTAATCAAAGGTTTTACTTATAATTACTTATTGCATTTTATTTATATTTTTATTAATTACTATTCCACATTTATTATTTTTTTATTTTTAACATCGTTATAGTTATTTCTGTTATAAAAATTCTGATAAATGTAGTAAGTTAAACTACTCGAGCTTTTAATTTACATTAGAGATCTACATTATTGATAACATTTTTTTAAAAGAGTATACGAAAGTCAGTTGTCTCGCTTAATGAAAATCTAGATGTACAGTTTTCCATTATGAATCAATTCTATTAGAGTAAATGCGGCGAATTTCCAGTAGAATAATTTCTTTTGAAATATTTACCACGTTTCTAAAAAATGTCATTTAATAAGGCGTATTTTATTCTGTCACATCTGTGCCATGCTTATCAATATGCCATAGGGTCATCCCTATCTTTTGACAAATGACATGCCACCGTTTATTATCATCTGGTGAATATATTGATCTGACGAAAGACTAAACCACCTCCACTATCAATTATTTTCCTTTATTATATCTCCCAGGGAGCATTAACTAGGTATTGAAGACCGAATAATAGCTGACATATTTTTCCTAAGCAGAAAATAATAGAATAAATAGTTTATTTCTAATGGATTTATGAAGTTAAATCTTTTTCAATGTTTGGTGTAAACGACATGGCATACATTGAATTTCAGTTTAAGTGAAAATAATAATTTTAAACCCGTGATAAAAATAGTTATCGATAAAAGCTTTGGAAAAAATATGGTGAAATCATTTTGGTACATTAAAATAGTTTTCTAATATAAGTAAGTGCAAAAATCAATGTCAACCCAAACAACATATAAACTTCTAGAAACGAATAATGAAATTCGACTAAGTATATCGGTATCAAAGTAGGAATATTAAGAATATATTCAAGAAACTATATAAATAAAATGGGAAAAACAGCATGACCTTGAGTATTAAAAGGGCAAATTATTATTAAAAAGAGTCTGAATACAATATATTTATACAATTGTAAAAAAAAAGAACTTATTTTTTGATAAAGAGATTATTTTAAAGATTTAAACCAGAATTACAAAATATGTAATAATTATTTAAGCAGGATGATAAGTTAGAAAAATGCAAGAACTTTCAAACTCGAAACCTGAGAGAAAAACACATTTTTTTTCTCTTAGCCGAAGATTTAGTTTAACCCTTTAAGGTCACCAAAATAATTCTTTGGAATTTATGTCATTTGTTTATAATGTATCTATGAACCTTGTAATTGTAAGATATAAATTAATTTTTTTTTAATTCCTTAGAAAGGTTTGCCTTAGATACCTAAGGAAGTTTCAGGAGAAGTTTACTGACTAACCCATCCCCTTGTAGAGCTTGAAATTTATGTTTTTAAAGTTTAACTATATTGGAAGAACATTAAATGAAATATTAAACTGGTAGAATAGATTTAACAGCTTATAAGTGTTGTATGTATAGATATTTTTATATTTGGGATCATAAGTGATAAATTGAATTATTGACTTCTCAAGTACAGAAAGTTTAAATACATATATTTTAAAAGAGAAAAAGATAAATGTAGAACTATCAGTGTTATAAATTTAAAATATAAAAAAAATTTTATATATATATAAAAATTTATATTATATATATATATATATATATATATATATATATATATATAAATAAAAAATCATTCATGTAAAAAGTATTTTTTTAATTGCAGAAGCTCTTGATTCTACACATTTTTCATATACACAAATGTATGAGATTGGAGCCGTAAGTAATTATAAAAGATAAAGTAAAGTACTCTAAAAAGAAAGTTTTTAAATAAAAATGTTTAATAATGGTTTTGCTACGAAACCACTGTCCGCTAAAGAGTTATTAAAGCATTTTTTATTCATTAAAGGAAAAAACGTATTTTGAAAATGAAATTTACAACAGTTTTTATTGAAAAATAGAAAAATTAAATACACATCAGGTTATATTATGATTTTAATGCATTTCTCAAAAAAATAATTAACAGCATTATAGTATTAAAATATTGAAAAAAGGAACACAGCAAACTGTGATTAAAAGTGAAGAAGGCATTCCAAACCGTTCAAAACGTACCATCATACTCGACGTGATGTAAGCTGTAAGTACGATCACTAAGCTAAGTATAACAGCCATCGGAATAGACCACTTCGGATTTTTGGCTTCTTCTCCAGTTGTTGCAATTATGTCAAAACCAATAAATGCATAGAAACAAGTCGCAGCTCCAGATAAAACCTGAAAGGAAAGACAAGTACATTTATTTACAGACATATACGAGCACATAAAATACCAATTAGAATTACTGAATTTACATCACGATGAAAGATAGCGGGATTGTACACTTGACTTTTTTTGTGAACAGAGGTTCATTATGCACAAACGTATATGAGTCCAGTAGAATCCAGTTCTAATGAAATTGCTATTATTTTTTAACTAACATTGTTGTTATTAATTTGTATTTGTAATATTGGTTTTAAACTTGTATCTCTTTTATTGGTAGCAATATTGCATAAATCTAAGTTAACAGTTATAGTAAAATTCAAATTAGAGCAAAAAATTGTTTATTCTGATTTTCTTAGCGTTCTGAATTCTCTTTACTCCCCTGATCCTAAGAGCAATCCTATTATTCTCCAGGCAGTTCACACGATAAAGAACCTACATTCCTGTGGCTTTAAAATTATCTTCTGTTGGATACCTGCACACGTTGGCATCAAGGGTAATGAAACTGCAGATAGAGCAGCTAAATGTGCGTCTGATATTCTCGATTCTCCTATCCCCTATAGAGATTTGGGAAAATATGCTATGAAACTCGTCCATGCAGAATGGCAGAATTTGTGGGACGGACTTAGTCTGAATAAGTTCCATGCTATTAAGCCTGACATCAAATGCTGGCCTACCCTTCCATCCAGGAGGAACGATGTAATCATGACTCGGATCCGAATTGGACATACTCGTTTTACCCATGGGCACCTTCTTCCAGGTGAACCTGTCCCCATCTGTAACAGCTGCAATATTGCTATGTCCGTGCAGCACATCTTAGTTGAGTGTCCAAATTTTAAAGTTTACAGAAGTCATCATTTTTATACTCATTATATTCATTTAAAAGATATCCTTGGCGTTATTCCTCATTCTAATGTTTTCTCCTTTTTGAGAGACATCGGGTTTTATCATCATGTCTAATTTTTATTTCTTCCCTTTGTGTTTTTGTAATTTTCACTGATTTTACCTCTTGTTCAGCTGATGCTTTCTGACAGTTTTATAGTGTTCCAATTTTACCATTTTATCCTGTATATTTTTACATTTTTACAATCTACGGTTTTACATTATCTTTCTATGGCACTCTTTGTTTTGGCACAATATATTCCACTTGGGATTCAGTGCCAATAAATACAAATCATCCATCCATCCATCCAGTGCAACTATAAAGCATTCCAATGCCTATTCAGACCGACATTTCAATATGGAATGAATAAAGTATTCACACTGTAACATGAATGTATTTGTGAAACATTTGTACCCCGGACCATCCGAAAGGCATGAATCCTCCGTGCTTGTTCCAGTTGTCTGTGTCGATGTAAAAGAGGCCTGCGGCCATGACAAAGACCCACACGGAGAGATTGACGGCGTTCAGGATGTTGGTGAAGAGCAGCGACTTCTTCACTCCGGCCACCATCAGCAGCGTCATGAAGAACGTGATCAGGGCCGCCAGAAAATCCGGCGTGTGGCCTGCAACACGAAGAAGCATATAATGGACATCAAGAAGGATTGAACATTTAATAAATGAACTATATATATGGGGAATTCATTTAAATGTATGTATGTTTGTTCGTTAACCCTTTAAAGGACCCCTACATGAATTCTTTGGAATTTAATGAATTTAGTTTATAAATATTATCTATGAATCTTATTAATGCAAAATATATTAAAGTTTTTCTTTGCAATCCTTAAAGGGGTTTGCAGTAGAAGATAACATAGCAGGAATTGAGGGGGAGGCGTTAACTGACAAACCCATCCCCTTGTACAGCGTGGCCATAATACTTTTTAAATTTTAAATTATATTAGAAAAACACTAAATAAGTCTTCTGAAAATATAAAACAAATAAATAGTTTAACAATTTACAAGTGTTGTTTGAATAGATACATTTGTTTGGGGTCATAAGCAAAAGACAATTGCATTACTAACTTTCCAAGTACAGCAAGTATAAATACACATATTTAAAAAAAAAATTAAATGTAGTACTGTAATTTATTGAATGTTTTAAATGTCAAAAACATAGGAAAATCGAACAAATTTCTATTTCTCCAAAAATTAGAGAAAAAACATGTTTAATAGGAGGTTTCGCAGCGAAACTACTGTCCCGTAAAGGGTTAAGCAGTCCTAAATAACCGAACCAGTCTTCCTTAATTCTGTGTTGTGAGTAAAGGAAACCCTGAAAAGGTTTTAATCATGGTTGAGTGTTGCGGGTACGATGGAGATAAACCAATTTAAGTCATAGAAGGATTCTGTAAATTTTATAGTTTGGCATCATTTTATACACTTTTCTTCTAATAATTTGCTAAATTTATAAAACCTTTTAAATGACTTAAATCGTATAATAGTGTATCATGTATGATGTAAAAATTTCTACTTTGAAGTTTTAATTGTCAAAATAGCTTCTATTTTAACCCTCCTAGTGGAACACATCGAGAAAAAAAGTCTCCAAAATATATGCTAAAGGATAACTGTCAGTGGACAAAACATTCTATGATTTTTCCTTCACCCTGTGTAGACTAGATTGGAATACGGGAAACCCACACTTGTTATTGTCCCTTTAGTCCCGGTTAAAAATAGATATATAAATAGATATTATAGATTGCTAATTTTTAACACATAAAGGTCGTCGAGTCTCGAAGATCATCTCATAAGAAATAATGGATTCTAAAAGTACAAATAAAAATATTCTTTGAGAGAATTATTTATATTTTTTAAGAAAGTCCTTTAAGATATTTAAGGGATGCAATTAGAGATACATCTGTTACCCCAAACGAAATACTTCGAAATAGAGATTTACAAAGCCATGAAAAGCTATCAGCGTCTTTGTGCCTCAGGGGGTAAGGGGTGCATCCCTCAATAAATGTCAGTCAAGAGGGGTGCAGTTCCTAAACAATCGACCTGACCCTCCTACCGCATAAATCCATGGGTAAAGCACTAAAGCAAAACTGTACATTACATATATTTTTGGAGCATTATTGGAGTCGAAAATTGTACGTTTTTAAGACTTCCCTGGTTTGGCGGAATTGTACGTGTGAACCGCTTAGAGGGTTAATAAAAAAATAATTTATTGCAGATTTTAGTACTTTATGCAACACAATTATTTATTGCTTATATTATGAAAATAATTAAAAGTTCACTATCTTAACTCTGAAGCTCTATCCTGCCTTTGTGGAACATTGTTACTATCGTTACGTCTACAAGAAAATTTTTTAAATATATTAACAAATCAATTGGCATGTAAGATGCACGCTTTCCTTTTTAAAGAGGATGTATTGTCCAATAAAAATATTTTCACTTTTTAGTAGTTTATTAATTTACTAAAACTTTTCCGAGAAGTTAGGCTACGATTCTAGAGTTAAAATACTAGGTTTAATGCCTCTATTTCTCTATCAAAGCATTATGGAGAGGGATATTTGATGAAATTACTGATTTTCTAAAAATAAAGCGACAGTGAAAACATAAAACTAATTTATTTTATTTTTTACTAATATGCAATATGGTATTAACAATATATTTATGTATATGCATTTCATATTTTATTTAAATAATTTTCTAAATTATATAAAAATATACTTAAAATCCTTTTACATATAACATAAACAATTTAATAAGAAACATTTTAAACTTGAGCATAAAAACTGGTTGTTATTCTAAGTATTCAAAAATATAAAAATATAAATACATTTAAAACAAATAAATGTGTTTTAATAATAGAGGTTAAAAGGAAAACTTAAGTAGATTTACCTATAAACGTGCCAAGTCCGTTCTTGATACCAGCACTTATTGCTCCACCGGCCATGGCATCAACGCAAGCGCTGATTGCACAAGCTCCGGCAGCAGTACCTATTAGGTACTCTAGGACCATATTCCAGCCAATAACGAAGGCGATAAACTCTCCGACAGTTACATAACTGTACATATACGCAGATCCTGTTGTGTGGGGAACTCGAACACCAAATTCTGCATAGCAGACACCTACAGGAACAAAATAAATTTTCGTTAAAAAGACAATAAATTATGGAATTTGAATTGGAATGATAATATTACATTTGGAAAATTTATTTGCAACAAAAAAAAATTATTTGGGGGAATTCAAATTTCACTTTACACAGATTTATAACTTTGACCATCAAAATTTAAAACTAAAATAGCTCTTGTTCCACTGATTTTATCCTTATAAACTTTTTACCCTTCTTATGAGCATTTGTGAGAATATATGCATTTCCGTAATCTTCAATACCATAGTTGAGATTTTATAAAATAGCACTATTTCTGAGCAATTTGAGACATTTCGTCACCAGGATCACAAATAATATGCCATTGAATATCGATCAACAGGAGCACAAGTAAAATAATGTGCCACTAAATATCGGTAACTATTGTCGAGATATCCATGACATCTACTTTTATACCACTTTAAATATTTTATTCTGTAAAAAAAGGAAAGCTAGCTTTTGTCTGTGTTTTAAATTCAGTGATTCTAAACCTATGTGTCACGAGTATTTTAGGTAAATAATTAAAGTCACTTAGTATTATATTTCCTATTTATCATCGGCCAGTTTTATTTGTTCAGTCTTCACCGTATATCAGTGTTTCAAGTGTGCCACTCCTTTGCTTTTGTCATACTTTCTTTTCACAATATAAATTTCAATTTTAACTAAAGAATTTAATCTTCTCTTTCAAAATCTTTGATTGAGAATTTCATTATGCAAGCACATCATGCATTTTTTTCTACTCAGTGTTTTACTTCAGAAGGGGTTGCATGCTCCCACTAGAAAGAAATATTGAAATGAAACTCTTCATTATTTTATAAAAAGGTTAAAATCAATCATATAATAAGTAGAATATAAAAAACTCTCTGGAATTAAAGTCGCAAGATTTTGAGTCTACATCTGATACATCTCGTAGAATGTTCATGGGTTTATCATAATGAAGTTCATTTCTATATTTTTCTAAAGTGGATTACAATACAAAGACCAAGACCCATTATACATGAATGTCATCAACATGATAACTGAATTACACATTGACTTCTTACTTTGAAACGGTATTTCTGATTACCTCAAGGGTTTTTTACTATGTCCTTTCAAATTTACTTTTTCTGCGTTAATATTTCATAATATCTTTTAAATGTCGCTTGAATAATGTCAAACATTTTTCGTGTGTCTTTAACTAAATAAGGTTGATATACTCTTTTTATTTTTCTTGAATCAATGAGCAGCACCTTAACTAGTTCTACTGTTGCAGCGGACAGCGGATAATATTAAGAGCCAAATATAGCAAGTTGGAAAAGGGTAGGATTCAGTGAAGTCGTATGGTCAGCAGCTATTGCTGAGTTAAATAGCAGGAAGTTAGCTGTGACTGATTTAGTGAAGAAGTATGTGCTTTAGGAGGGCACTTACTCATGAAGGAATTTTCAAATTTGTTATAAGCAAATATTTACAAACACTTTATATAATAATCCAGAATGATTAATACATTCCGAGGTGATTTATTTAATCTAAGCTACATTTAAGAATAGTAGTGTGACGTGTAGATAACACTTCATACTATTATTTATTGATGGAGTAAGGAATTTAACATTGAAAATATTTCGAATTGTGTTTATAAAATAAGAGGGGTGATAGTACCCATGCAGAAGAGGAATAATTAGCAGAAAACAGAGGGTCCCAGTTAAACCTTAGAAACAACCAAAGAATGAAATTAGAAATCCAACCGAAACATACAACACTGTTGGGGAAACATGAACTACACAAAAGTTCCCCAATGTGATTTATTATTCAAAATCGGGAAAAAGTGCCCAAAGTGGTGGCCACGTGTGTTGAACAGTTCCCTCCGAAGATTGGATGGCTGGCTAACCCTCTCGAAGATTCCTGGTGTTGATTTAATTATCATTGCGTCAGTAAATATCCTCCCTATCATTTTCAACAAAATCCACAGGCTTGTCATACCTTAAAGATTTCATCTAACGACAGAATAAAAATTAAAGTGGATTGAGGTGCATTAAGTGAAAAGGAGAAACTGACGTCAGTGGTGATGGTTTTTCCAGGGTCGACTTGCTTCGAATTTACTCTTTTCTTTCTTTGAGAGTGTAATGCAATCCTATGTCTCATGGTAGTTATTGTTCATGTGGATGGGTAATATCACTTATCTTATTTTGCTTAAATTAGACTTCAATGTATAAAATTAATTTGAATTAACATAATAAGAATTCAATTCCTTTATATTTAGCAAAGAGAAAATAATTTCGTCTTCAGTATTACGAGTGTATTTGCTACACATTTCGTGACTAACACGCCTGTTTTCATAGCTACCTTGAAAACTTTATCATATGAATAACCAAGATATGTATATTTATTTATGGATCAAGATATGAAAATGTATCGGTACGCCTTTTTAAATTTCTGAGATTCAGCCTCATCAAAATATTCTTTCAATAATGTTTGTCAGGAGGAATAATTCATAGATATTTTTATTCGGAGATAACGTTATATATATATATATATATATATATATATATATATATATATATATATATATATATATATATATATATATATATATAATATATATATATATATATATATATATATATATATATATATTATATATTTTCTATATTATATATATATATATATAATGATATATTTATAATATAAATATTTAGAGTATGTAATATTTTATTAATTTATATTTTTAATATAATAAATATTACTTTTAGATCGTTCATGCTTCAATGTTGTATATATGTATGTAAATGTATGTTTGTATGTATGTATATGCATCTATGTATATATATTTATATAGATAGATATATATATATATATATATATATATATATAATATAAATATATATAAATATATATATGTATATATAATAAATATATATATATATAGATAAATATATATATATATATATATATATATATAAATATATATATATATATATATATATATATAATATATATATATATATATATATAGCTCTGTATGGTAATTTTCTCTTACTTCAATAAAACTTATATATTTATAATCTATTACTTTTAGCTTACTACTAAATATAACTTAATATAACTTTGCTGTATGGCAAACGTAATATAAACATCAAAGAGATAACAAAAAATATAAATATATTCTGTCCAATTACTGATTACATCCTAAGTTAGAATTTATGACTTCCTCTATAATCTGTAGAATCAGTTTCACTATGTGATATATCATTCTGTATATAAATAACTAGCTTATTTATAGCATATTATGCATATATTCTTACTATGCTTATGTATTCAAATAGGTGAAAAAATATAAAGATATATCTCTCCTACTGATTATATTAAGTTCATAATGTATGATTGTCTGTACATCTGTCAAGCACGTCTCATAACGTGAGTAATTCATGCTATTCTTTTGTGAGGCAGTTCCATTTTATTAAAGCCGCCTCTCCTTATATATTTTCATAGCTTACACGTTCGAAGACCTAGAAGAAAATACTTCTTTCTCCTCTGTCTAATTAAATTCGAACACAGCAATCCTATTTCCTCGGATATTAAAAGGCCCTTCATAACGATGGAATCGCGTGTAGACTCCTTTTTTTCATGTGAGATATTTATACTGTAAAAGGGCAGTTCAGTTATTACTAATATAAACTTCTAAGAATGTAAATCATTAACATAAGGGATACTCCTTTTTCCCCTTTTTTTAAATTCAGAAAGAAAATTTCCCAGGCACTTTATGCATGCATGACGTGAAAAAGGATTGGTACGCCTTTTTAAATTTCTGAAATTCAGCCTCATCTAAATAGTCTTTCACTAATGTTTGTGAGGGGGAATAATTCCTGGAATTTTTTTTTATTCGGAGAGAATGTTATATATATATGTATGAAACTATATGTGTGTATGTATGATATGTATGTACGCATGTATGTATATATATATATATATATATATATAATGTATATATATTTGTATACACAGATGTTCAAAATTGAATTTAAAATTATACAGTCTGTTAAATATTCTAAATATCTCTAGTTTGCATATGTATGTATCTTGTATGCATATGTATGTATTATGTCTGTATGTATATGTAATACATTAATTGTTAAACTGCTGGAGAAGGAGAAAGATAAACAGCTAGCTGTAATAAAAATGCAGTCGGCCGACATTGAAGAGAAAGGCACAAGTCTAATAAAAACTCTATTTCAGAACTGCTAAAACGGACATCTTTACTCCTCAACGACAGGCAAAGGAAAGACACAAAAATCACTCTGCTCGAACAGAGGTGTTCCCAAGAGCGAAAACAGAAATAATTTTCCCACTTACTCAGCGAATTCGAGTGCAAGATCAGGAAAAATGTGGATACATTTGACGGCGACAGCTGGGAAACGTGTATAATAGACAGAAAATTTATATCTTTAGGATTGAAAGCTTTGAGAAGAATTTTAAGTCCAAGACACTTCTTTGACTAAGACATTTAGAGGCTGGGAAAAAGATTTTAAGGAATTAGAATGGGAGAGGGAGGTTTTTAAGGAAAAATTAAAGTTAAATAATTTTGATATAAAAAGATTTTAACAGTCTGCATAACTTTAAATTCATTTTTGAATATCTGTGAATATAAATGTGTATTGTATTATTCCTTCTTATTTACATTACATTAATTTTATCGGAAAGAAGAGAACTTGGTTATTAAATAAGAAATTATATTACAAAATTTGAGTAATTAGCTATATTATTTGTATCTGTTTCAAGTCACTTAGTATATAGTTCTGTTACATGAATTTCCTAATGTACATTAATGAAGGTTAGTCTAAAAGTTACACAGTTATTAATATATAAATATTGCAATTTAGGAAGCTTTATAAGAGATGAATTTGAAACTTTTTACTTTTTCTTCATATGACATTTTTAACGCGGAGGAAAAATAAGCTGTTACTAAAGTACACTATTAAAACTAATATTGCAGTGTATTTTATCCATGTGTATTATCGAGTAAGAAGTTTGTTTATTTCACAATTTATATAAAAGAAAATATTTCTTTATTTTCTTTTATTAGTCATTTATTCCACAAAAATAAATTTTCTATCTGTCTTCCGTTAAAAGAAATACGAGGTACAGTAGAGTTGTATAAAATATTTGAGACAAAATGTAAATTACTTAAGCGAAAATTTTTGATTAATTTGTAAATATAGAATATGAATAAAATTGACACCGTAATGAATATCTCATGTTACACTACATGCTGCACACACCTGCACATACTGTGTTTTCCTAATATTTATTCAAGGCTGTCAGAAGTCACGATTAACTACGAATAACTCAAAAGAGCACCATTAACATTTTTATGTTTTAATAAGGCGAAAAGACAAAGACACTGTGTGACTTTTTGTCACCTTATTGGTCACACGAGATTTACTCATTCCCATTTACTTATGGGATAATGTGCTCCAAATTGCAAAACATGTAAAGTTACAATGACAGTCAAACCCATCCTTGTTGATTGCCCTAATTTTAATAATCATAGAAGCATTTATTTCAAATTATGCAGCATTGCATTACATGAACTAATTTGTATATTACCCCATAAAAACATTCTTTTCTTAATTTTCTCTCTTCTATCGCTTTTTAACATTATATGATTATGTTTTAGGCGTTCAGTTTTGTTTACATTGTTAATTCTGGAAAAGTTGTCTTTTAATCGATATATCACCTTGTGTTTGACACAGTATTTCCATTGCTTGGATTCAGTGTGATAAAATTCCAACCAACCAGCCATTGGGTAAATTTCCAAATGAATATTTTCTCAGATGCTAGCTCTTCTTCTACATTCAATTTTTCTAGTTTGGACAGGGGAAGAAATTCGTCACGTATCTCTATGTATTCCAATTTGAATTAAAACTACCATCCCCTATACAATAATAGCCTAAGTTTTCTGTCCGTCTGTCCTCGGATTTAAAAAGCGGTTGGACCTGGAATGGATAGGGAAATCCATATACGATTCTTAGTTAGGGTTATCAAAATTTAAAACTAGTCTTTAAAACGTTCAAAATCCACCCCTTCCCGCCTTTTCAAATGGTATTATATCAAGCCCTATGTTCCCCGGTTAAGAACAGGTGATTAAGTTTATCACATAATAAATAGGTAAAAATAACGTATTTTCTAGTATTATGACATCATTCTTTTAACCATCTCCTTTAATCTTTTCTTATATTAAAGTATTTACATATTGTCTGCACTATT
>CM063498.1:96528850-96551350 GCA_032207245.1 Pardosa pseudoannulata | reverse complement strand
CTGGCGATTCCCCCAAATATGTTCCAAAAATAAATGTATTGTACATTTCTGACAGTGCTTTTCCCCCATGAAATTATGAGGTAGGAGGGTCAGGTCGATTGTTTAGGAACTGCACCCCTCTTTGACTGACATTTATTGAGGGATGCACCCCTACTCTCTGAGGAACAAAGACGCTGATAGCTTCTCATGGCTTTGTCAAGCTCTATTTCGAAGTATTTCGTTGGAGTCAACATATATATCTCTAATTGCACCACTGAAATATCTTGGATGACTTTAGAAAAAAAATATAAATAATTCTCAAAAAAAAAATTATTCGTACTTTTAGAATACGTTATTTCTTATGTGATGATCTTCGAGACTTGATGAGCTTTATGTGTATTAAAAATTAACAATCAATAATGTCTATATATATATATATATATATATATATATATATATATACATATATATATATATAACCGTAAGTAATGAGACAATAACGAGGGTGGGGCAAAGGGTGAAGTAAAAAATCATAGAACACTTTGGTAACTGACACAATAAAACTTTAGCGTATTTTCGGAGACCTTTTTTTCCCCAGTGTGTTCCACTCGGAGGGTTAAACGTTTAATTATGTAATAAATAGAATTATATGAGTAGAACTATAGTTACATTAGATAATATAGTTATAATTATATTATTATGTAATAAATAGAAATTAACTAATTCAATTGAAATTTATTTTAAAAAAATTTCTTGCGATAGCATTTGAAACTGGATTTTTTCACAGTTTAAGTTCTCACGATAAAAATCTATGTAAAAAATCTTTTCTAGTAAGAAAAAGTGCATATTTTATTTTTTCAATATGTATATATTTAAAATGTACAAAAAAAATGCACACTTTTTGAACCGATTTTGGTCTACAAATTGAGCAGTCAGAGGGTTAAGCAGTAGGTTCCGGTCTCATTAGCCCTCGTGATGCAAAAAAGTAGACCGCAGCACTCCAAACCAAACCAATTCACTAGTATTCATATAATCAACCGTCATCATAGGTTATATTCAAATACATGCAAAAAGTATAATAGTTTCACCGTTTTTTATTCCTTATTTAAAATTTTCAATCTGTCAAGCAGCAAAATGTCGAGAAAAAAGTATATGAGTTGCACTTTAAAAGAAGCAAATACGATCTGTCAAGAAATGAATCTTTCGGGATTTCATCGGAATAAATATTCTAATTCTATCGTTACAAACAAAAAACACTGTGAAGGATAGAATTTAATTTAATCTTTCTTTCACAAATTTCCTTTCGCTTATCATCTCAAGGGATATAGTTCACACTAAATTTATTATTTTTTTTTTTTAGTTTGTGTCAGATGGAAAGTTATTGATGCTGCACGCTTGCTGTTTTTCTATTTCCTCATGGAATATCGCGAATAATTGGGCAAATATTTACCTAAAAGAAAAAACATTACCTAAAGGGTTGGCAAGAATTTTACAGAACTTTAACTGAAATTTCCCCTTGATTAAAAGTAGACCCGAGCATAAAATAAGCACTGAAATTAAAAAGAAAAAATAGGTGTATAGAGGATTTATGTAACGATAATACTCTATTATTTTTATCTAATATTTGGCACAACAATAAAAACTTTTTTTTTAACTTTAAATTTCATGAAAATGTAACATCTTGCTGGTAATTTTATTTTCACATTTTACCATGCGGGTATTTATAAATTATTTCTTTATCTCCTCTTTTTTAAATAAAGTAAATATATAATCCTACTGTTAAAAATTTAAATAGATTTTTGTGATTGAAAATAAAATGTTTTTATTCTATTACTTTTATCTAGCACTTTTATTCTATTGCTAAATTACTTTATATGTACACTCTTTGTCATAACAAGCCTTTATTCAAAGGCGTACTTTTAAAATTTTCGATATGATATAATTTAGATAAAGGCAAATATCTTTTAGAACTGATTATATAAATTTATTCTTTGAATGAAAGAAATTCTTTGCGTGGATTAAAATCGATTTCGTTGTAATCGAATTACTCTCTTACCGCAGTTTGGAAAAGAAAAGAGATCGAGATTTGCTTCCAATTTTTTTATTTTCACTGGCTTACACGCAAGTGTAGATAATCTTCTTATTAAAAGTTGGAAGGAAAGTCAGATTATGTTGGTTCTAGACGAAGTACTTATTTGCTGGAAAACGACGTCTTAGACTGATTATTATAAGTACATGACCATATGATTTTAAAAGCCTATTTCTTATTTATGTGGTGGTTATGTTTAAAAACACAAAGTATGCTGTAAAATAGATCTAAATAAGGCTTTGTAATATTGGAAAAAATAACGGAAAACCATTTTTTTAATATTCCTATTGGTTTTCTATTTGTATTAGTGGATAGTAAAGTGTAATTTCTTGAGTTTGGATAACTTCACTATACCTTGAAAGTCATTATTTTGCTGTTCTACTTTAGAACGCTTCTTAATTTTTTAACACTTTCTACAGTTTTTCCGAAGAAGGGAGGAACTCTTTGAGGAGGATTATTTGATTTTTTTCATTACAATTTTAATAATGTATCCTTCAATTTATGAGGGTGATTTTTAAACTTTAAGCTTAAAAATTTAAATGAAAAGATGCAACTTTTTAAACATAAGATCAAATGACCTTAATTTTAAATACAATATTTTTTAAGAACCTATAACAAACAACATGTTACAAAAAAATTTGCTCACAAGTTAAAGTACTAGTTAACGAAACAGACTACAATCGATAATATGTATGCCTGGACACTCAGTTAGTGTCAGATGGAAAGTTATTGATGCTGCACGCTTGCTATTTTTCTATTTCCTCGTGGAATATCGCGAATAATTGGGTAAATATTTACCTAAAAGAAAAAAACATTACCTAAAGGGTTGGAAAGAATTTTTCAGAACTTTATCTGAAATTTCCCCTTGATTAAAAGTAGACCCGATCAGAAAATAAGAATTGAAATTAAAAAGAAAAAATAATGTGTAGAGGTTTTACGTAATGATAATACTCTATTATTTTTATCTAATATTTGGTACACCAATAAAAACATTTTACTAGATTTTTTTAACTCTAAACTTCAGGTAAATGTAACATTTTGCTTGTAATTTTAATTTCACTATTTACCATGCAGGTATTCATAAATTAATTCTTTATCTGCACTTTTTTAAATAAAGTAAATATATTATCCTACTGTTAAAAATTTAAAAAGATTTTTGTCAATGAAAATAAAAATGTTTTTATTCTAGTATTTTTATCTAACGCTCTTATTCTATTACTAAATTACTTTATATGTACATTCTTTGTCATAACGAGCCTATTATTCAAAGGCGTACTTTTAAAATTTCCGATATGATATAATTTAGCACTGAAATTAAAAAGAAAAATAAGGATGTAGAGGTTTTATGTAAAGATAATACTCTTTTATTTTATCTAATATTTGGCCCAACAATAAAAACATTTTACTAGATTTTTTTTTACTTTAAACTTCAGGTAAATGTAACATCTTGCTGGTAATTTTATTTTTCCATTCTTCCATGCAGGTATTCATAAATTAATTCTTTATCTCCGCTTTTATAAATAAAGTAAATATATTATCCAACTGTTAAAAATTTAAAAAGATTTTCATGAATTAAAATAAAAAGTTTTTATTCTATTACTAAATTACTGTATATGTACATTCTTTTCATAATGAGCCTATTATTCAAAGGTGTACTTTTAAGATTTTCTATATGATATAATTTAGCCCTGAAATTAAAAAGAAAAAATAAGTGTGTAGAGATTTTATGTAACGATAACACTCTATTATTTTTATCTAATATTTGGCACAACATTAAAAACATTTTACTAGATTTTTTTTTACTCTAAACTTCAGGTAAATGTAACATCTTGGTGGTAATTTTTATTTTTCCCATTTTACCATGCAAGTATTCATAAATGAATTCTTTATCTCCGCTTTTTTAAATAAAATAAATATATTATCCTACTGTTAAAAATTTAAATAGATTTTTGTGAATGAAAATGAAAAGTTTTTATTCTATTACTTTTATCTAACGCTTTTATTCTATTACTAAATTACTTTATATGTACACTCTTTATCATAACGAGCCTATTATTCAAAGGCGTACTTTTAAAATTTTCGATATGATATAATTTAGATAAAAGCAAATATCTTTTAGAAATGATAATATAAATTTATTCTTTGAATGAAAGAAATTCTTAGCGTGGAGTAAAATCGATTTCGTTATAATCGAATTACTCTCTTACCGCACTTTGGAAAAGAAGCGAGATCGAGTTTTGCTTCCGATTTTTTTCCACTGGCTTACACGCAAGTGTAGATAATCTTCTTATTAAGAGTTGGAAGGAAAGTCAGATTATGTTGGTTCTAGACGAAGTACTTATTTGCTGGAAAACGACGTCTTAGACAGATTACTATAAGTACATGACCATATGATTTTAAAAGCCTATTTCTTATTTATGTGTTGGTTATGTTTTAAAACACAAAGTATGCTGTAAAATGGATCTAAATAAGGCTTTGTAATATTGGAAAAAATAACGGAAAACTATTCTATTTTTATTCCTGTTTTTTCTGTTTGTATCTGTAGATAGTAAAGTGTAATTTCTTAAATTTTGATAACTTAAACGTCATTATTTTGTTGTTCTATTTTAGAACTCTTCTTAATTTTTTAACACATTCTGCAGTTTTCTGGAAGAAGGGAGGGACTCTTTGGGGACGTATATTTGATTTTTTTTCATTACAATTTAATGGTGTTTCACTCAATTTATGAGGGAGTTTTTTAAACTTAAATGGAACGAAATTTTGTTACTTTTGAAACATAAGATTAAATGTCATTAATTTTAAATACAATAATTTTTAAAAGCCTATGACAAACAACATGTTACAAACAATAATTATCACAAGCTGAAGTACACGTTCCCCAAACAAACTACAGTCGATAATCTGTACGCCTGGATACTCAGTTTGTGTGCTATTTTCATTTGGTAAAGTTAACATTTTACGAAACTAAATTAAATTAGCACCATTCAATGATCTTTAAATGTTGATCATTTACATATTCTCCAATTTTCAAGGAAGAAGTTTCCCAAAAATTAAGTTTGAAAAGAGAACGGCATTTTTATCTGTTGATATGTGGTCTGACATCTATACTCCCTAAGCATTTTCACCATTCTCAATTAAGAACTATTTTCTGATTTTTTCATATATTCCTTCAGGATTATGTCTTTACCCTTTATAAAGCTGAAATATAGCTAAAAATTAATTGAAATGAACAGTTAGAGGTAGTTTTATCTTACAAAATATATCCATCTAAGTTAAAGGTTAAATTTATAAAAGCAGCAAAAAATTAAATTTGGGGTTGGAATACCATGAACACATGATTGTAGAATGTTCAAATTCTGTTTTTAACACAGTGTTTATGCATTACAATTGGTATTATTCAATAATATCGTTTTCTTTTAGATTTTGATTTCTAGAAATCTTTCCACTTAGTTAAACCCCTGTATATATTTATTAATGATACTAATAGTGATCTTGTGTTCTTCTATGATTTGAAAATCATTTATTTACTTTTTATCTACTTCACGTCTTTTTTCCTTTCTCTCTTCATTATGTTTTGCTTCTTTTAACCTTTTGTACTTTCCTTATATACATGTTGTAGCTTTCCTTTTCAACTTCTATTTTCTTTTTGGGTCAGTGCATGTTTTCTGTTTGGTTCTAAGCTTGGTTCTATAAGTCGTTCATATTTTGCCCTCTCCTCAAGTATGATTTTAGAAGCTACTAATTCGTTTATATCAGTAATGCAGTTCACTCGAAGCTGGTTTAGTGTACTACAGTCTACTATTTTACAACACGAGGGATAATGAGACAGGGACCTACAGCTTAAATCCTTCCAGGTTCATTTTATTTCGGGATTACGGGTCAAAAAATGTCAATTTTTTATGCTTATTTTCATACATACTTATCTTTTTAAACATAATAGCATCATTAACATACAATACTTCCTAAAAATTAATGTAAAAAAATCAATTTAAATAAGTGAGTAATTTACTTGTATAGTTGGCTTTCTGTGCGGCAGAAATCATTCGACTTTGGAGTCAATTCACATTAACTATAAATATAGAACTTAGAATACCTAGCTTTTATCTTGAATTAAATTTTATTTGTATCCTAAGCATTTACATAAATGATTATGAAATTATTAATCAAAATTTGGTCGTTTATGATATAATCAAAAACACGGTACTGCACAGAGTTCAACCTCACATTCTGGACAGTAGAACTCTGTTTCTCTCCTTACCTTCTTCCATTTATTGTCTCTCTTTGAGCAGCAAATAATCTAGTAGCCAGAAAAGTAAACAAAAGCATTCGAAACCATGAAAAGCACATGTGAGATTGTCTGCACCAACGAGGACCATCTACCTTAAAGTTTTAAGATGTTTTTGGTGTCCCCGGGTGTACAATCCACAGCAGATCTTTAATATACAATGCATTATAGTAAATACAGTAAAAATACCTCAAACTAACACATACAAATACAAATGAGATTATTCGGGAAAGACTAATTGCACAGTGTAAAATTTCACACTGCCCGAGCTACACTCGGGATGATCCAGGATGGTACATTTCGCCTGCCCGAGTTCAGATCGGGAAAAACCTTGAAGGGGTTAAAGCTGATTCCGAAGGGTTATGAACCTCCATGCCCCAGTGGAATTCGAACCCAAGAACTCCGGTACCAGAAACCAGCACTCTAACTAATCGACTATCTTCACTTGATGCTGTGTAACAGCAGTCAGTATATAAAATTTTACTTTTTCTGTCATACTGGAGTTTCTCCTGCTATGTATATTACTATATAGTCATATCAGTAATGATATCGATGGATTAAAAAATTTAATTGTTACTTTTAGTGATATTTTTTATAATTTAGTCGGATAGAAATATCAAGTTTTCTGTCTAATTTTGCACAAATGAAAGTTCACTACAGTCATAAAGGTATTCCGATTTTCATTACGAATGATTCTGTCTCTACTAATCATACGTAATGAAAATCGGAATACATTTATGACTACAGTGAACCTTCATTTGTGCAAGAATTAGAAAAAATGATCTTTCTATCCCACTAAATTGTAAAAAATATCACTAAAAGTAACAATTAAAAATTTTTAATCCATCAATATAATTACTAATATGACTATATAGCAATATACATATGAGTAAAAACTCCAGTATGGCAGAAAAAGTAAAATTTTATATACTGACTGCTGTTACACAGCTTCCAGTGAAGCCGAACGATAGTCGATTAGTTAGAGTGCTGCTTTTCGGTACCGGAGTTCTTGGGTAAGAAATCCACTGTGTCATAGAAGTTCATAACCTTTCAGAATCAGCTTTAAGCAGTAGGTCCCGGTCTCATTAGCCCTCGTGTTGCAAAAAGTAGACAGTAGCGCTCTATACCAAACCAAACCTGTCTCTACTAAGAATCTATCCTTATTCACAGAAACAATAAAATGACTTAGAAAAAATTACTTCGAAATTAATAATTTTACACTCAAAAGAAATTAAAAATTATTTTTTTGTGTTTCTCATTTATTATAATGATAAAAAATGTAAATTAGAAATATGGATACTACTTCCTTAAAATACTCCAATGGAACAACAAGCATATAATTTTTTTTTCTTTTCTGAATAAAAGCTTTTAGATGAAACAAAAAATAATTTTAACTAAACTTCTAGTTTTATTTAATTAAAATACTGAATATTAAATTAGCGAGTCGAAGAATGGGAAAATTTCACTCTCAAGCCATCAGTTGGATTATAATTAAAGTCTTTTGTTTCACTGACACAAATATTATAAAATATAATTTTAAAAACGGATATTTTTTAACAGTTATTTAAATTGTATTATTAAAAGAATCATTATTCACTTACTATTTAGCATTTTAAATTATTTATTATGCAATATAATATACTTGTATTGAATTTTTCGTTTTTTTTTTAAATTTCTGATATGTAATAATGTAATTTTTATATATTTAGTTTTAATTAAATCAGTTTTACAAACTTTGCATGCTTTATTTTACCCATGTTTAATTTTTTTCGCAATATGTATATTCAATATTGATACAACATTTGACAGTAATTCAGTATGATTCTAAACTTTAAATACTCAGAAAATAAATTTTTATGTCTTCGCATATTTAGATTGCTTCAATAATTCTTTTAAAACTATTATTATAAACTTTATAATAATTCTTTAATTCTTTTAAAACAAGCCATATGAAAAGGTGTTATAATGTGTAAGACTATTGATCAATTTTAATGAAAGTATAATGAAAATATGTAAAATTTAAGATAGAAAGGAATTTTACTGAATTCTTTTTAACCTAAGTATACTCGAAGTAAGTGACTATTAATGTTTATAATATTTCAAAAAGATAATTATATTATAGTGCTCCAAACAAATTTCATTTATATTTTCTTTTTTAAATTTTATTTTGTTCTATAGTATTTTAAATGCCATTTTAACCCTATTGAAACAAAAAGCGTATGATATCCGTAAAATTTCAATAATAAAACAACTATGACTAAAGACTATTGTTTTCAAGAAATTAAAAACAAATTATTAAGCTTAGTGTTTTCATGAAAGTTTTAAACTAGCACTTACATTTTATTTTACAAAAAAAAAAATGTTTCTTAGAGTTAAAATAAATTTGGAACTTAAATATATATAGAGAAAAACTTAAATATATATAGAAAAAAATTGTAGAACATTTCAATTATTTAGAATATTAAAGTCAAAATGTTTAAAAAAATTAAAGTCTTTTGGTTTCGAAAATTAATAACACCCTTAAAATATGCACTCACACAAATTTGTTAAAAAATATAAATCCTCAACGTGATGAGCTAGGTTTGTACTCTTTCCTCATCGTTTTCTCCTTTGAGTATTGTCGAACTATGGCCGAATAGTCAGGGTACTGATCTTCGGTACCGGAATTCGTAAGTTCGAATCCAACAGTGGCATGTATGTTCGTAGCTGTTCGGAATTGGTTTTAAGCAGTAGGTTTCGGTGTCATTTGCCCTTGTGTAGCTTAAAGTAGACCATAATGCTTCAAACCAAACCTTTGAACACAGGTACCGGGGCGTTATCACTCAAATGTGAAAATTTCAATTTTCAAGCCATCATTTGGACCATAATTAAAGTCTTTTGTTTTTACTAACTCAAATATTAAAAATATAACTTTAAAATTGGATATTTTTTAACAGTTATTTTAATTGTATTATTAAAAAAATCCTTATTCACTTACTATTTAGCATTTTAAATTATTTATTATGTAATAAAATCTACTTGTATCGAATTTTATGTTTTTTTTTTTTAATTTCTGATATGTAATGATGTAATTTTTTATATATTTAGTTTTAATTAAATCAGTTTTACAAACTTTACATGTTTTATTTTACCCATGTTTAATTTTTTTCGATATATGTATATTCAATATACACTATTCGACAGTAATTAAATATGATTCTGAACTTTAAGTACTCAGAAAATAAAATTTTATGTCTTTGCATATTAATATTGCTTAAATAATTCTTATTCTTTTAAAACAAGCCATATGAAAAGTTTTATTATAATGTGTAAGACTATTGATCAATTTTAATGAAATTATAATGAAAATATGTAAAATTTAAAATAAAAATGAACTTTACTCAATTTTTTAATCCAAGAATACTCTAAATAAGCGACTATTAATGTTTATTTTATTTCAATAAGATAATTATATTATAGTCCAACGAACAAATTTCAGTTTTTTTTTTCTTTTTCTTTTCATTTATTTTGTTCGATAGTATTTTAAATGTCATTTTAGCTTTATTGAAATGTAAAGCATCTGATGTTCTTTAAAATTTCAGCAGTATAGGAACTATGCATAATGACTATTGTTTTCAAGGAATTAAAAACAAATAATCAAACTTAGTTTTATTGTCGAATATAAGATTTTTTTAAAGTTTTAAACTAGCATTTATATTTAATTTTATAAAAAAAATCTTTTTAGATTTAAAAAAAAATTGGGAAGGAACTTAAATATATATAGAAAAAATGCAGAACATTTCAATAATTTAGAATATTAGTAAGTAAAATGAAAGTCGAAATATAACAAAAAATTTATTTTTAAAAATCATTTGGTTTCGAAAATTAATAACACCATTAAAATATGCACTTACACAACTTGTTCAAAAATATAAAAATCATCAACGTCCCGTGCTAGGTTTGTGCTCTTTTCTCATCGTTTTCTTCTTTGAGCATTGCCGAACTGTAGCCGAATGTTCAGGCCACTGATCTTTGGTACCGGAGTTCGTGGGTTCGAATCCCACTGCGGCATGGATGTTCGTAGCTGTCCAGAATCGGCTTTAAACTGTAGGTACAGGTCTAATTAACCCTCGTGTAACAAAAAGTAGAACGTAGTGCTCCAAACCAAACCTTTGAACACAGGTACTGGGGCATTATCACTCAAGTGTTCTTTTAAAGATATGTAGGAAGTTTTTGTAACTGCAAGTTATTTATCCTTTTATAAAGAATTGCGTCGTGGGAACAAAATATAAAATAATTCACATGATATGTTAGGAAAATAAAATAATTGTAGATTTTCTTGGCTCTTTTTCACAAATTATAAAATATTGTTACGAATTTGTTTTAGTGAACCGTAAATTTAGCTTGGGACTCTATGGGTATCTCGACAAATTGGCGAGATATCGTCTCGTTGGCGACAGTTTTGGCAACCTATTTTTGTCACCAAGTTCATCGCCAAGTTCGTCGCCAAGTGTCGCCAAATGTTGCCAAGTGTGGCGTCAAGTGACAACTTCCGGTTCCGGTTTCTGGAATATTCCAGCAGTTTCTTCAGGCCTATATAAGGCAGGCAGAGCCCCAAACCGGAAGAGTCGTTAAGTGGATCTCTCGGTGTAAGAAGTACGCACGGTGTGTTGTGTTTCACTGATGCTTCTATTTTGTTTGATGCAGAAAGAGGTACGTGAGCCCATGGCATTGTGCTCAAGTTGTTCCGCGATGACATTGTATTTTTGAAGTGATTGCCAATAAATCATTGTTTTCGTGCTGTAGTCTTACTTAAAGTCCATTCAATCCCCGAACCCAGTTTTGAAGTTCGTAACAATATTCACTGTTGAAGGAAAGCAACTTTTCCTCAAAATTTTAGGGAAGGTTTAATCTAGGGGCAAAACCTGCAATTTTGATACGTGCTTTTAGAAAAAGGTTGTGATGTGATTAAAAAAAATTTCATGAAACTAAGTAACTATATATTTGTGTACAAGATATCTATAAAACTGAAAATATTTATCATTTACTCATACATTATCTCATACAATTTTTCATATGCAAAGGTTTTTACTCATTTTCGTGCTTGCTACAATAATCATAGCACCCATAAGATTACACCCATAAAGCACCCATAAGTTCAAAACTATAAGTGCGGTAATTTTTTTTTTACCTTCTTACTACTTAAAACCCAAATAGGGTCCACATAAATTTTTGTATATATTTAAGCTTTAAAGGTTAAGGAGCACTGAAGATTTATTTATACTTACATATGATGTGGTAAGAAGAGATTCAGATTTTTGTTTACCATTTAATGACAAATGAATAACATATTTGTGGCCCAACTCGTGAGGTCTAAACTAGTTATCTTCTTATTTAACTGCAATATGAATTTTTATATCCCGAAATGAATTTAAATCTTTCTTTTTAAACAGTTACTACTAATGACCAAAATTAACGAATAACCTTGACGCAGATAGTGCACAAATTTCTCTAAGCGATTTTTGAGTATTACTAAAAATATTTAAGCACTCGTGAAAGGTTGGTTGAGATTGCTTTCAAATTATACTTATCGTTATTATCAGTATTTTTTTCAATTACATGTGCAATTAAATTTGCAAAATTCCCATTTAAAATGTTTCGTTTAATTTTCTGCATTTGGATATTCTAACATTTTTTAGATTTTATATATATTTATAAATATATATATATATATGTATATATATATATATATAAATATATATATATATATATATAATATATATATATATATATATATATATATATATATATATAAACTTAAATATATATAAAAAACGTAGAACATTTCAATTATTTAGAATATTAAAGTCAAAATGTTTAAAAAAATTAAAGTCTTTTGGTTTCGAAAATTAATAACACCCTTAAATTATGCACTCACACAAATTTGTTAAAAAATATAAATCCTCAACGTGATGAGCTAGGTTTGTACTCTTTCTTCATCGTTTTCTCCTTTGAGTATTGTCGAACTATGGCCGAATAGTCAGGGTACTGATCTTCGGTTCCGGAATTCGTAAGTTCGAATCCAACAGTGGCATGTATGTTCGTAGCTGTTCGGAATTGGCTTTAAGCAGTAGGTTTCGGTGTCATTTGCCCTTGTGTAGCTTAAAGTAGACCGTAATGCTTCAAACCAAACCTTTGAACACAGGTACCGAGACATTATCACTCAAATGTGAAAATTTCACTTTCAAGCCATCAGTTGGACTATAATTAAAGTCTTTTGTTTCACTGACACACATATTATAAAATATAATTTTAAAAACGGATATTTTTTAACAGCAATTTTAATTGTATTAAAAAAAATCCTTATTCACTTACTATTTAGCATTTTAAATTATTTATTATGTAATAAAATCTACTTGTATCGAATTTTATGTTTTTTTTTCAATTTCTGATATGTAATAATGTAATTTTTATATATTTAGTTTTAATTAAATCAGTTTTACAAACTTTACATGTTTTATTTTACCCATGTTTATTTTTTTTCGATATATGTATATTCAATATTGATACACTATTCGACAGTAATTAAATATGATTCAGAACTTTAAGTATTCAGAAAATAAAATTTTATGTCTTTGCATATTAATATTGTTTAAATAATTCTTATTCTTTTAAAACAAACCATATGAAAAGGTTTTATTATAATGTGTAAGACTATTGATCAATTTTAATGAAATTATAATGAAAATATGTAAAATTTAAAATAAAAATGAACTTTACTCAATTTTTTAACCCAAGAATACTCTAAATAAGCGACTATTAATGTTTAGTTTATTTCAATAAGATAATTATATTATAGTCCACCGAACAAATTTCAGTTTTTTTTTCTTTTTTTTCATTTATTTTGTTCGACAGTATTTTAAATGTCATTTTAGTTTTATTGAAACGTAAAGCATCTGATGTTCTTTAAAATTTCAACAGTATAGGAACTATGCATAATGACTATTGTTTCAAGGAATAAAAACAAATAATCAAACTTAATTTTATTGTTGAATATAAGATTTTTTTAAAGTTTTAAACTAGCATTTATATTTAATTTCATTAAAAAAATATGTTTTAGATTTTAAAAAAAAATTGGGAAGGAACTTAAATATATATAGAAAAAATGTAGAACATTTCAATAATTTAGAATATTAGTAAGTAAAATGAAAGTCGAAATATAACAAAAAAAATATTTTTAAAATCATTTGGTTTCGAAAATTAATAACACCATTAAAATATGCACTCACACAACTTGTTCAAAAATATAAAAATCATCAACGTCCCGTGCTAGGTTTGTGCTCTTTTCTCATCGTTTTCTTCTTTGAGCATTGCTGAACTGTAGCCGAATGTTCAGGCCACTGATCTTTGGTACCGGAATTCGTGAGGTTCGAATCCCACTGCGGCATGGATGTTCGTTGCTGTCCAGAATCGGCTTTAAACAATAGATACAGGTCTAATTAACCCTCGTGTAACAAAAAGTAGAACGTAGTGCTCCAAACCAAACCTTTGAACACAGGTACTGGGGCATTATCACTCAAGTGTTCTTTTAAAGATATGTAGGAAGTTTTTGTAACTGCAAGTTATTTATCCTTTTATAAAGGATTGCGTCGTGGGAACAAAATATAAAATAATTCACATGATATGTTAGGAAAATAAAATAATTGTAGATTTTCTTGGTTCTTTTTCACAAATTATAAAATATTGTTACGAATTTGTTTTAGTGAACCGTAAATTTAGCTTGGGACTCTATGGGTATCTCGACAAATTGGCGAGATATCGTCTCGTTGGCGACAGTTTTGGCAACCTATTTTTGTCGCTAATTTCATTGCCAAGTTTGTCGCCAAGTGTCATCAAATGTTGCCAAGTGGGACGTCACGTGACAACTTCCGGTTCCGGTTTCTGGAATATTCCAGCAGTTTCTTCAGGCCTATATAAGGAAGGCAGAATCCCAAACCGAGAGAGTCATATTTTGTACGGATGTCACTGGCCACAAAAATAATTTATGTTTTACTATCCCTAAACTCTCTACTCTCTAGTTTTGTGTTTTGAACTCACGAATCCACCCTTCTATCTCTTTGCTCTTTTATGTGTTTATTTTTCGCTCGTTGTCATTTTTGTGCTTACTGACTGAAGCCTCTGGATTGACGGGCTCGGCCCATAGGGTCCAGTTGCATCACCACCTTTGATGCCTTTGAAACCGAGAGAGTCGTTAAGTGGATCTCTCGGTGTAAGAAATACGCACGGTGTGTTGTGTTTCACCGGTGCTTGTTGTTTGATGCGGTTTGAACAGGTACGCGAGCCCGTGATATTGTGCTCAAGATGTTCGGGGATGACATTGTATTTTTGAAGTGATTGCCAATAAATCATTGTTTTCGTGCTGTAGTCTTTAAAGTCCATTCAATCCCCGAACCCAGTTTTGAAGTTCCTAACAATATTCACTTTTGAAGGAAAGCAACTTTTCATCAACTTTTCAGGGAAGGTTTAATCTAGGGGCAAAACCTGCAATTTTGATACGTGCTTTTAGAAAAAGTGTGTGATGTGTTTAAAAAAAATTCATGAAACTAAATAACTATATATTTGTGTACAAAATATCTATAAAACTGAAAATATTTACATTATTTACTCATACATTATCTCATACAATTTTTCATATGCAAAGGTTTTTACTCATTTTCGTGCTTGCCACAATAATCATAACACCCATACGATTATACCCATAAAGCACCCATAAGATCAAAACTATAGCTGCGGTAATTTTTTTTACCTTCTTACTACTTAAAACCCAAATAGGGTCCACATAAATTTTTGTATATATTTAAGCTTTAAAGGTTAAGGAGCACTGAAGATTTATTTATACTTACATATGATGTGGTAAGAAGAGATTCAGTTTTCTGTTTGGCATTTAATGACAAATGAATAACATATTTGTGGCTCAAATCTTGAGGTCTAAAGTAGTTATCTTCTTATTTAACTGCAATATGAATTTTTATATCCCGAAATGAATTTAAATCTTTCTTTTTAAACAGTTACTACTAATGACCAAAATTAACGAATAACCTTGACGCAGATAGTGCACAAATTTCTCTAAGCGATTTTTGAGTATTACTAAAAATATTTAAGCACTCGTGAAGGGTTGGTTGAAATTGCTTTCAAATTATGCTTATCGTTATTATCCGTATTTTTTTCAATTACACGTGCAATTAAATTTGCAAAATTCCCATTTAAAATGTTTCGTTAAATTTCTGCTTTTGGATATTCTAACGTTTTTTAGATTTTAAAATCCCTGTACATTTATTGGAAAATAAACTATACAGTTATTTAGGTATAGGTACAGAAATTGTTCTAATTTTCCCGTATATATGAAGTTATCTGTACTGTAGCTTCAAAAGTTACAATCAGAAATCTCACTTTTCGCTAGTCTTACTATTTATCTTTAATTCTAACTACATTTTTGTTTTGTTGCATAAGTTTTTCTAACTCTAACTTGGCTACGTGATTTTTCTAATTTTTCTTACGTGATTTATTTTTTCTCTTTTCTTTTAACATGTTATGTATACCAATTTGTATGACTCCTGTATTACATTTATAAACATTTGCATTTTCAATCCTACTTTTGAACCATGACTTTGATAATCTAAATCTAAATTTTCCACAATAAACTTCCAACTTCTCATTTTATATGCCCGAATATTCATTTAAACACAAAACATTTTAAACTTTTTTAACACCGAAAACACTATTTTAATACCAATGCAACTCGAATTAAAAGTTTATTACAATATAAGAAACCTTAGTTATTATATAAACACAAAAGTAACTCCAGTTGTAACACAAAATAAGGTTAATTTACCTTTCCCACTATTCAACTGAGATAAATCATAAAAATGAAATACCAGCAAGAAAAAGAGCCTATTTCATTAAACTATAAATGCAACACAACACAACTCAACTCAACTCATTACCAAAACCGTAACACAGTATAAAGAGACTTTCGGTTTATCACTAAATAATCTTAACTCCAAACATACTAGCAACTTTAAAATTAAAGAATAAATATCCTCATTAAACTGAAATATATCAACAAAATCATTCCCCATTCAACATCCAAGTAAGAATAAACCAAAATTTTAATCTAGCTTTAAGGTAGCTTTGTAATAATACAACGCAACTGACACTTACAATGTAATAACTAACCCAACATAAATTAAAACAAAAGTAGTGTAGAGACGGACATGGATATATTTTCAAAACTTCCAGGAAGGTGACAATGTCTGTCCAACATATAACATCTGCCTGGAAGTAATGTGGATTCATCTTTCTTCCCTGAGATCAGTTTAATGCAAGAACTGGTATCCATTAAAGAATCAGCAAAATTACGCAAATATTTGGAAAGCTGAGTATAGATACTCGTTTATAAATACTTGTGTTTTTATTTATTTGTAAACTACAATTTCGATTTTGTCAAATATCATTTAGAAAGATTGTTATCCGAAGTTATTTCGCCGTAGTTGTATCCATAGTTGTAGAGTCTGTTTGCTTAGTGAAATTATTTCATAATTATATTCTTATACTGAGGGAAAAAAAGGTAAAAATAAAGAGTAAGACCATCTCTTAAATCACACCCATGTTAACGTCAAGTTGACAAAACTGCCATTTTTAACATCCCAATACACCTTATAATATACTACAATTTTGGCACCATTGGATTATTTAGTAATATGTTAAAAAATTAAAGGCAAATGACAGATTACTCCAGCCTAAATATGACACTGTCATTGGTCAGAAAGAACTGTTTCTCTCCTACATTTTCTGACATCAATATCACTAAAAAATCAGTATCCATAAAAAATTACTAAAAATTGACAAATTTTTGCCATGGTTATTTTATCTTTGGATAATCCCTCTGTTTTCTCAATATATTCCTGATAGTAGAATTACTTTTTAGAGTCAGAGTACTGAAGTTCATCTAAAAAAATTAGAGCTGTAAATTCTTGCTATCAGAATCTCAGTAAGTTATGTGTGTGATGTGATCAAAAAGAATGCAAAAACGGTGAGAGGACCAAGCTGGTCATCTGATATATATATATATATATATATATATATATATATATATATATATATATATATATATATATATATATATATATGTATGTCTGTGTGTGTGATATTTTTTATCAATTTCAGTTTAAGACTATTTTTCCGCTTATTCCCTTCGTGAAACCCTAGCGAATATTCTCGAATGTTTACTAGTAGAAATCATTCCGGTTCCATACCTAAAGATAGAGTTTTAACGCGTGGTTTACATCACCCACGTGACTTCAAAAAATAGCTGATTAGTCGGCACAAATGACTATTTAAGAAATGTCTAGAGTTCCATCACAGTTTTTCATATACAGTTTTGACGGAGTTTTCGTGTAAGGTTTCGTATGATGCTTTGATATGTCTATGAATAAACAAAGTTAGATTGAATTTTTCAAGTGTCTTGATTGGGTTTTATCGCTAGGTTTCACGACTGCAGATTCGTGAAAACAACCCAGAACCCCACTTCGTAATGAGTCAAAAAGCCTTATTACACACACACACACACACACACACACACACACACATATATATATATATATATATATATATATATATATATATATATATATATATATATATATACATAATAGTAATAAATGCAAATCCATCGTAAGTAGACAGATGTAGAAAATATTCTTTACTTATGATATTATCTTTTCAATTACAGTTACTTGAAACTTTTTCATAACGATATTTCCAACACAAAAACAATTACAAGAATATGTACTATTCAGATAATTTTTTAAGCTGATGAACATATAAAACATTAAACGTCAAAAGTCGGTAGGTAATCTTTTATATGTTTCGCGAAAGCAACACTAATTGAAAGGAAACCCTGCTTCGATAAAAATCTTAAAAATTAAAAAAAATTAATTAAAATATATATAATAGAATGAAGTTTAACGCACTTTAAAAATTTCTTTTCACGTAGGTGTTCTTTTGAAGAAATGCGTCTAATTAAATAGAAAATAAAACGCTTTGTTAAGAGTGCGACTGAAAGAAGATTAAATTTACTTTTTCGATAAATTATGATGCTGTATATGTTTCAGTTTTTTACAGAGGAAGAAACTAAACAATAAGTTTCCCTTTATTATGAAATTTTAATTTATATATTAAACTTTATTTGTTTGTAAAACAGTTCAATATAAGCTCATTTTTATATATTTTATAATTCATGAATTGAAAACTAATAAATTTGTATAGCTTATAAATCGACGTTAGAACATTTTCTGTAGTTTATATTTATTTACATAAATACGTATAGTAATTCACTTATCCAAGGTTAAGTAAGCCCCCTGAACCACCAAATGATTTCTATTATCTGTATAGAAATTACTAAGTTTTTATCCGACTATGCTGTTTTAAACGAAGTTAACAAAACATGAAGAGATATTCAAATTCATATATGTATTTTTTGATCATTTCTGTTTTATTTTACTTATTTTATCCCCAGAAAGCCCAGTTTGATGAGCAGGATTTGTCGTATTATTATACGAAGTTTCACCAAATTTGGTGATTTGAGGAAATTATTTGCACCTTCCCTAGTCATCTAATACTATCTTCGTCGACATAATTTTTCGAATGCAAGTAATTTTAAGAATGTCATAGTCAAGAATATATAAAAACACATATTAATGTATACGAGTAAGTCTAACGAATTTGCAGAGTATAACAATGATAGTAAAATTCAGAAATAGAATGAGGCTGAACAGAGTCAACTGTTTTACAGCTACCATGAAACACCATTAACAAATTTTAGAGAATTTAGTGGCTAAACCTTTATTAAAGCTACTAGTCTACATTCTGTTTGGGCACAGATACGTTTGATTTTCCATTTATTTCTGTTTAGTAATAGGCACGATAACTATGTAAGTAAAGACATAAAGATAGAAAGATTTTCTATTTGTGCATTAATTTATGAAGCCTTTTCATTTATTGCTACATGATGTTCTTACATGAAGATATATCAAATCTGAAAAGAAACGTACACTGCTTAAATCAGTTAAAACATATTGAGGTTGAAGAATTATTTAAATGAATGATTGTCAACTTTTATAAAGTTGCCACTCCACTAAAGAGCAAAAGTGAATTTCGACATCCCCTTCTTTGTGAAAATCTCGTAATTTAAAGTATGGGGAAATTAATTAACAAGATTACATGAGAGAATTGAGGTAACTTCCTTCCCCGTAATTTAAGTTATAGGATAATTGTGATAACTGAATAATATTACAATTCAAGGCATAATATGCATACACATAAAGTAGTGTAGCATGATATGTATACACCAAAAAACAACAGCTCTATATCTATTCTAGTAATACATTAAGATTGATTCTGATTTTAATTGATTCATAGAATAAAAGAAAATATAAAATATTAGTAGATAATTATAATTATTTTTATTATCAGTGCAATACATTCCACTGAATCATCTTTAAAATTATAATATTGCTAGTTTTATCAAAACAGATTATTTTAAATAAAAATTAAAAAATTACGTTATACACCGAACCCACCAAAACACAGGTCCTTTTCTGAAGTATTAAATATTTAAATATGAAAGGCTTCAATGACATACATTTCTTTATATTTGAAACATGATTATAGTTTTCAAAACAAACACAATTTAAATCAAATTTTTGTGTGATCTACATTTAAATGATACTTAACTATAGAAACTATCAACTTTCATTAACAGTAATTTTGGGGAAAGGCTATAGGAACGAGTTAACATATTAACATTTATTAACATAAAAACATATCTTTTATAAAATCTTCAGGAAATTTCTTTTCCTCATACACACACAAACAGAGCTCAATCGAATTATTATGACAGGTTTAATATGACAAAACTTAAGGAATTAGTGAGGAGAGGAATTAAATGTTATTTTATCTGGTTTTGTTTACTAACATTTCTCAATAAACTCTCAAACAAAATAGTTTCCTTGCTTAGACTACGGTCATCGATATGACTCAGCTTTTTGGTATCGGAATCCGCCAGTTTGGAAATTTATTTTACTGACATGGTTGTTCGTAGTTATTGGAAATCAGCTTTAAATAGTAGACCTCGGTCATTATAGACCCCTTGAAAGTTGACCGTAGCATTCCAAAACAAATTAAAGCAGAATACCCTCAAGATAACTTTTTTTTATGTTCAGTCAAATTATTGTGTTAGAATAAATCTTATTGTAGGATGAAGTAAGAATGTAGATGCAGACATGGGTAATATAGTGACAACTGTAAAAAAATGGTTGCATTGTTTTTTTTAAAGCTGGAGCATGAACTGGTATATTATCTCTCATGCATTCAAAACGAATTAAGATGTCAGAATGCTTTTTGATGTCGGGGTAGTGTACAACTAGTTGTAAATTTATCCAGAAATTAAAAGGATTAACTTTCTGAAACCTGCGTTCAAAAGAAAGTTTGTATCAGTGATACATGCTAAAACAGTGTTCCAACGAATGCATCTGACAGAAGTATTTTTTTTTAATCCGTGGCTAATTTTGCACACGTGGAAACATAGGAGATGGAAATTATTAGTTCTGGTGCCGTCGTGTAAGTTCGTTTTATTACTGGTAGACATGTTATAAATTAGGTAGTTATTTTAATAAATTTATCTTATCGTTTTTAAATTAAATTAGAATATCCAAACATGGTCACAACGTTCCCTACAGCCTAAAACAAGTCCAGCACTTCGTACCTGCCCAAACAAGTTCACTGCCCATCAGCATCGACCCTCCCATCCCCGGGGTGCGTTATTATTCCAGTTGACAACCAATCGTTTAGATGATTGATACCTGATCAACAGACGTAGCAGATTATATGAGAAGAAATGCATTCGCTTTGCAAAAAAAAATGCATTTTATTTATCATACGTATAAGAGGAATGTATATCCTTTTATATATATGATACCCAGAAACGGCACACTTGCAATTATGATTTACAAAAAATGTTTTTTTTCCTGGAATAATCGACATCTAAATTATAAATATGTAGGTAGATCCATATATTTGGCATTTTTTACTTTTAAAATCGTGGAAAGAAATCAGTTTATGTCAATTACTTCAGGACTTTTGTATCTAGGTTATTAAATATTTAAAATAAATTGATAAATTAGAAAAGTTTTGATAAATTAAAAGCAATTATTGTTTGATATATTACACTCTCATGTATAATTTAATTGTACACACACACACACACACACATATATATATATATATATATATATGTGTGTGTATGTGTGTCTGAGTATGTATATGTATATATGCATGTATGTATGTGTGTGGGTATATGTATGCCTATATATATATACATATATATATATATATATATATATATATATATATATATATATATATATATATATATATATATATATATATATACATACACACACATATATATATATATATATATATATATATATATATATATATATACATACACACACACATATATGTATATATATATATATATATATATATATATATATATATATATAAAGTAATATGGGCAAAATTCATCTAAAACACAACACGTTTTGTTTCTGGTCACGATATATCAAATCAATTCAACAGTCCAAAAAACTTCGAGGAGGGATTTCTCAGATAAAAAAAAACTACGAATAATCCCTAAGCACATTTGATCATATAATAAAAAATACCCATGTTTAAAGAGAACGCGTTTACTATTGGTAAAAAAATACAGGTGGAGGTTGCATTAAGTCTATAGCTTATCTGGGGGGAAAATCAGAATTACCGCTCAAACCCCAAACAGACTTTATGAGCAAAAGTTATTAAATTAATATTAAAATACGTAAATAAGTGATTTTAATATTACATTATCTATATATATCCAGGCAGCTTGCATACTTCCAGCAAGTTTTTTTTTCTGGCTAATATCGTGTCATAACAAATTTGACGCAACAAAAAGTTAGACTGAACATACTGCGACCACTCTTTTGCAATGCTATTTTGCTGCAAAACTGTAGCAACCTTGTCCTGACAACCTTGAAGAAAGCAAAAATGCTGCAGGTATGTTTCA
>CM063498.1:96486350-96523850 GCA_032207245.1 Pardosa pseudoannulata | reverse complement strand
TAGACCTAGACTTAGGTCTTAATAGACCTAGACTATTTAATGATAACGGTTCAGATAAACAGAAATATGTATGCTACTTTACTTCAATGACGCATTCGTTCGGCAACTGGCACCACAATTCTTAGTAAAACTTCTCAAAACCGGCTACACACTTTATGCCTGCGTACTTGTTGATCAATTGTATGTTAAGACAAAGAAACCGTAGTGCCTGAAGGGAGAGGACAGAACATGAGGACTGGAAATGGCACAAAATTTTTCTCTCTGGCGAATATCTTTTTTTTACTCTTTCTACTCAAATGTTCTATAAAATGTAACATTTTGACAAACAGGTGTAAATTTTTATTCGTATAATGTACAACGTCTTTCAATCACCTAAACATAAATAGATATATAAATGTGGACTGGAGATGTATAAAAATCTTAAGTTCTACTCACATCCTCAGTATTCTTTAAGGGTTTTGAGCCTTACTGAAATAAAATCGGAATAAAATCGGATATAAAATCTTTTTTAGATGTTTATATCCGATTGTATATCGGATATAAACATCTGAAAAATCACCCGTGATACCATGATGAGCAACTTTCTAATTGCTAATGTATAAAATAGCATATATTGTTGATTTGTTATCGATTCCGGGTGATCCCATCTCGAAAAATGTATTAATTCAATAATATCTTATATTCAGTAAAATGATACATATATACAAAAAACACATTCACAAATAACATACAAAACAAACAACAATACATACAAAAATCATAACATGATTTTTAGCTACATTATATAGCTCTTTAATATTGCATTTTAATATTATTCAACATTAAGTTTTTCTAATTGAAGTACAAAATTCTCTTAAGTATAACATTTTGCATTTTTCATATAGATGAGAATAGGATAGATGGGAATGTGGAATTATGCTTAATATACTCCCTGTTTTTAATTTTTGACTCTTCCATAAAACCCATAAAAAATATATAAATGAAAAACCCATATCCCCAAACGTGTTGCTATGAATACCATATCAAAAACAAATAACTACTCTATTTTGAAAACAAGTTTTCATTCTCATTCATTGATGTTAATATAGGGTTTTTTTTTCTCGAAGTTTCATAGACTTAATAATATTTTTTTATAAATTAAAACCTAAAATGAGCCTAAAAGTAGCATGCTTGTAGTAATAATCAATTTTATTGAATTTCTGCCTAAAGGGATTGATGGGGCAATACGGCACAGGTGGATATGCCTCATTCTCCCTCACCCATACTGTACTGCCATCCATGCATTATTGATGGGAAACTTTATGCTCCCAGAAATAACTGACTATTCTATCATTGACAAAACATACATTATTTCAAATGGTTGGTGGAACTATTCGAGAACAAGTATATCTTTCGTTTAATGGGAACTTAAAGTATTATGTTAGATAAAATAGATATTACCAATTATCAATAAATTTTATACCGGGGTCACTCTGAAATTTTTGAGATACAACTAGGTTTTTAAATTTATACTTACAAACTTTTAGGTATGTTCAAAGAAGTCTTCTCCAGCATCAATTCACATTTGTAGACGAATTTTCTACAGATTAAATGCCTCCAGCCATTAATTTCTTAGAATAGATGAAATAATGCATTTATGGCCACATAATTCTCTTCTTCTTAATGAAAACGATGTCCATGTAAGTTCTTTTTTATATTAAAGAACAACCAAAAGTTCACACATAGCTAAATCAGATGATAAAGGCTGATGTTCTATCACTTTAATTTGTTTTTATTTAAGAAACTCAGCTATTAATCCGACTGTATGTGAAGATGCATTGTCATGAAGCATTAGTCCCCTAACATTCACTTCTTGTAGAATTTGTGGAAGACATTAAGTGGTATACCAGCTTTCTGTTACTGCCTTTTGTCATTCTAACTTGATGGTTTGACCAATCCCGTATTTCTAGAGAAAACGGCATACATCACTTTTTTCAGTGCGCGTAATCTTTCCACCATTGTCGGCGTGGGATCATGTTCAGAGATTCATACTTTGCTTTCTTTACGTGTTGGAACAATTTTTTTTAGTAAGTTTCATCACCCGTTACAACTTTAGAAATGATGCAGTGGCTACCATCATTTTGCAATTTAAGAGTTTACTTGCTGATTCTGACAAGCTCCCCTTTTTGGTTCACAGTCAGATTATGGGGAACCCAACGGCAAACTACATTTCATATGTAATTCTTCATTAATAATTTTGTGTTTGGGTGCGGATCCAATGTTAAGTTCCTTTTGTATATTTGATAGGTACAGATATTACCATCCATTAACCTTTTTCGTATGGCAGACACATTATCCGGGATTACTGACGAAGGCGGCCTCATTGTGTGTTTTTCATCCTGGAGAAAATTGCGACCTCTTCTAAATTCTTCATATCATCTTAATACAGTAGCACGAGCTGGAGATTCATCACCAAATGCCAATTACACCCGTTGAAAGCATTATTCTTGATTTAATCCTGCTTTAAAATCATAGAAAATCGTACCACGAAAATGTTCTCGCGTCATCTCCATTTTCCCTTCTGTTTAAACTTTATTCTACGTTAAACAAGTACAAGTAAATCAGTAAAAAATAGTCTACTGTGTTAAAAAAAACTTTGTATTTTGAAATTAAACCGTTATTATTTGTTTGTAAATTATCTTCTGCGCATACCTCAAAAATTTCAGAGCAACCCTCGTATACAGGAGTAACACACAGTCGTTAACTTTCTTATATTAGTTTTAAAACTATGTATGTATTTTAACTTAGAAAACTTACTATATCTCCAGGAGTTATGTGATATTTATATTACTATTGTAATTGTATTTTTAAACTTACATTTTCATAGTTACTATCAAGTTGATATATTTTAAAATAATTAAAATGTTTCAATTTGTTATTCTGAAACTTATAATGTTATATCCGTAGAAACTAATTTGTAGTAAATATTGTTACGCGGACGCAAATACTGGTGGAACACAATGAAGAGTCAAGTTTAAGAAATAACACCGTTTATTAAATGCCAAGCTACCTAGCTCGTACTCGAACAACAACTGACGCTCGCAGTTTTAACAGAGGCTTTTATATTGTAACAGAACATTCTAGATGTATTTTAATGGAATAAAAAATTGGCATAATTTATAAGTCTTCTTGACTACTTAACAAATCGAACATGAAATTATGGAAATAAATTTGTCCTGACTCAGGATCGAACCGGAGCCCACGATTTTAACCATTGTGCCATGGAGCTCGGTAGATTTTATTTGAAATGTGGCAATATATTTGTTAAAACTTTCCCATCCATCCTTATTCTTCTCTAATATGTGTGTAATTTCTATTAAAAAATGTTAAGTAATCATGGTCCACTTACACTCCATAACAAAGAGAACTCTGGATCTTCTATATATGAAATAACTGCATTTCATAGATGTATAAAAATCGATTCCTTAGATCTAAATTATACGTTTATTAATTATTTTGAAATATATGAATATGTTATTCTCTACATCTTGCCTCTCCAGTCTATCGAAAAATAATGAACGCTTTCGTTAAAACCAATCTAGTTCGGCTTTTGTGAAACACTACCTTAACCAAATTCCGCTCATTCTAATATTTAGCGAAAATACTTAATTAGAAAAGCGAAAGAATTAATGAATTCATAACGGAAAAGATGAAATGGAAATCCGAATTTCAGTCGGTACAATTTATTTAAGAATCTTTTAAAAATGACGAGACTTTGATCAATACCGCTGAAGGAATTTCTAATTTGAACAGTGTAATTTTTTTTCGTCTTTTCTCCATTTATTTTTCCGATATGGACTTTTACTTAAAGGCAATTAACGCTTTTATCTTGATGAGTGAGCATTTTCATTTTCTTAGTAATAAGTTCTAATTTATAATTTCTATTCTTTGGGATAATTTTCTAATTTTTTGTTTAATTTTCCTTATCCCTTGTCCCGGATTTAAAATTGAGTTTGATTAGCAAAATACCCGTAAGTTTTAAAAATAGAAATGTATTTATTTACTCTTGTGTAAATGTATTTTATGCAAAACCTGGAAAAATTATGTTAATTATGTATAATTTTAAAAAACCATTTCATTATTAATGCATGCTGTATATCTAGAAATTTATTTATCTGTATTTTTAAATATATTAATTTATAATTTATTCGTTACTTTTTATGAAATAATTTTTAGATTTCTTTTGTAACATTTTCTAAATTTGCATCTTAATTAATTCTATTCTAGTGTATATTTATTCAAAATCTAGTTTATCACTAAAATATTCAATAAAAATGAAATTTGTAAATATATTTTATAAAAGGAAACACATTTCACATTAACTATATGTAAAATCCAAATAATCTGTTCTTAAACCATTTCATTATTAATGCATGCTGTATATCTAGAAATTTATTTATCTGTATTTTTAAATATATTAATCCTAATTTATGTCGTTACTTTTTTGTGAAATAAGAGAACTTTTAGATTTCTTTTGTATAATTATGTTTGAAATTTGGCGCAACTTTAATTAATTCTAATTTAGTGTATATTTATTCAAAAGCTATCCTATTTATCACTAAAAATATTCAAATAAACATTGTGTTTTCATTAATGAGTTACTTTTAACGTTTTGTTTTGGAAGGATAATTTTCCATCCTTTCTTTAGTTTTCCTTATCCCTTGTTCTGGATTTCAAATTGAGTTTGATTAGCAAAATACCCGTAAGTTTTAAAAATAGACATGTATTTATTTACTCTTGTGTAAATGTATTTTATGCAAAACCTGGAAAAATTATGTTAATTATGTATAATTTTAAAAAACCATTTCATTATTAATGCATGCTGTATATCTAGAAATTTATTTATCTGTATTTTTAAATATATTAATCCTAATTTATGTCGTTACTTTTTTGTGAAATAAGAGAACTTTTAGATTTCTTTTGTATAATTATGTTTGAAATTTGGCTCAGCTTAATTAATTCTAATCTAGTGTATATTTATTCAAAAGCTATCCTGTTTATCACTAAAATTATTCAAATAAACATTGTGTTTTCATTAATCCGAGTTATTTTAGCGTATGTTTTTATGTTGAAAAAAAACTTATAAAATGAAACACAGTTTCACATTAACTATGTGAAAATGCAAATAGATTTTTTCTTCCATTTCATTATAAGATGCTGTATATCTAGAAATGTATTTATCTATATTTTTAAATATAAATTCTAATGTATATCGTTACTTTTTTTATGAAATAAGAGAACGTTTAGATTTCTTTTGTATATTATGTTTGAAATTTGGCGCAATTATTATTCTAATCTATTGTTTATTCAAAAGCTATCCATTTATCACTAAAAATATTCAAATAAACATTGTTTTTTCATTAATGAGTTACTTTTACCTTTTTGTTTTGGGAGAATAATTTTACATTATTTTGTTTAATTTTCCTTTTTTGGTCGAAATTGTTAATTTGAGTCATTATCAAATTTGGCGGAATTGTAAAAATGCCCTAGAGGGTTAATATGTTACTCTTGTGTAAATGTATTTTATGCAAAACCTGGAAAAATTATGTTAATTATGTATAATTTTAAAAAACCATTTCATTATTAATGCATGCTGTATATCTAGAAATTTATTTATCTGTATTTTTAAATATATTAATCCTAATTTATATCATTGTGTTTTTATGAAATAACTGAAGTTTTAGATTTCTTTTGTATAATTATGTTTGAAATTTGGCGCAACCTTAATTAATTCTAATCTAGTGTATATTTATTCAAAAGCTATCCTGTTTATCACTAAAATTATTCAAATAAACATTGTGTTTTCATTAATGAGTTGCTTTTAACGTATTGTTTTGGGTAAATAGGTTCCGTATTGTTTTGGATAAAAATAGCTTTTAACGTATTGTTTGGGTAACTTATAAAATGAAACACAGTTTCACATTAACTATGTGAAAATGCAAACAACATCTATTCCTTAAAACCATTTCATTATTAATGCATGCTGTATATCTAGAAATTTATTTATCTGTATTTTTAAATATATTAATCCTAATTTATGTCGTTACTTTTTTGTGAAATAAGAGAACTTTTAGATTTCTTTTGTATAATTATGTTTGAAATTTGGCGCAACTTTAATTAATTCTAATTTAGTGTATATTTATTCAAAAGCTATCCTATTTATCACTAAAAATATTCAAATAAACATTGTGTTTTCATTAATGAGTTACTTTTAACGTTTTGTTTTGGAAGGATAATTTTCCATCCTTTCTTTAGTTTTCCTTATCCCTTGTTCTGGATTTCAAATTGAGTTTGATTAGCAAAATACCCGTAAGTTTTAAAAATAGACATGTATTTATTTACTCTTGTGTAAATGTATTTTATGCAAAACCTGGAAAAATTATGTTAATTATATATAATGTTTAAAAAAAAACATTTCATTATTAATGCATGCTGTATATCTAGAAATATATCTATATTTTTAAATATATTAATTCTAATTTTTATCGTTACTTTTTTATGAAATAAGGGAATTTTTAGATTTCTTTTGTATAATTATGTTTGAAATTTGGCGCAGCTTTAATTAATTCTAATCTAGTGTATATTTATTCAAAAGCTATCATGTTTATCACTAAAATTATTCAAATAAACATTGTGTTTTCATTAATCCTCAGAGTTGATCACACTGAGAAAAAAACCTCCAAAAAATACCCTTAGTTTTACTGTGTCAGTGGACAAAGCGTTCTATGATTTTTTCCTTCACTCTTTATCGACTAGAATGGAATACAGGAAACCCACCCGCGTTATTGTTTCTTTACTTGTGGTTATAAATAGTTGTATAAATATATATTATAGACTGTTAATTTTTAATAACATAAAGATCGTCAAGTCTGGAATATTATCCCATAAGAAATAATTCATTCTAAAAGTACAAATAAAAATATTGTTTGAGAGATTTATTTATATTTTTTTTACGAAAGTCATCCCAGATATTTAAGTGGTGCAATTAGAGATACATGTGTTACCGCAAATGAAATACTTCGAAATAGAGATTCACAAAGCCAAGAAAAGCTAACAGAGTCTTTGTGCCTCAGGGGGTAGGGTTGCATTCCTCAAGAAATGTCAGTGAAAGAGGGGTGCAGTTCTTAAACAATTGACCTGACCCTTCTACCTTAAAACTCCATGGAGGAAAGCACTGGCAGAAATGTACATTACATCTATTTTCGTAGCGTTTTTGGTGGTCGAAAATTGTACGTTTTGAAGTCATCATCGGTTTGGCGGAATTGTACGTGCGAACCACCTAGAGGGTTAATATGTTACTCGTATAAATTTATTTTATGCAAAACCTGGAGAAATTATGTTAAGTATTTTTAAAAAAAACATTTCATTATTAATGCATGCTGTATATCTAGAAATGTATTTATCTATATTTTTAAAAATATTAATTCTAATTTATATCATTGTGTTTTTATGAAATAACTGAAGTTTTAGATTTCTTTTGTATAATTATGTTTGAAATTTGGCACAACCTTAATTAATTCTAATCTAGTGTATATTAATTCAAAAGCTATCCTGGTTATCACTAAAATTATTCAAATAAACATTGTGTTTTCATTAATGAGTTACTTTTAACGTTTTGTTTTATGTTGAAAATATAAACTTATAAAATGAAACACAGTTTCACATTAACTATGTGAAAATGCAAATAACATCTATTCTTAAAACCATTTCATTATTAATGCATGCTGTATATCTAGAAATGTATTTATCTATATTTTTAAATATATTAATTCTAATGTATATCGTTACTTTTTTATGAAATAAGAGAAAGTTTAGATTTCTTTTGTATACTTTTGTTTGAAATTTTCCGCAACTTTAATTAATTCTAATCTAGTGTATGTTTATTCAAAAGCTATCCTGTTTATCACTAAAAATATTCAAATAAATATTGTGTTTTGATTAATGAGTTACTTTTAACGTTTTGTTTTGGGAGAATAATTTTCCATTTTTTGTTTAATTTTCTTTATCCCTTGTCCCGGATTTTAATTTGAGTCTGATTAGCAAAATACCCGTAAGTTTTAAAAATAGACTTGCATTTATTTACTCTTGTATAAATATATTTTAATCTAAAACCTGGAGAAATTATGTTAATTATGTATAATATTTAAAAAACACATTTCATTATTAATGCATGCTGTATATATAGAAATGTATTTATCTATATTTTTAAATATATTAATTCTAATTTATATCGTTACATTTTTTATGAAATAAGAGAACATTTAGATTTTTTTCGTATAATTATGTTTGAAATTTGGCGCAACTTTAATTAATTAAATTCTAATCTAGTGTATATTTATTCAAAAGCTATCCTGTTTATCACTGAAATTATTCAAATAAACATTGTGTTTTCATTAATGAGTTATTTTTAACGTATTGTTTTGGGTTGAAAATATAAACTTATAAAATGAAACACAGTTTCACATTAACTATGTGAAAATGCAAATAATATCTATTCTTAACCACATAAGGAAAATTTACATTTCAAAACCATTTATTACAGATTTGGTACTGATCATATCACGCAAAAGTCTAGTACTTTATTGAGTAAGTTTTAATGTTGAGTGAGTTATTGGGTGTGTTTCTACTGGGATGTTTATAAAAATTAAACTTTAAAATACTAGATTGAAACATTAATTGAATGGTTTCTATATTTTTTGTCCCTCTTATTCACTAATAATTTGATTTGTAGACTATCATAGATAATCTTATTTAATATGCAACTTGCATATTGCACACATGAGTTTCTGTCCATAACATTATTACAACGTGATTTAAATACTTTAACAATTCATAATTACTTTCTTATTAAAATAAATTTGATCGATTCAATGTAACTCTCCACTTAATGATTAGTTATTGCAGAGGTTTATTAAGCTATTTGCATACATTTCTCTTAACAATAAGATATAAGCTATAGAACCTGTTTACGCATGTATGGATATACAGGATGTTTCAAAAATGACCGGTATATTTGAAATATCAATAAAAACTAAACGTACAGTGATAGATATTCACAGCTTATTGAAATATGCTTGGGACAATAATAAATTTTCATTCAGACAAACTTTCAAATTAGTTACAGTATTCCACAACAGATGGCGCTGCAGTCTGAAAAAATCTAAACTACGATATTTGTCTGTGGGGACTCTTAAAAGACAGGAGTACCACCACTATCAAGAAACAATTGAATAACTGGAACAGTACATCTGTTCTGCACGTGAAGCCATCCCGCCTGAGAAGTTTACAAGGGTTTCTGATAATTTTGTTCTGAGAATACGCCATATTATTGCTGCACATGGTGGATATCTGGTAAATATCGTAGTTAAGATTTTTTTCAGACTGCAGTGTCATCTGTTGTGGAACATTGTAACTAATTTTGAAAGTTTGTTTGCCTAAAAATTTAATATTATCCCAAGCATATTGCAACTAATTTTGAAAGTTTGTTTGCCTAAAAATTTAATATTATCCCAAGCATATTGCAATAAACTGTGTATTTCTATCACTGTTCGTTTAGTTTTTATTATTTTTTAAATACACCAGTTATTTTTTAAACACCCTGTATGTGTGTATGTATGTATGTATGCATGTATGTATGTATGTATGTATGTAAAGCGGCAAATTTACAATTCCACCGGTTACCCATAAATTAGCCCATTGTAGCATCACGCTACTGGAAATTTATTTCTATTTGTATTTGTTTGTGTATTACGGCTAACTCTGAAGTCAGTCGAACGTATTCTTGCTATCTGGGGGGGTCCCCATGCCTCCATTCTCACCTCCCTAACCTTTCCTCTGGGAAAGAGAGAGATAGGGGTGTGGGGGATTTCGAGTGACGTCAGGAGGGCCAAGCGTCGTTTGGTGTAAAAAAGACACGGAGAGTGGTTGTCCGGCTGGCGAGGATGAATGAGCGCGGCGAGGATGTAATTCATGTAAATATCTGTATATACGGTAATAAATTCTTTTTCCATCTCCACCTCGCTTGTGTTCGATGAGTCATCCTCATCAGGCCTGTGAAGAACCCTGCTCGGCGATTACGCTACCAAGTTGCCTATTTTAAAGCTGTGACGTTACACCGTATTATTTTTACTTGCCCGGCTTTCTAATAACGATAATTATAGGGAAATCTAATTAATAAATATTATGCAATTTGGCCATTCCATTAAAAGGAAAGCAACGGGTCAGTAACTCAACATATCTTTTATTTTAAGAGCTCATTTACTCTAGCAAAAGCAAAGAAGGGAATGATACATTGAAACACATGTGGGTTGCATTACTAGCCCCACAGCGAGAAGTGGAAATGAATAGCTTAGTTAGCCACATTATAATCATACATGAACTTAGACCATGGAAAAAAGAGAAGGATTCGCGGGAACCAGCAGGAAAATGTGGCGAGTGGACGAAAAATTTGCATTTAGAGACTGCTGAAAGAATTTTACTTCCCGGACACTCCTTTAGCTAAGATATTTCGTGGTTTAAAAAGTAGATATGAAAGAATTGAGAAGGGAATATGAGAATCAAGAGATATTTCAAGTGAAATAATTTTGATATCTTACACACGCACACACACACACACACACACACACACACACACACACACACATATATATATATATATATATATATATATATATATATAGTTATAGTTATTCATTACAACATATCTGTACATTTTAATTAAATTCAATGGGTAAAGTCAACTTGTACAACTCTATCAGGCTTCAAACTCATTGTTTCTTTGCGAAATACTTCGCACTGATACATCCCATTTGAGTTAATCCCAAATAATAAAACAAAATTTAATTAAAACCTATAGATTAAAAATTAAGTTGAATCAGAGATATAATACTAAGATTTTGATGTCTAACACGAAGTTTTATTTTTATCTTATCAATCCAATCTACCTAACATTAATTTAAAGTCACACTTAACAAATATTACCTTTTATTTAGCTTCGTGCATGCGGAAAACATACAATTATGATTTATTAAAAAAGTAAAATCCTTTTAAATTTTCAATTTTCTGTAACACACTTAACTACTCATTTGTAATGCACGAAAATGAGAGCATGAACTTTATCACACGCTTTACTGTCTTATTCAAGATTTGAGCATAGCTCAGGAATTTAAGGCGTTGTTTTTCAATAAGCACAGTAGTTTCCATTGATTATAAGTTCAACTATCGGTTGAATAGTTTGAAAAATCTAAACAGGGCTATCCTAAGTTCATTCAAATGCAACAAGATCGTGTTTCTTATAGAAGGGGTCAAAACTGCTTGGTTTGCAGGGATATATCTTCTGTGGTGCACCTAGATGTTGTTAATCTAGCAAAGAATTTTAGTTTTTGATTTCAAATGTATAAAGAAGTACTTCATCTAAACTGAAAAAAAACCGAAACTAAGCCAAACTGTTATTTACAAGCTTTTTTTCCTGAACTGTTATTTTGCTTTAAGGATATACTAAAAAGAAAAACTTAAAACTCGAATTATAAAACATTTGAATCTCGAAGATTAGATATTAAAACATAAACCTCAGATTTTGAGTTGATGAATGAGTAATGCAAGCTGTGGTCTGTAAATTAGTATTTCGTTGGCTTCGAAAACATAATGATTGAGTTCTGAAACATTCAGTGTTATTTCTTTGTACTAATTATTTCGAATATTTTGAAAGATGTATAGAAAAATATATAGCTTCTTATTTGATTCACAAGTCAAGTTTTAAATTTTTGCAAATTTTGCTTAGCTACAACCATTGATGTTTTACCTTCGATATCTCAGCTTCATCGTGTTAAATTTTCAAAGTTAACGCAATTCTCCATAACCGAAAAAAGAAAAGTTAAGCGATTAAATAACTTTGCACTTTTCAGGCATCGCTTTAATTAACTCATGATTGTATTGTCTCACTCTCTCTAACATGTGTGATTTTTTTTCTCTTCTTATTTATCAGTAGAAAGGCTAAAAATTTATTTCTATATCTTTTGACTTTAAAAATCTAGATATTTGAATATAAACATCCGACTTTTTTTTAACGCTGTTTGAAGCTAGTGGCTTTCTACCAATTAGGGTTCACTAGCGTTGAGAAAATAGTAGTTGGCTCATAAAAACTTTCAGTATATTCTGTTTTCTTTATTTGAAATATATTGACTGATAAAGTTGCACATAAAAGTATTACTGTACTTGTCCCATTCATTGATTTTGAAGTAAATAGAATCACCCAGGGTCACTCAATATATTTATTTATCATACAGCTTGATTCTTCCACAGTAGTTCAGCTTTATTATGTACATTGTGAGTCCAGAGCATGGAATTATCTGGCAATGGCAAAGTATGGAAATCAAACGGAAAAAAACATGCATTGTTTAATCATGGGTTAACATCACATCATTTAACTTGGACAGGGGCATGTGACATATAAAACTTTAAGTCACATAAAACAACGCGTCATTTTTTGCATTTATTGTTACAAATATTGCCGTATTGAAAAAAAGCCTTAAAGTCTCCATAGTCAAATGGTATCGTAATCAAGAGGTCGTGAGTTTGAACGTCCGTACCAGCGATAGAAATTAAAATTCCTCGAAACATTTATTTGTGTTTTTATTTATTTAATGTTTCAGAAGATTCTGGAACTTTCTTTACTTTGCCAGAAAAGTAATCTGGAATAATCGTCAATTCTCTGCGTTGCGCAATAAAACTTTCATCACCTTCCCAGACAGATTTCTAGAACTTTCTCTGGTGCTATAAACTGGTGCCACAGAGAGTTTTGAGTTCAGAGTTGTGCAGAGCTTGCAATTTTACTTCGGTCTTTGAGTTGAGTTAATAAAGTAGGTTAACTCTACGTTCTATATGTGTTATTGTGTTCCACATTCAGCCTCTACTTGACAGTAGTATGACAGATAAAGATGCAACAAATGTGTTCTGTTGAATTAAGATCCAGTTTTTGCATACTTTCAATTATCTTGAGACATTGACTCTTTATCTTAGCTTAACTGTTCTCCAGAATCATTCTAATTTAATCTTTATGTCTTGGTCAAATTAGCCAACGTATAGCAAAGAGCTGATAGCAACATTCCAAATCAAAATAAATCCTCAACTTCCCCCACCTGGTTTCACAGAATAAACTTTTATCGCGATCATATAAATATTTCTGACCATCAAAGAAAGAAATCTAAACGTCAAATAAAATCTCTCCTTGTTTTATTACGGGTTAACATTGCCAAACATCGCTTCATTAACTTGATCAGGGACCTTTAGTTACATAGAAAACATAATGATTAGTTTCTACAATGTTCAGCTTTTTTTTTATTTTTTAAACTTTAAATTTGAAATAATGTGGAAGATTATAATACATAGAAAAGTTGTGTTTTACTGAATTCAGATTCAGTTTTTGGCACATTTTGGAGTTATCGTCAGTCGTGAAGGACATTAACAATTTATCCTAGCTTAACACTTCTTTGGTATCTCTGTCCTTAAGCAATCTGTCCTTGTCAAATTAGCCCTCGTGTAGCAAATAACTGAATGCAGAGCTCCATATCAAAACAAATTCTCAACATTTCGGCTTCACCATGTAAACTTTTCATCACGAGCATGTTATTCTCTCTGACTATCAAAATATGGAAGCCAAACGATAAAAAAAATCTCGCCTTGTTTAATCACGGATTAACATTGTCAGACATCGCTTCATTTAACTTGGACAGGGATATACCATCTCACTCCCTCCGTTATGTGTGACTCTTCTTTTTTTTCTTCTCCCGTTATTTCTCACGCTACTTTTACATCGGACGGAAACAATCCAAACAAACCCCAACATAAGTGGCAGCGCGCCGGCTCGATACGTGCCGGATCGATAGGCGTTCGTTAATGTAGCAGGGGTAGGGGGAAAAGTCTAGCGTATTTCTGGCTGAGGTTTTCTGGCCGGGTGCCAAGGAACTGGGGGATCCGAAATGCGGAGCTTTTGGTGGACGAAAAAGGCAGGGGACATTTTATTGCTTAATGATCACAGATTATTTTGCGATGTTATTTGTTTTCAAGTCCGGCCGATTACGGGATAATGGGAGAAGATGACAGTAGTTTGCTCCCAAGTATAAAGTTGACAAATTTTAGCAGGCAATGTATACTTGTTATTTTGTTCCTCGCAGAGCAGTTAAGATTGATTGTGGGATAACGTGAAAATGCATAAAATACGTCATATGCTAAGTTTATTCAAAAATTGTGTTCTGATATCTAGATTATCGGATAGATTACTATCTCCCCATCCTATATTAGAAGCTATGTTTTGTTATTTGACTTATGCATTAAATCCAGAAGGTAATAGTTCGCCTTTTTAAAATGAAAAATAAATGTACCTGAAAAATGTATAAATTCATCTATGTACATCGAAGACTTTTACGATGTCGACCTTCTTTTCAATGCAGAATATGATGTGGATGATAAGCTTTCTTATGAGGTTGTTAAACAAAAGCTCTCATCGTCTCTTACCCCATTATTTGGCGACAATCTGGAATTCATAATCTGTCAATCACAGTTTCATCCAAAAACAACTTCAATGAAGTGCCACATCAGTGATCACCGATCATAATCTCCCACTATGGTAAATCCAAGAGACATGTGTGTATTACAATTCAACAAACGTATTCCTTTCATTAATAACTCCCTTTTTAAGTTGTATCAGCGTCCGAAATAATTTGAAGGTTTTACAGTACTAAACTGGGCAAAATGTTTCTGTCTGGTACAAAAATTCAATCAAGAGATTCCCTCTACCATTAAGAATGAAATATACTTTGATTTGTAGTTATGTCATTTTTAAACCCAAAGCACCTTTTCGTTAAATGAGCATACATTATACCATCTGCATTATACAATTGTACAGCTACATAAAATACTTCAGTAAAAATCTAGAACGTCGAGTTTCTTTAAAAAAAATTACGATCCTATACTCGCAGCTTGAGAATCCGAAAATGAAACACTCATTTCACACAGCTACCACAATTATAATTTTCAACCAACTGAAACAAACAGATGCTTATTCTGCTTCCAAGATCTCGACATTAAACGTAGGGCTGACACCAACAAAATTATTGGTCCTTTCAAAGTAGTCCTTCAAAATATTGGTCGTTTCTTGTTTGACCATCATCTGCTAATTACACTCATCTTTTATTGGTAAAATTTATATCTACTACACTGCCTGAAAGATTTCGCACTAAATATTATTGCCTGAAATTAAAGACAAATTTAAGATTATACTCATAATTTACAGAACCAAATTCGATATTGAATGACCACTGAAAACGGCCAGGTGCAGAAAGAATTCAATCTAGTACTAAAATAATTTTTTGAAGCAGTCACTGATAAAATATTTTAGTTCAAATATAACAGAAAACTCGCATAACATATTGAAATAAGGATCGATAAGATGATACGTTAATATTCTATCTTTTTAATTTTCTCTTACCCTTTTGTCCCAGTTTTCCATCATTATTCTTAGTAAAATAAATGTCAAAGATACAGGTCTCTTTATGTTGCCATTTCAAAAAGATTCCTCTCCTAAATTATAAAATAATGAAGGAAAGGACGTAAAAATCCACGCTCTTGATTTTAAATCTAGATAATATAATGAGCATTAATAATTTTCGTTCGCTTTCGGTTAATGATAGTCTTAATTTTTCTCAAGATTAAATTCAAGGAAAACATTCCGAAATATTAAATTAAAATTTAATTTTATAAAGATATATTAGTTGAAATTAAATTTAATGTAAATACAAAATATTTTCTGTTACGTTAAACTAATATTTTGCTACAGAAATATTATAATAAGTTTTACATTATTTTGTTGATGTTTTGAAAATAAATGATAGTAATAGCTATATAAATATTTGATTAATCTAGCTGTTCAGTAAATAGTTAGAAAGCATTTTAAAATACCAAGATTTGATTTTCGTTAATTTCTGTAAAGACTCCTATTTTATATGATTAATTTTGTTAGTTTTTAAAGTTAAATTACTAAAAATTGTTTTGTAGAAACAATGAAAAAAAGTTTAATTTAAATTGAGACATTTAAAAGCTTTATATTTAATAAAAACATAAATTATATATTTCATTTCATGAAATAAAAATATGTAATTTAATAGCAAAATAATAATGCATTAATATTGGAAGTTGAAAAAAATGTTAAATTCCAAGTAATACTAATACTTCATTATTTAAATGTATATAACTTAATAAACTTTCATTTTTAATTAACTACCTTTGTATAAACTGATATCTTATAAATAAATAATAATGAGAATCAAAATGGAAAAATATGGTATGGAATAAAAATAAAATATGGAAGATTTTTCTCATCTTAAAATAATACTTAAAATATAATGTGATAAATTTTTAATTTTTATTTTTAATTAAATATAAGTTGTATATTTATATGTACAGAATGCATATATCTTAATTTATTTTTTTTGTACTAAATATATATGCATCATTTGCATTATCTTTTCTTAATCCTAATATAGAGCATGTGCAGGATATTTTTGAAAGATAATGTTTTGCCTTTGAGCATTTGTTATCAAGATACTTCCTGAAATGTAAAATTATCGACATTAGGTTTGGAACTTTTGAGCACAACACTGCATGGGAACTTGATAAAAATTACCACCTTATTAAACTTTAGAAGTTTGATCGTTAATACCATTTATTCTAACTTTCAAACTACTGATACAACCATATTGCTTGCAACCTTGACATTTCGAAATTAAAAATCATTATTATCTTTATTTTTCATTAACTGATTTTTCTAACATAATTTTAATCATATACATATAAATCATTCTCTTATTTTGATTTACCAATCCTTACGTTTGCTTTGATTAACATTGATTATTTAATTGATTACACGTAACTTTATACCTGGGAGTAGATGATTGCTCGTATCAATTTAAAATATTGTGCTTAAAAATGACCTTGAACAATCAAACAACAAATGCTTTAACAAGCAATTTGGTTGCTTAAAATCTTTTTAAAAAATCACTTTTAAAAGCATGTTTTAGAAAAAAAAATAAATCAATAATTTTAAACTGGAAAAAATACCTAAGAAGAAAGAAGCAACAGCAATAAATGACATAATGTTATGAGAGCTATATGTTATATTTGACATAAAATATTTTAGAGTGACTGCTTTAAAAATGTATTTCAATTCTTTGTATCTTTTCACTATCATCTTTATTATCTTCATGTATTATTGACTAATTTTTGTAGTATTATTTTAAACCATATATAATATTTCCTCTTATTTGGGTTTACCAATTCTTACATTTGCATTGATTAACATTAAAAATCACACAAATCATTATCTATGAGAGTAGATGATTGTTGGTATCAATTTAAAATACAGGGCTTAAAAAGATTCTTCAACAATCAGTCATTAAATCCATCAACAAACAATCCGTTTGCACAAATCTTTGGTCATGAAAGTAGATGATTGTTGGTATCAATTGAAAAAGCAGGGTTTAAAAAAATTCGTCAATAATCAGTCAGTAAATACATCAACAAACAATCCGTTTGCACAAACCTTTGGTAGTGAGAGTAGCTGATTGTTGGTATCAATTTAAAATACATGGCTATAAAAGATTCTTCAACAATCAGTCAATAAATATATCAACAAACAATCTTCCACAAATTTTTGGTCAGGAGAGTAGATGATTGTTCGTATCAATTGAAAAAGCAGGGTTTAAAAGAATTCTCCAATAATCAGTCAGTAAATACATCAACAAACAATCCGTTTGCACAAACCTTTGGTAGTGAGAGTGGATGATTGTTGGTATCAATTTAAAATACATGGCTATAAAAGATTCTTCAACAATCAGTCAGTAAATATATCAACAAACAATCTTCCACAAATGTTTGGTCAGGAGAGTAGATGATTGTTCGTATAAATTTGAAATACAGGGCTTAAAAAGATTCTTCAACAATCAGTCAATAAATGCATCCTCAAACAATCTGTTTACCAAAACCTTTGTTCACGAGAGTAGATGATTGGTTATATCAATTTAAAATACAAGGCTTAAAAATATTCTTCAATAATCAGTCAATAAATCCATCAACAAACAATTAATTTGCTTAAAATTTTAAACATTCACTTCTGAAAACATGTTACAGAAGAAAAATAAATCATGATTTTTAAACTGTAAAAAATTACCTGAGAATAAAGAAGCAACAGCCGCCACAATAAATGACATAACCACAGCCGGACCAGCAACATTATGTGCTACCATCCCAGCAACTAGATACATGCCTGTACCAACACAACTTCCAACACCCAGTGAAGTCAAGTCTAAAGTTGTGAGCACTTTCTGAAAGGGACAGAACATATTTATTCATTACACATGATATCCTCTGTTGACACAATTTTATTAAATAATAATTAAGGAGATAAAGTTTTTAAAATTTCAATGTTTTAAAATTTTAGATCGTAAATGATTTCTAGATCAGAAAAACTACTATTATATAAGATACACAACATCTAAAATTTACAATAAAAATAAACTTTTAGTAATATATAAATAATTTTCTTAAAACCAAATTACCCTCTTTTTTTTAAATGTTTCTGGTGCATTGCAAGACAATTGCCTCAGTTGTTTGACTTTAGATTTAGAACTTAACTACTGAACTAATTTCATGCATGTTAAATAAAATATATAAAAGGGTTTTTTTTTAAGAAAATTTTAACTTTTTTTGTATTTTACTGTCTATAATTCATAAAATTCGTTAATATCACTCATTTTTATGACAATAAATTTATTAAATTATGTACAGGAATTTGCAAAAAAAAAAATCAAAAAAGAAGGAATTCAACTGAAACACTTAGTCAGCAATATGGTAAAAGTTATAAACTTATAACACTTAGGAAAAAAATCATAAAAATTTTAACGCGATCATTTTCTTTGGCATCAATATCGATGGGTTTTTTTTCTACATTCAAACCAAATACTGATACTGCTACCCTATATATAAAACATAGCTATATTTTTCATTTTTACAAAATAATATACAAAATAATATACACCCCCTCATCGTTTATCTTCCCTTTGATAAGAATGAATTTCAGCCATATTCTATGAAAAAATTTCAAGGAATTTTGTGGTGACCTATAAAAAATTACGAACTTACTATTTGATTGCATTCACTCATGCACTTTGAATATTATTTTCGTTAACTGCTCAAATTCCATGTAATATTTATTATTTTTTAACTCTAATCGCAGAGTATTGTGTACAATGTCGTGTGTCATACTTTCTGAATAGAGTATTCTTTTCAAGAAATCTGCACGTTATAAGTGCTATCTTCATAAAAATAAACTCATGTGATTATAAGAAGCCCCCCTAATCACGTGCTAAAATTTGAATACTTTTTCAGACAGTCGTTTTTACAGGTCATCCAAAACATATTCGTTTTTTCTCAATTTCTGGATGGTGCAATGAGGGGTTTGGGGAAACATCTTCGTGGAAATATGACGTCTATCTTGCTCTTTACACATCTAAGGATACGGGATCGTACTATGTGTACTCTTCTATATCTTCAATAAATCTAAGTGACTGGTTATCATAACTAGACAGTGTATATCTATAGCAATTGTTATTATTAGATGAAATGAAAAATCAATTTAAAAAAATACCAATTTCAAGTTTGATTCTTACATTAGAATTTTAGCAAAGCCATGCTTCATAGAAAAATGTATAGTAAAAGAATTTATTTTCAATTGTGAATAGTTTAAATGTGGTTGACATTTCTGAATTATAAAAATCATAAAATCAACGTTATGGGCAAGACATCTACTATTTACTCTAAGAGATAAAATAGAAAACTTTTCTTTGAACATTATAATAAATCGGAATGCAAAAATACTTTGTAGTAATTATAGAATACAATCGAGTAGAATAATGTTAAACTTCTTCGAATATTCATGTGATATTTCTCATTAATCGCACTCAGTATTTAAACATTACATTTTTATTCTTTAATGGTATGCATAAAATGAAATTTACTCTCAGAATGGCTCTCTAAAGCTAATAAATACATATATAAATGAATTGATAGAAATCATAATATCAATATTATGTGCAAGACATCTACTATTTACTCTCAGAGATAAAATAGGAAACTTTCCTTTGAATATTTTAACAAAGCGTAATGCAAAAATACTTTGTAGTAATTATAGAATATAATTGAGTAGAATAATGTTAAACTTCTTCGTATATTCATGTGATATTTCTCATTATTCGTACTCAGTATTTAAACATTACAATTTTATCCTTTAATGGTCAGCAAAAAAAAAATACTTTCAGAATGGCTCTCTAAAGCTAATAAATACATATATAAATGAATACCTTCTGTTTCTAACCTTAAATTAATTTTGACAGTTTCGAAGTCATAGTCAATATATTCGACTGTCTTGGTTATTTACTTAAATACAGTAGAAAACTTTCCTTTGAACATTTTAATAAAGCGTAATGCAAACATATTTTGTAGTAATTATAGAATATAATTGAGTAGAATAATGTTAAACTTCTTCGTATATTCATGTGATATTTCTCATTATTCGTACTCAGTATTTAAACATTACAATTTTATCCTTTAATGGTCAGCAAAAAAAAGAATATATTTGACTTTCAATAATGGCTTTCTTTCTAAAGCTAATAAATACATATATAAATGAATACCTTCTGTTTCTAACCTTAAATTAATTTTGACAGTTTCGAATTAACAAAATTTTTATTATGACTTTCTGGGTTTTCTGATTAAAATAAAATGACATATTGCATAGTAGATTATCATAACATTTTATTATGATTTTTTGGACCTGCATTATATAGTAATTTTGCCTCACCTATGACAGTCTTTATACAATTTGAAACAAATTCGGAAATTACATGTTAGAATAAAATTAATTTATTGGGCACAGTGGGAAAGAAGAATATATTTGACGTTTGAATTAAAGTCTTTCTTTCTGATTTTCACGGTACTGCAGACTTTATTTTGTTGAATACAGCGTATTTTGGATATTTTGCCTATTTTATACAGGATGCTATTAATTAACAAAATGGCTAAGTTATTATGACTTTCTGGGTTTTCTGATTAAAATAAAATGACATATTGCATAGTAGATTATCATAACATTTTATTATGAGTTTTTGGCTTTGTTTCATTAGTGAGTTTGTCGCACTTATGACAGTCTTTATACAATTTGAAACAAATTCGGAAATTACATGTTAGAATAAAATTAATTTATTGTGTATAGAAGAAAAGTAAAACGTATTTGACAGTTGAATTTAATGTCTTCAATCTGAGTTTGTATTTATTGCAGATTTAACTTTGTTGAATATATGCATATTCTAGATATTGTGCCTATTTTATACAAAATGCTATTAATTACCAAATTGGTTAATTTATAATGACTTTCTATGTTTTTTGATTCAAATAAAATAACATATTACATAGTAGATTATCACTTTATTATGAGTTTTTGGATCTGTTTCAGTAGTGTGTTTGACGCACTTATGACAGTCTTTATACTATATGTAACAAATTCGGAAAATTACATGGTAGAATGAAACTAATTTATTGTGCATAGAAAAGTATAAAATATACTTGACAGTTGAATTGAATTCCTTCATTCTGAATTTACATTTATTGTAGAGTTAACTTTGTTGAATGTATGCATAGTCTAGTTATTGTGCCTATTTTACAGAAAATGCTATTAATTACCAAAATGGTTAATTTATAATGACTTTCTAGGTTTTTTGATTGAAATAAAATAACATATTACATAGTAGATTATCACTTTATTGTGATTTTTTAGCTCTGCTTTCTTTAGTGAGTTCGCCGCACTTATGGTAGTCTTTCTATGCTATATGAAACAAATTTGGAAATTATTGGTAGAATAAAACTAATTTATTGTACATAAAAATGTAAAATATATTTGGCAGATGAATTGAATTCCTTCATTCTGAATTTGCTTTTATTGCAGAGTTAATTTTGTTGAATATATGCATATTCTAGATATTATGCTTATTTTATAGAGAATGGTATTAATTATTAAAATGGTTAATTTATTAGGATTGTCGGGGGATTTTTAGCCCTCGGTGGTAAACAGCCATCCCTAAGGATTAGGCTTTGAGATATTTACCCCGAAACAGTTCACTCCGCAACAGTAAAACAAACTAAAAAAAATAACAGAAGATAATCATGAGTTATCTTTTAAAAATTTCCAAAGTTAAAAAATATTAAAACGAAATCCTGGAAGAAGGTAACATTATGCTGGCCGTTAATGTTAAAGTAAGAAAAAAAGCTTAAAGCTAGCAAAAAAGGTTTAATAAGATAACTAAAATGAAGACCTAAATTTGGTGATGTTGATTGGGTTCCAAGATAATATTAGGAACAAGTTGCTTTTACATAATTAAACTTGAAGAGAAGGGGGATCTCCAAGCATGGGTCCAGCCCCGGAAGTGATATGAAACTTTACGGTACAGTACAGAACACTTTACGGCACAGATATTTGAATTTGTGCTATTATGTACTAAAGAGCGTTACAAACATCTTGAATAACATTTTGCATTTAAAAATAACGAAAGAAAGGCAGACAAATTCACAACAAAATGAAAACTCCCTTGCCATGAGAAATTATTTGTAGAAAGTCAAGCTATTATTGCTTGAGCTTTAAAAACGAAGGGGTTATATTGTTAAAATAAAATACAGTGGAAAAAGTTCCCATTAGAAAATTTTAGATCTGCATTGCTCATCAGGTTTTGCCCTACGAGTCTTTATTGAATATAAAACAAATTCGGACACTACATGCTATAATAAAACCAATGTATTACGCATAGATGTAGCGAGGGATATGTTTGACATTTTAATTGAATGCTTTATTTTCGATTTTCGCGATATTGGAGAGTTAATTTCGTTTAACAGTACTAGATTTACCAAACCAGTCAAAATTACTGGCTTTGAAATTGCAATTCAATGTGTATTTTAATTGCTGGTAAACCTTGTGTTAATATAGAGTATTATAGATATTGTCCATATTTTACGCAGAATATGAGTGATTACTAAAATGATTAATTCAATAAAATGAATAACTCCGATTTGGAGGGAAAATATATGTTGTATAGTATATCTTTTATTAAGGGTACATGAATTCATGAAAAATCTAGTACAATCTGCATATAAATAATAATAATAATGTTTTCCTTTCAATTTATAAAATATGGTATCAAAATATCCTTCAATGTAGTACAAGATTAAAATGTTACAATAACAATCAAATAAAAATATTATTGAAACAATAGAGAATTCTGCTTAAATACTTTAAGTCAAGGGCGTAGGGGAAAGTTTTTACTTGGGGATTTCCTCCTTCAACTCATATTTCAAAATTCATAGAGCAATACTAACATAAATGATAATACATAATACAGCAATATAATACATATATACAGCAATCTCCATGGGGCTACAATCAACTTACACCCACTTTGCTATTCAACTAGTTTACGTTAAGCTTTAATAAAGGTTCATGAAGTTTAGTAGATTTATTATTATTTGTAGTATATATTATCACTGAATGATTATATACTGAGAAATAAACTAAGAAAAAGGGTTATTTCAGTATTTCATTGAATATATTAGGATATTCAGAGACTATATTAAGTCTATTAGTTTCAGGGTAGGGCTTTTTATACTACTAATTAAAAGAGATTTAGTTTGTTGGAGAATAATGGAATATTTCGCGATTAATGAAGCTATTAATAATACTGTTTTTGGCTGCTTCTCGGAAAAAATATGCTTAATATTCATTTGTTTTATACAAAAGGAATGTATTTAAAAGATTTAATGATTATGTTAGTCTAATAAAGAATTTGAATGGTATTTATTTTAACATTCATTGCTTTAATCAAAAAATATGTTTTGTCATTCCAAAAAACAAGAACAGTTCTGTAAGCTCTAATTCCCATTGGACACATTCTTTTTCTTTTAATCTATTGTAAGGGACAGGATTTTTAGAAAACATTTTTAAATCATTCATTTAGAACTATGAAATATTGCACACATATACATTGTTATATAACTAACTGAACAAAGCATATTTAAAAATATTATAAAGTTAAAAAATTATTTTTAATTTAAATTTTTGAAATATTTTTTATACAATGTTACTTTATAAAATGTAACTATCGAGTTCTTTTTAATCTAATTTTTGTCTTATTATTAGTTAAAAATATCTTTTGAATATGTTTGTGAATTTTTGTCGGTAGGTTATATAGTTCATTTGGAGATAACATCATTACATCTGCATGTAGAATATTTATAAAATATTCAGTCTCTCAAATCTTGAATTAAGTCAAAATAAAGTTTATTAGTTTAAGCGTAATATTCAAGTATATATTATCAATGAATGGATGTATATTTACAATCAAATAAAAGGGGTTATTTCATTAGAATCATTCAACATATTAAAATATTAACACATTGTGTACGGGTACATTTCGCATTGGAATTGAACCGGGAGCGGGCGTTTTACGAATAAATTTAGTTATTGGATTAAATCTCAATAGATTGAAAATTATTTAATTTTACATCAGTCGCATCGACTGATGTAAAAACTAGTTTTTATTCGTCTAAATCTTTGCAGAATCTATGTAGTAGACAACAACATTAGGTATCGTTTTCCTGTATATACCGTTATTTTTGTACCCACAAACAAACCATGTTGTTACACTAACCCGTACAAGTACGTGACCCGCGCTCAAGTATCAATCGTCAGATATGTACTAGGACACGTCCCGCGCTTAGGTACCAGTCGTCAGAAAATGTACTAGTACGTGTCCTGCATACAATATGTTAAGAAAATGTATTAATTTTATTATTATCAACGTAGGGTTTTTATGCTACTAAACAAAAAGGATTATTGTTGATAGAGAATAATAGAACATTTCAGGATTAATGGAGCGAATAAAAATGTTACTTTTTGCAGCTCCTCGGAATATATATATTTATTATATTATTAATTATTCTTATACAAAAGCAATGAATTGAAAAGAGGTTAATATTTACGTTGGTCTAATAATAAAATTTGAAGTTTATTTATTTTAAAATCTATCACATTAATCTAAAAAATGTGTTTTTTCATTTCGAAATAATAATAAACAGTTTTGTAAATTGTAATTCCCATTCGGCATATATTTTTAATTATTAATTCCCTATAAAACACAGGATTTTTTTAAACGTTTTTAGAAACGTTTCATTTAGAACTATTGAAAATTTTACACATACATTGAGGTACAACTTAGGCAAATTTTAAAATATTTTAAAAGTAAAAAAAACTATTTTTATTTTCAATTTTTGAAACGTTTTGATACTTTATAAAATGTAACTTTTAAACTTTAAATCTTATTTTTGTCATATCATTAGTTAAAAATACCTTTTGAATACATCTGGGAAATTTTGTAGATTAAATAGCTAATTAAGAGATAAAATTTTTAAGTCTGTATGTAGAATGTTTTAAATATTTTGCTTTCCTAAACTTGGATTAAATCCAAAAAAAGTTGAAATTTAAAAACGGATGTCCAGCTTTTGTTTTAAAGTACATCAGAAATATTTGGTAGATATTTTTTAAGAATTTATTAAAAATCAAGCATCAAAAAACTTTTTATAAACAAGCAAAATTTCATAGAGTTAAATTATTCAAAAATATTATTTGAATTAAAGAAAAATTTTAATACGATTATTTATTTATCCTTGACCTGATACGTTTACAAAATTTCTTAACATTAATATAACAATTTATAACGACACTTTGTATTGTTCATCATTCCCTAAAATACTTTCCATATACAAAAATTATTAAACCTTCTTTATATGTGTAAAAGTGCTAATAATCACTTAAGATGGAAAATATCACAAATGAAGGGTTTGCAGGTTAATTATTTATTTCATCGACGAAGATCAAACTCTCATTGGGACCTTTTACATAACATCGGTTTCAGGTAATCCTGCACTAAATTTACGTTGATATCCTGGCTGAAAATAAATCTACTTACGATTTCCCCCACTACTGCCTTAATTACTTACGATTCCAATCCCCAAATAATCTACCCTGCTGAATACTTAATCACCTGCACTTCCTATCTTAAAGGAGCTAAAGTATTCCGCAACCACTCATTCGATAAGACTGGCAAACATTTCCTTTTTTTAAAAAAGAAGTTATATTTGGCACCACAGAGGTAAAAATGGAATGATATTCTAGACAGGAAACTGAATGAATGGAAAATACAAACGTGACGAAGCTCGTAAAAAGAAGAATTTTTCGTAGTGGTTGAAGCTTTTGACATATAGACGTATGCTGTTTGAAATGGATAGAAGTATTTTACAAATATAAAGGCTGTGAACATTTTTTAAAATATAAATAATCTATCCACTTCTCTGTCTCTCTTTATATATATATATATATATATATATATATATATATATACACACACACACATACACACACACACATATATATATATATATATATATATATATATACATATATACATATATACATATATATATATACATACACACACACACACACACATATATATATATATATATATATATATATATATATATATATATATATAAATAATGATGTTTTTTTATCACTTTTGGTTTAGTATTCTATTTATCTGGTAATTCTTCTCAATGAACCCTAGTGAATATTCTCGAATGTTTGCTAGTAGAACTCCTTCCTGTTCCATATCTAAAAACAGTTTTATCAAATGGGTTACATCACGTGACTTCAACTAATAGCTGATTGGTCAGCACAAATGACTATTTAAGCAAATATCTAGAGTTCCATCTCAGTTTTTCGATACATTTCCAAAAGAGTTTCGACAGAGTTTTATCGGAGAGTTTTCATATAGTATTTCGTATAAGGTTTCATGATAATGCTTTGATACGTTGTTGAATAAACGTTGTTAGATTGAAATTTCGAGTGTCTTGATTGCGTTCTCATCGCGAGGTTCTAGGACTGCTGGTTATTGATAACCACAAGGAACCTTACATCTTAATGAGGCAAAAAGCCTTTTATATGTATAATATATATATATATATATATATATATATATATATATATATGTGTGTGTGTGTGTGTGTGTGTGTGTGTGTGTTTGCTCGTGTGTATAGTAATAAAAATTAAGTAAAAACCAAAAATGAGTTACGTAAACTAATTATATAACATTAGTTTAACTAAGCAGAACTTGCTGATTTTGTTGTCATGAAAAGGCCAATCCTTGCTTTGCTGTTATGTTCATAAAAACAACAAAGTAGCAAAAAATTTGGAACTGAATTGATAATTTAAGTTTGATTTATATTGATTTATCTTTTTAATTTACTAATCCTGTAGACTCAATATATTAATTAGAAAACATACAATAAAGAATACACTTGCAGTCGAGCCATCATGCCTGTAAATTAACCGGCTTTATTCCGTTTAATTTCCGGAAGAAGAAAAGAAACCATTTTAATTTGTAATCGACGTGCTTAGGCGTAAATATGTGAGCCCAAAACACCATCGCAGTCGAGAGCAAAGAGAGGACCAATATATCGCATAGCCTCCAGTTAAGGAATTTGATGAAGTTACGGAAAACACCTCTTTGGTACATGTGCAATCTCCCAAGCAAAGTTTATGTTTTATTGTGCTCGTTATCTGTCCTTGATTCGAATGCATTTACGGAATTAAGATAACATATTAATTTAAAAGATTTAATAGAATTTAATAATTTATTGCCCGCTTTTCTACCATTACAGAGAGAGAGAGAGAGAGAAGTAGATATATAGAGAGAATGTATAAAATAGTAGAAAAATAATCTGTTACAATATTCTTCTAAAATTTCTTTATTTTACCTTAAGATTTTGTAGGTATTGAGTTCCTTTTATATTTTTAATATTTAGTTCCTTTTTCGATTATCAAAACTTATTCAGGTCGTTCAGTTGCTTATAACTTTGGAATGCCTACTCAGGTGGGTATATGAATGTTTCCCTTTTTTATTAATATTATAGTATGATATATAGCAATTTTTTATTTTTAATTATAAAGTAATTTTGTTTATTATACCTGATTTTCCTATGTTTATGCTTTGAAAAATGGTTGTGGCAACACAAAAAAGGTTAAAGCACAATTTCGAATCCCAATCCCTTAATAATATTTTCTAACATAGTTTTCATTTTGCATCACGTTTTACTGTTTTAGGTTTTTAACGTTATTTTATCATAAACTGTCACCATTTATTCTAAATGCATAATTTTTATTTGTTCGTTCTAAATAATCTCAATTCTAATATTTAAATATATTTATAATGCAATTATGTAATTACTTACAAAATGTAAAATATAATTGATATTTGGTTGGATTTTAATCACTGCTATAGATTTTATATCTACTTAAATTCTATGCATAAAATGACAACTTTTGTCGAAAGTTTATGCTCTACTTTTAATTAAGGTTACCTTTACATGCCAACAAGATCAGCAAGTTCTGCTTTGCTGAACTAATCCTAATATTAGAATCTAAATTCTATTATCCACTGGTGGATTTCAGGCTATCAGGTTTTATTGGATGAAGGCATGTATATTACATGCATTGGGATAGGCATGCCTCTTCCATCTTGATATGCATGTGATAGTGTGTCTAACAAAATAAGAGCATAAACATAGCCGATTAACGTGCTTGTCTCGAAAACGCATTTTTACCATTTCACTATATTTTCTAAAAATCAAGTATAAGTTGTAAGAACTTTTTGGATGAACTATATATTTTGGTATACCTACAATAAACTAAGAAATAATTATTTTAATTGTAATAAGTGCATTATGATATAAAATTCTCTAAATTGGTTAACTATTAATCCTAGATTTAATCTTTTATTAGTTTCAATTCCGACTCTTAATTGTTGTATTTTGTGGCAAATGAATAGCTTATACTATTGGTAATTTTTTATTGTTTGTCAGTTTCAGTTCCGCCTCTTTCATTGTTGTATTTTGTGACAGATGAATAGTTTAATCTCTTGGGTACTTTTTCACTGTTTATTGGTTTCAATTCCACCTCTTTTGTTGTTATATTTTGTGACATAGGAATATTTTTTTCTCATGGGTAATTTTTTCTTGTTAAGAATGAAAAACCTTATTTTTATTTCAAAATCCAATGGAAATTGTTTGTACTTTTTTGGCTAGTACATTTTCTATTGTGCAATGCATGTAAAATTTTCATGATTAGGACCTGTACTGTTATTTCTTATTTTATATTTTACTTTTCTAGATAACATTTATGATGATCATAATTGAGTCAGTCTCTTTCTAGCTGATCTATTCCTAAACAGAATATGATCTAGTTGAGAGTAAGATAAATGTGTAAACTTATTGAATGTTTGACACCTTATCAGAAAGCTTTAATTTAATATTGTCACAGTAAAATCTTAATATTTCTTTAATAGAAATTCCTTAAAAATTCAAACGCTATATACTTGTCATAATAGTTTACAGATACAAAAGTATAAAATGTTATATAAAATATTTTATCAATTTCTGTAATTAAAGGAATACAAAACTCAATCCGAATAAAATAAAAACCTTTTTTCGTGTGTGCATTAAAGCATAAAATTATTACCAATTTTCTTTTCTACAATAATATAAGATATAAAACCCAATAATAGTGAAATGCTATTACTTGGAATATGATATTACAAACTAATTTAAACCATTTCAAAAAATAGTCCATAGTTTATAAAAATAATTGTATTTCTAGGGAATTATATAGAAACAGAATTATAAAAAAGCGTAATAAACAGATCTTATGACAACATTTTACTTCGATATCTATAGCTAAAAAACTTGTAAGAAATTAATGGAATCGTCTCTCAATGTTTTATGTTTTGACCATTATTTAGTATATGATCTTATTTAATAACAAAATTGGAACCATTTAACTCCGTTTTCTTATTGTCTTACTTGGCCCTTATCTAACTTATCATTACAGTGTTGTTATACGTTTCAAAGTGTAAAATTTAACCCTGATCAACCACTTATCACTATTTTGCATAAAACGTAAGGCACACATTCAAAATTAATTTATTTTGCTTTTAACTAGTCTACTTGAAAAATTAGTATATTATTAACACTATACTGTCATTCTATGGAAATGTAAAACTTAAATACTAAAATTAAAGTTCATATGAACTATATTTTTGAACTGGTTATTAATTTTATACATTATTCGTTTAATATAGGTTGTGTTAGCTTATTTGATGACAAACTGAAAAGTTCTAAAATTAAATTTTTGACAGGAATCTATCCAGAGTTTCGTGAGTTGGCAATTTACTTGTAATTGCGTAAAAGAAATGTAGCCCCTCCCAGAAATACCATAAAACTACTAAGTGTTTAGTAGTAGTTAAATTGCCTTTTGTGGTAATAATTTTAAAGTTATGAACATTAATCCAGCTTTGTTGAATTTTATATTCAGTAAAATTTCAAAATTCAGTATGATAGAAATATCTGATTTTCTGTCAAATTTTGTCCAACTGAAAGTCCATTGTTTCTTCAAGGATTCTTTAAGTAACTAAGTATATTGTTATGTTGAAAAAATCCATTAGTACAAAAAAAAATTTATATTTTCAAGGTCAAATTAATCTTTTTAACTTAAAAGACAAAATTCCAGGACTTTAATTAACCGGTATTAAATAAAGTCCCTCAATAATGATAAACCTTACTGTTGAACACCAAATTTACGAAACTTTATTTTGTGAGTTTTTTATTTTTATTTTTATTTATTTCTAGAACATTGTGTGAATCTCCTCCTAAAATTATCTCCAAATACCGAGATTCATTCTCCCATTAAGGATTTTTTAGGTACATTTTTTCTCCCTATTTCTTAATATTTCTCAGCATTAAAAGCATATTCTATTTTTAACACATTTTGTGATGAACAATGAATTTTAACTGGTTTTACCCCCATGCGAGAGCACCGAGAGCAGTAAAATTACCGTCACCGAGAAAAGTAAAATTACCTTCATTCTTTGCATTTTAATTAGAAGATATGTTATGGGGGGAAAACGTTTTATAAAATACAATTAACAAACGTTATCAGTATTTAAAATTTAAGACGCATGTAGTATAGTATTCTCAAAACTATTTCTTATAATAAAAACCATAATTTCTTTAACATTAATTAATTTTATTATTTTATATTTATAACAAAAAATTGTGTTTTTCTTAACAATATTTTCTCTGTAATGTTTTTAATTACATGTTTTTTTATGGGGGAAATAAATTAAACAAATAGATACTAATGTATAATGTATTTTTTAAAATAATATTTATTGTTTATGAGCTTCAAATTTATTTTTGGGGCTTTAAACCTTATGTGCGGTAAATCTCTAATAAACTCTCGATATAAGAATTGTTTTTAAGGAATTTCCGACTTCGCAAACTATAGTCCTGACTATAATTTATGAGTGACGCTTCGAAATTAACTTTCAGTATGTGTTTTCATAAGCTTTTTATAAACAGAAACATATAATGGAATAACAAAATATAATCATTTGATTTTTTATTTGCATAGCCACTCTTAACAGGGAAACATCTCCCGTATCTTGAAATCAATTTCAAGAAAAAATCCTAACGAAAATCGGTTTCAATGGATTTAATTGAGTTGGTGTTCCTTTTCATTGCTTTGAGATACATACCCCAAGAGTGCTGACTTCACTGCAGGAAAAAATTTGAAGTCTAGTGGGGGAAAATCTGAGCTGTAGACCTATTTCTCTTATCTCCGAAGCAAATGCGTTCTTTTGTATACCCTGCTGTGTAGGATCAAACATATTCGTATAAAAATGAAACCACTAGCCTCGAGAGCCAAGGAAGTCTTCTTGAAACAGTGTACATCAGTTTAGTAAGTGCGTGGGGATAATATGCCATTTTGATAGTCTCTAAATCTTTGGAAACCGATTTTACCAGGATAGTTACTTAATATTTATTTTAAGGAACAACAAAAGTATAAATGTTGGGGACAACTATGTAAACAAATAGCCAAAAGTATGTATTTTGGTTATGCCACTGTGAATTGTTGTTCTCCATAAAATTTCTTTGACAAAAAGTATGACGAATCGTAATTCAGGAACTTGCCTCGTAAAAGTATTTTGGCTGAAACGTCAAATAATTTGAAGATAGTGCTTTAAACAGAGTGGAATCAAAGGCCAAATATTCTTACCTTCAACTGAGTTTGCGTCTTTGCTTCAACAGGATCAGCAAGTTCAGGATCTTTCGTTCGTATGAGTTTGCTCACCAGCACCAGCATCTTCTGCCGGAAGTTCTGTGACCCGATCACAAACATCTTGCTCTTTTTTACACTCTTCTCTACGTTTCTAACACGTTCTATCTATCACTGCTCTACAGACACCTAGAAAGGAAATTATGGAGCATTAGTAAATGAAAGTTTTAATGCCAGTCCTGAATCAAGAAAGAAATAAAGAGCTTCAGACTTATTTAACCTAGTGTTAATGACATTTGTATTTTTTGGTATTAATCCTCCGAGTGGAACACACCGAGGAAAATAAAGTCTCCAAAAATACGCTAAAGTTTCATTGTGTCAGTGACCAAAGTGTTCTATGATTTTTTACTTCACCCTTTGTCGACTAGATTGAAATACGGGAAACACACCCTCGTTACTGTCCCTTTACTTCCGGTTATAAATAGATATATAAATAGACATTATAGATTGTTAATTTTTAATACACATAAAGCTCGTGAAGTCTCGAAGATCACCCCATAAGAAATAATGGGTTCTAAAAGTACAAATAAAAATATTCTTTAAGAGATGATTTCTATCTCTTTTACAAAAGTCATCCAAGCTATTTAAGTTTTGCAATTAGTGATACATCTGTTACAGCAAACGAAATACTTCGAAATAGAAATTTAGAAAGCCATGAAAAGCTATCAGTCTTTGTGCCTCAGGGAGTAGGGGTGCAGTTCCTAAACAATCGACCTGACCCTCCTACCTCAAACCTCCAGAGGGGAAAGCACTGGCAGAAATATACACTACATCCATTTTCGGAACGTTTCTGGAGGTCGAAAATTGTACGTGACAACCGCTTTGAAGACATCATCGCTTTGGCGGAATTGTACATGCGAACCTCTTAGAGGGTTAAGTAGAAAACAAATTTGTAATATTAAAGATAAAAAACAAAGAGAAATATTAAATTACAATTATTACAATACATGTGGTCTTGTTGTCTTAAAATATGATATAAACCAAAAGAAAATACATTTAACTATTTTAATATTATTTTCTTTTATAACAATTTTATTGTAGTTATGTTATATATTACTATAGAAAATAACAGAAAGATTAAGAACGTTTAAATATAGTGATTAAAGATTAAATAAGTAAATTAATATAAAAAACCCAATTTCATAAAATTTCCTTTATTCCATTTTTTACAATTTTAAAGATTTTCTTTATGTTTTTCTCCACATTTAACCAAGGATAATTTTCTGCTCCTACCTCATCAAATTTGAAGGTGATTACAAACTAAGCACTTAAGTACAAAATTAAGCATTTTGAATGCCCTTGAAAATTTCATATTTTAAAAAAACGTTTTACCTCCACATGAAACTTACAGTCAGTTTTAAAATCCATGAGATTCGTGAATTCAAAAATGAACATAATGTCAAAAAAATACATAACATTTCTCGTTTGGATGGAATTTTAATTAAGTTTTGGTGGTATAAGGATGAAAATAAAAGAACAATTTAAATCAATGTTTATATTCATCCTTTTAGGCAAATTAAAAAAGAGGCCCACAACTTGTTACGATTTGTTTCCAGATGGTTTGAATAAAATGCAAATAATTGCCTTGAGTGGAAAAGGTATAGCTCGTTAAAAGAAATAGTGAACTCATCGTTACAAAAAGACTGTTAATGTTTGGATTTGGTTTTCATTAATTATTTATTAGAGACTGCTGCATAATTCATCATTAAAATGCTTGAACAAAACAAATTCTAAACAGGAATCTCCCTGGGAAGCCAAAGAGTACTTTGAGTATTTTAATGCAGGGTGTTTTATATACCTCACTGATTTAGAGTTGTAGCATCTTCAATGAAAATGTGTAGAACTATTAAACCTAAGTAAATGTATGTTTCGCATAAAAAAATCCTATCTCAATTATGCAATTTGTTTTCACATACTTCTCTATTAATAAAAAATAAATTCTGTATTAATAAAAATGACAAAATGTTTGTATATACATTATACATATAGATTTCAATGTATGATCGTAATATAAACCAATATTGTTTCTCGAAGTATCACCTAGATTTGCAGAATAAATATTTGAAAACCTAAAACCTGCAAAGTATATAAATTTGGTGGTCGAAGTGTTCTGTATTTAATCTAGGAAAATACGAATGTTTACAATGTTTATACATTTAATACATATACATGCATACATGAATATATATATATATATATATATATATATATATATATATATATATATATATATATATATATATATATATATATATATATATATATATATATATATATATATATATATATATATATATATATATATATATATATATATATATATATATATGTATATATATATATATAATGTAAGGTGAGACCAAAATAACAAAAAATATTAAAATTAATTTTTTTACTAAAAAACAAACATTAAAAGATGCAAAGATGCAATTTGCACCAATAGGAAGAAAGTAAAGATGGGTTTTTTGGACTATAGTAAAACATGCTTGTTACTTTTATAACTCTAAATGATGATGATGGTTTTCTGAGATTAGATAATGCGAAACAAAATATAATTTAAAAGGGCATAATTTGACAGATAATTTAAAACAGCATTTAAAAGATATCGATGGGTGAATCTCCATGCCTAGAAATTATATCTTTAGTAAAGAAATCACTCGTAGTTAAACCTTACAACGAGATTGGGAAAAGTTCCATTGCAATATTGTGGGCATATCGCTCCATGTTCGAAGTGACTAAATACCTTTGGCTAGAAATGATTTTGGTGTATGTTTTCTAACAATTTGCTTGCACCCTACCAAGAGAAACGTTGCACACTGCTTTCAAAGTTGTGATGCCTAATTTCCACACTGTAGTGCTGTGGAATTGAGATCTTGTAGGGTAACTGGTAAGCAGAACTTGTAAGGCATACGGTTGTCAGATAAAAAAGTATCTGTAGCTCGTAAAACTTTCGGTCTATAAAAACAAAACACTTTATTTCCTTCCGGTTGGTGTACACCCCATTTATGTTTAGTTGAAAATTATATTTATTTACATTTATTCAGTTTGAAAGTTTGTCCTGTCTTGTCTTATATATATATAACGAGAAAAATTAATAATATATCAGAGAAAATATTGCATTTAAAGATTCTCAGTTCATTTTATTGAATCTGAGAAAAACAAATTCAGAGGTGGATGAAATGATATATCATGGCAATCGCTTGTTAAAATACGACATGAAAACCCTGAGTGATGATTCATATATATTTGCATTTTAAGAAATTAGCGAATATGCTTTTCCGATAAGTTATGCAATGTTTTCCTTTCATAACATAGCATACATCTAATGTCTGGGTTTACATTTTGAATCAAGTTCCATATCATATTGGAAGACAAACGAGGACTTAAGTAGAGATTAGTGTACATAAACATTTAAATTTTCATACACTTTTTCGCGAATTAATAAATGGTACATATTGTATGTGAGAAAAGTGTGCAACAGTTAGTAATATTCATAAAACATTTCTAGGTTATGAAATATATTACTAACGAAATATATAAAATATATTACTAGATATAATATATTTTATATCTAGGATATAAAATATATTCAAAACATATTTCAAATTTCAAATGTTTCCTTTTTATGTAAGTTATTATTGGCCATACATTTGTAGGAATTTAAAGATGGTTTTCATTGAATCCTCTTGTCCAGTGTTACTTTCAAAATTCATAACCATTATAAATCATATCTTAGAGAAATTTCGCTTTTTTTAACACTTCCTTTTTCAAACTTATTTAATAAATATCTCAAACTCCTGTCTTAACCAAATCAGTCTATATTATATACATACATTTATAAATATATCCATACACTATTACATACATAGAATATATATATGTGTTTATAAATTATATATTTATTCCACAATACTTATTAAATTAACACTGCTGTCTACTGCAAACTGGTAAAAGTAATATTCGTTAAGAATACATGTGGGACAGGGTAGAGGAAGATTTTATTATCCTCGCAATGTCATCCTTTTTTTATATTTTAAAGGACTTTATGTTCAAATATATAAGAATACACGACAAACTGTGTATCTGTTTAAATATATATATATATATATATATATATATATATATATATACGGATATATATACATATATATATATATATATATATATATATATATATACGGATATATATACATATATATATATATATATATATATCTTTTAAATATTTTAATCGTTCAAAAATTCTTAAATATCATTATTATTTAGAAAGGAAATCATTTACCAAATAAATCTCGCTTTACTATGATAAAAAGTTAAAAAGGAATTAATACACAAATAAAAAATAACAAACACCCAATGGTCTAATTCGTAGATTGAGCTGAACCTATTACATTTATTATCTACGTGATCGTAATATAGGGAGAACTAAATTACCGCCTACAGCCTTTTGTTGTCTGTCTCCTTTTCATTATGAGACTAAATATGACGTCACGGGTCATTTAACAGAATTTTTCCACCAGGTTTTTATTCTATTTCGATGTCCTATAAATATTGAATAAAATAATCTCAACAGGTTGTCGTAAAATCTTATTTTAAGGCATTGTGAATAAAAAAGGGTTACTCCTAATATATAATCTGTATAAAATTTTTTGAGAGAAGATATATATTTCTTGACTCGTAGATTTCGATGAATAATTATTATAATTTCCCTTCAATGTCGGATTTGGGAAATCTCTAACGAGATGTCTACAACTAACGCCGTATACCAATGCAACGACACTGAATCCAATAGAGTTTAACCTGAATATTCAAGATAATTTAGACTTACTGGTTGAGTTGTAGTCAATGCATTGCCTACTCCATTATTTAAACCTGTAACGTATGTGCAAGTTTGTTTCTGAACACCTACATGCATGTATTTCGCATGAATTAAGACCTACATATTCTGGTTCTAGAAGCCAGCACACTAGTTAATTGGTTATCATCTAGAAATACGGATTCAACCAAACCTTGATATCTAAATGACACTCGCAAGAACAAAACATTAACAATTAGTGACAGCTAGAAAATCTATTACCAAATAA
>CM063498.1:96473850-96481350 GCA_032207245.1 Pardosa pseudoannulata | reverse complement strand
CTTTTTAATATTACATTTGTTGTCGTTTATAAATTCTAAAACCGTTCGATATGTTTCCGACATTATAAGTCTATATAGAAATAATGACTAAAATTTTCGTAATAAGAAGTATTCGAATGGGTCGTTCTACTCTTAAGGCGCCGTCCTATTTTGGATGGCGTCTCTTTTGACAAACGTTGTCTGGAACTTTCTAATGTGAGGTTCCACTTAAAGGGCAGTATCGATCCATGGAATAAATATGAAGGGTCATGTAAGGCAAACAATGTTTTACTAACGCAATAAACAGGTGCATTATTCTTCGAAATGCGCAGTTTTGGAAGTAATAAAATGTTTAAAGTAAAACAAGTAAGAAAATGCGGGTTTAAATCCTACTTCTAGAGCTTGAAAGAGACAAATGAAACGCAAAGGAATTATGAAACACTTTATCAGAAAAAAATGAATTTAAGGAGCGAAATTTTAAGTAAATCTAATTTGAATGGTGGTGCACAGTTATTCTATAAATATTGTAAAGTTATTAATACAATATTATTAATTATTTATATCTTATTATTATTATAATTAATTATACTTGGAGTAATGCTAATCTACTAAGTTAGAAATTTAATGTACTACAAAACAGCTGGTATATAGTCCCAAAACCTTCCAAAACTATAAATCTCTCATTATAAATTTCTGAGTGTCACTCCCCTAAAAACATTCTTATAGAGGACTGTTGAGAGGTTCTAAATACTGCGTGTTCTCTGCTTTCATATATATATATATATATATATATATATAATATATATATATATATATATATATGCATATATATGCATATATGTATGTATGTATATATGCATATATATATATGCATATATATATGTATATATATGCATATATATATATATTATATATATATATATATATATATATATATATATATAATATATATTATATATATATATATAGTATATTATTGTAAAATATATTATATATGTATATATATGTATATTATATATGTATGTTTATATATATATATTTAGCAGTATTTGTAATAGAGGCAATATTTATTTCAGTATTTCTCATTTCATAAATGATATACCTCACTACGTCATGGAGCTTATCTCTTAGTTATTAGTTCTTGTAAACATAAGCCTTATTACTGTGGATTAATAAAAAATTGTATGGGTATTTTGTTAAGAAACAATTTTTTACCCCCTCGACATAAACAGTTTTTCCTTATTAATCTCTAAACGTGGTGTTTAAGTATTTATGTTGGAGAGATTTAGAAGAATTACTTTATTAGTAACACTTTGTGCATCGATTAAAAATTTACTCCATTACAATCTAGTTAATATACATTGTAGAAAATTAAAATCTATGAAGCAAATCTTTCTTTAATAAGCATTACGATTAAAATTTTATAGAAAATTTTAGCATGCATGTGTAATTCGCAATTAGTTTTCCAATCCCCTCTTTTTTTACTTCTTAACTTTTTATGAAAAGTGGGAATTTTAAACTTACTGTTTGTTTATGTGTCGCTATACTTTTTATTATAATAAGATTAGTCAGTTAATTAACAAATTTGTAAGTGTTTGAAAATGAGAATTTTACCATTTATAATTTTGCATAATATTTTTACACTTTGCTTTTTAACTGTATTAATAAGATTTCTTTGCATAAATGTTTTTTACAATTAAGGTGGGTAATACTAATTTATAAAATAATAGTTCCAATAAATATGAAAAAAATGTAAATATAGAATAGGATACCGGAACTTAATATCTACTTATTACAACGGGATCTTATGTATGAATAATTATATCATTGAAGTTAATAATGACCATTTAAAGCTAATTTGATTATTTTTAATCAAAGAGCTTGAAAACCGATGGCCTGCTTAATATATTTCTGTTGACGCGATTAAAATTTTAAATTAACATATTCATTTATAAAATTTTTTTTTGTCTAATTCAAAGACCTCAATACGTATTTGTTCTGCACAGTATACAGTAGATATTTTATTTTTTTTTAATTTTCACTGAACTTGTTTTCTTGTCAACTTCTGTGTTATCAATCTTACAATAACTATTTCGAGAGATTTATAGTTGATATAGATCTTTAAAACTTATGTTCTTGTTTATATTTTGTGACACTATAATGTAGTATATCTGTCATTTTAAATCTTTTTAATTACTCTTCTCGTATTCATGGTATGTTGGAATATTACTACTAGTGCTGCTTCGTTCACTTTACCTGTTAATATTGCTTCTTTGAGGCACTCTAAAGAATAGGAGAAATTAAAAAAATATGGTTTGGGTATAAAAATAAAATGGTAATTCTTTCATTTTTCAAAAAGTAGTAATATAATTCTATTTCATAGTTTTTATTTATCTGTATGCTATCTGTTATGAAATATAAATTTGGACTAGTTGTTGTTGAGCTAGAAAGTTAAAATTTTTTTCGATCTGTGCCATACCTTTCAAATATGATTAGTCACTCTTTGACTTAATATGCATTTATAAAAAATTGCTAACTCATTTGCGCTAATAAAATTAATATTTCCACGTTTAAATTCTTTTGATTAGTCTGATTTATTTCAATCAGATATATTTTATTGTTAAATTTACTTTTTTGCACCACTTTAAATAAACTATATTCTATCGCTTCATATAGAAGAGAACACACTACTCATTGCATTGAATGCGTCATAGTCCCTATTCATGACAACCAGAACTGTTACCTCAGCTTGAACTTCACCCTTTATAGTGAATTATATGTTCTCGTATTTATGTTGTAGTGTATATTTGATATTATTTACTTTATTAACACAAATTAAAACTTTTTTTATTTTGTTCTGATTTATCTGTGGTAAACCAGTAATTTAATATAAATTATGACATTCGCAGCCTCTTGACCAAATTTTATTTAATGAAATATTTATTAGGCATTATCCAGTGGCTTGGTAGCACTTCGTTAACATCCGACACAAGTCTAATGTTCAATCCTCGGGCTGCGCAATGTTGACTTAGCCTTTCATCCATTCAGTGGGGAGATAAACTGAAGACCAAGCAAGCTTAGGAAACTACATTTTCCTCATGTTCTCTGGAACTATGCACTGATTTGGTCTTAATGATTCATTCCCACTGTTACATTTATTTTCACTTGGTCATATTATAAAATAAACATACTTAATGTTTTCGTTAGATTTACTCACTACAATGTTTTTTGTGCTTTTTTTGTTTTCTTGGTATTATTTTTTGTGTTTTTTGTTGTTTGGTTTTTTTATTATTTTTTTTTATTTTTGTATTTTATATTTTATTTTTTATATATATGTATTTTACATTATATATATATTTATTTATTATATTTTCATATATATATTATATTTATATTATATATTATGTATTTTATATATTTATATATATCTATATATATATTATATATTATATATATATATATATATATATATATATATATATATATTATATATATATATATATATATAATATATATATATTTATATATATATATATATATATATTATATATATATATATATATATATATATATTATATATATATATAATATATATATATATATATATATATATAATATATATATATATATATATATATATATATATATATATATATATATATATATATATATACATATATATATATATATATATATATATATATATATATATATATATATATATATATATATATATATATATATATATATATATATATATATATATATATATACATATATATATATATATATATATATATATATATATATATATACATATATATATATATATATATATATATATATATATATATATATATATACATATATAATATATATATATATATATATATATATATATATATATATATATATATATATATATATATATATATATATAAATATATATATATATATATATATATATATATATATATATATATATATATATATATATATATATATATATATATATATATATATATATATATATATATATATATATATATATATATATATATATATATATATATATATATATATATATATATATATATATATATATATATATATATATATATATATATATATATATATATATATATATATATATATATATATATATATATATATATATATATATATATATGCATACGTACAAACATAACAATATAAAAACCAACATACAAACAGAATCTTATTTATATGCATAAAAGCATTTTATAAAAATTCATTTAAAATGTAATTCTTTTGGTCCATCCATCCGGATTGAAAAATTTTAACGACGAAAACAATTTAGCTTTACTTTCTACATCAGTTAACATTTGGGATTGACATCGATTGTGATTCTATCTTCTAATCCCATGAGCACTTTTATAAAATTCCTGATAAAATCTATTTCACTCATATTAAATTCGGAGAAATGCCGACGAATATTATATAATAACTGTTAATATCATGGGATTAAAATGTGCAAAGATATACTTTGTTCGTTGATGAATTTCACCACTGAATTCAATATCCATACAAGGAGATTACATTTTGAATTGCATGCTAGTGGAATATTTTAGGGAATTAAATGCGTTTTCCTTTCTTTATCACTCTTGAAATTCTAAAGTTAAAAAAAATCTGTAACTGAACATAGAAGTTAATTCTTTCTTTACTCTTATTTTATATGTTTTAAAAGACCTACTATTATTTTTAAAAAATCATTGTTTTTATAGCATATAAAATACCACACCTGCAATCCTGGAATTCATGCGGATAAATATGTTCATAAATGTATTAATATATCAAAATTAAAACACTTAACATATCTCCCTAAAATTATCAATTTTCCTTCTCAATTCATTTATATGTATTTTACCACCCACAAAATATCTTATATAAAGGAGTACCCGTGACTTGAATTATTCCAACCCATTTCCCAAAACTAACTGTGAAATAAATGTAAATTTCCTGTCCAGTTTTTTAACTGTACCCTGCGAATTATTCACTATTTCCACTAATCTAGTTTCCTTTGCGTTACATTAGTTGACTAAGCTGCCTGTGTCATCTGGCTGTGGAACCAAACTAGAGTTTTCGTGTATCTCTCCCTACTCTCTTTTTGGGATTGAAATCGATTGAATCTTCTAATCCCATGAGCACTTTTATAAAATCTGTCGTTTCCTTAAATCTTAAATAAAGGTTTAGTTCTACTACGGACTTGCTACGTCATTTTCTGGAATGGCCTGATCGACAGCCTGAAATCTGTGGGTTTTTCCCTTCTCTTCAGTTGGATTTCTTCACATGTGGGAATGATACATAAAATCGATGCTGATAAAGCTGCAAAAACTGCTAGTAACTTTATAGATATGTCTTTTCCCCTTTGTGATGTTAAAAAATATATATATAAAACATCTGTTGTATAAGAAGTGGCATAATTCTTGGGATGAAGAGACTGATAATAAATTGCGTACAATTAAACCAAACATTGAAAATTGGAGTACGTTGCCATCTACGAGACATGATGTTATTCTCACTCGTCTCCGGATTGGTCATACGCTTTTTACTCATCGTCATTTGTTACTCGGAGAATCTGCTCCAGTTTGCAATCACTGCAATACAGCAATCTCCGTAAAGCATGTCCTCATTGATTGTCCCCGTTTTTAAAAACATCGTGTTCATTATTTTAACTCTTCATCTATTCATATTAAAGATATTTTAAATAATCCACCTCATCGTAACCTATTTCTGTTTTTAAAAGACATCGGTTTTTACTCTCACATCTGAATTTTATACCTCATCGCAGGTTTTTACTATTGATCTTATTTATCTCCTCTACACTGCTGTTGCATTTTTAGCTTGTTCCTTTTATCTATTTATATGTACCTTTTACCATCCTTTTATAGCTGTTTGTTTTGGTCATTGCAGAATTTTTTTTACTATGTTTTTTGACACAATATGTCCCACGAGGAATCAGTGCCATTAAACTCCATCCATCCAACCAACCAACCTCTCTTTTTGCCAGAATAACTGTCGTTTCCTTAAATCTTAAATAAAGGTTTATTTCCACTAGGACTTGCTACGTCGTTTTATGGAATGGTCCGACTGCATCTTCAATGTTAAGATTATTAATTCTTCTCCTTGCACAGTAAACCCAGTCAAATTAAAATAATAGGGGTTATTTTCACGTGAAACAGGCTGATAACTTTTGCCGTGTTTACAAATATACATGTAATAAGATGGACTTCACGATGGGTGGTTGTAGTCTTGGCCATAAACAGTACAATGTTTTAGACAAAGGCCTGTATTAGCAGAACAGTGGTGGATGGGTTCCTACCTCATTATCCTTTGGACAAGCAGAGAGGGCAGCTAATATGAAGTTCAATGTAAAAGGGTAAGTAACATCTGGGTTAGCATCTGTGTTAAAACCTTAGTCCAAATCTCTAGGAAAACTGTCTCTCATAGCGGGTATCTATTTTTTGTTCTGGAATTTCTTAAGTTAACCGCTAGGACAATATAAAGCATTAATTGGTTAGAATCTTCCCTGGGGGCTTGAACTGTATCCCTAGAGGTCAGTTTAGATTAGGTGTAAAGTAAAGGTACGCGGTTTTTTTTGCCCTAGATTCAAGATTTCAAAACACCTAGGAATTTCCTCTGGTCTTAATAAGGGCCGTCTTTGGAGTTTTATATAAAATACCTACATTAGTTTTTCGATATAGTTTACTTTTCCTTTATTTATATATATATATATATATATATATATATATATATATATATATATATATATATATATACACACACACACTCTATACATTCGTATATACATACGTCTGCGGGTTATAATGATATTTTAAGCATCTATATTCTATAATATTATCATTATCGCATCAGTACTTAACCCTCCAAGTGGAAAAATGTCTCCAAAAAATACGCTAAAGGTTTACTGTGTTAGTGGCCAAAGTGTTCTATGATTTTTTACTTCACCCTTAGTCGATTAGAATGGAATACAGTACACTCACCCTCATTATTGTCCCTTTACTCCTTGGTTATAAATAGATATATAAATAGATATTATAAATTGTTAATTTGTAATACATATAAAGCTCTTCAACTCTCGAAAACCATCCCATAAGAAATAATGGATTCTAAAAGTACAAATAAAAATATTCTTTGAGGGACTTTAAAATTTTTACAAAAGTCATCCAAGATATTTAAGTGATGCAATTAGAGATACATCTGTTGCCGCAAACGAAATACTTCGAAATAGAGATTTACAAAGCCATGAAAATCTATCAGTGTCTTTGTGCCTTAGGGGGTAGGGGAGCATCCTTTAATAAATGTTAGTCAAAGAGGGGTGCAGTTCCTAAACAATCGACCTGACCCTCCTACCGCAAAATTGTATGGGGAAAAGCACTAGCAGAAATGTATATTACATCCATTTTCGGAACGTTTTTGGAGGTCGAAAATTGTAAGTGAGAACGGCTTTGAATATATCAT
>CM063498.1:96463850-96468850 GCA_032207245.1 Pardosa pseudoannulata | reverse complement strand
TTGTAATGACTACGCTTGGTGACGTCAAGTATTTTCTAAAATTATTTTTTCCTTATTTTTTCCACCAAAACGGTCCAATTTATAGTTTATCTAAAATCCTTTAATAATGTTTGGATTTACAGAGTTAAAACATAACAACGTCTGTTAAGTTATGTAGTGTATATATATATATGTATATATATATGTATATATATATATATATATATATGTATATATATATGTATATATATATATATATAATTATCCATGAAAAAATGGTGTTCATATTAACAACGGTAATGGATGGTCCTACGAAACACCAGTAGCACGATAGAATAAAGTTATATATTGCTGGTTACGTACTTTACTTTTCACTGACGTAACGGATCATTGAAGTGCATACTACATCTGCCAAATAAACTTGATCTCGCACTGTCTCATGAGCTAAAGGAACTATTTAACTCTTTGAATTGTTTTCAAAGAGACTGTATAAAAACAGTGGTGGTGGTTTTAAAACAGTTCTAAAAAACGTTTTACTTGCTTTTAAATTTTGTACAAAATGCTGTTACAATTTATGGCTTTTATAATAGTTAGTTAGAAAAATACCAACCAAATAATGAAGGCAAAAGTTTACCTTTCTCTGTCTAAGTATATTCTTGTTACTTTTCTGACAGGCCTCGAACACAAAGGGTATTGCTAAATGCATCCTCTTCTCTATGTTTTATTAATTGATATCATCATTTTACAGATATATATTTTACGGTGAATATCACTTAAAAATATTTCTGAAATAATGAGCATCAAATGCACGAACTGATGGGCGACTCATCAAAATGTAACAAAACTATATTTAAAACCTTTCGCTGTAATATTACTGAGCTGACAGTTGTAATAAAAGCAAACATATTAATGACACATACTTCATGCTAATCATTACAAAAACTAATTACCTTCATTAGCGATGTAATTCGCCCCCGGGAATTTCACGGCTGCTTCTGTCACAAGTTAATCTTTTGCTTCTATAATAGCGTAACATCGGCGGACGGGGAAAAAGATTAGCTTTCGCTGGATAGCTGAAGAACTATCGATTGGTGGTGGCCCATTATTTTTGATTCCGAAAGAAATAGCTTTGCATATTGATTATGGAGAAAGGGTATACAGGAAATATGAGCCTTAAGCTATACGTGACCAAGCATGGAAGCCCATTCGGGAAATTAGAGAATTGTCGAAATATTTCTGAGTTCAACGCTGGAAATATAGCAGGTTTTATCTTTTATAAATCTTTTATTTTTTTGCAAACAATTTAATCATCTTTTTATTTTTCATAAATTTTCTGACTTCATATAAATATAACATTTCTTTTATAAATCTATGCATTAATAGCTGCTTCGTTCCCAATCTACTCCTGAGCATACATAATTACTGGCATCCCGTGGTCTTAAAAAATTTTATGAACAAATATAATTTCAGATGAATGACGACATATAAAACTTCTTTATTTGACAATACTTAGAGATTAATTTTTCCATTTAGCTAACGGACTATTTTGTGTACTACACTGTCTACCAATAAGTATTTGGACACCTGTAATAGAAAAGAAAAACTATATTCAAAATGAATAGTTGGTAGAGCTTTCACGAGAGACAATTACTGCGTGAACCCTCCGGGACATACTTATCACAAGTCTTTGTATTACAGCTAGTGGTATTGTCTTCCACTCGGCTTGGAGTAGACATACAAGTTCCTTCACCGATTTTGGATGGGTAGTGAACCCCTTAATTCGGCAATCCAACTCGTCCCAGAGGTTTTAATTAGGGTTCAGGTCTGAACTATGGGCAGGCCAGTTCAATCGATGAACTCCATTGGCACCATACCAAGCCTTGGTTAACCTCGAATCATGACAACTGGCTTTCTAGTTCTGAAAGTAACAGGGGTCCAACCCGTAAAACTGCCACAACGTAGTGTAAGGAAGCACATTGTCATCCAAAATAGTGCAGTCAGCATCGGCGAATAAATAAAAAGCCTCTCATTGTTTATTTATCTGGGTTTTTTTCAGAATTTTAAACAAACTATATTTTTTAATTTCATATGCCTTATAAAGAGATATATTGAAATTCACGTTCTTTGGAATTATTCGAAAATTAGTTTATGGAACAGAATAACACCTTATAAATGTAAGTATGTTGTAGCTTAAAACCCATAATTTTTTCCTTGTAGTAGAACGATTTTTTTTGTAAATACACTAACGTTTTAACATTAATCATAAATTGTTAAATGAGATTCATGAACGCATGATCTTCGAAAATGAGATTTTTAAAAAATCTATGGATTCAATAGAATCAATGCATGATATTCAGCAGTCATTATTTGGTAGTGCTGATGTTCATGCAATATCATGCCCAACATATGTTAACCCATAATACTTTATGCAAATTACAGGTTTTATGTATCTGATAAAGCATAAACAACATGTATTTATGTTCTAATAAATAAAATAATGTAACTTTTCTCTGTAATTCTAACTGTTCTCGAAGAATCCGATTTCACAAGATTTACAGTCAGATATATGTCAGATGTGATTTACTGTCAGATCACTGTAAATTCATTTATTTGGGCTCAAATAAAAATAAAACTATAAATGTAGTTCAGTTTGCGATTTCATATAGTTTGTAGTATAGGAATTAGATAAAATGTAAAGCAAGTTCTTTGAAAAAGCACCATCATGACTCTAACCATGGTTTTAGAGTAGTTTAACTAATGAAATGCTCATGAGTACACATACTTTTTTTTATGTGTGAATAGATATTATCTGTTTATACAAATTTGTGTATTCGTATATAACATAAATTTGCAGAAATAAATATGTAAACTTGGAACTGAAATACACTTTTAAACAGCTAGAGCTATTTGGTATTTATTTATTAACCTCTTCCGGTAAAATGACAAGTCTAGCTCTTCATTAGTTTTTCATTCCATATCGCACAATGACGAGCTACATTCATCATGCGATTAAAGTTACTGTTAAATATGATAATTAATTTAGTTTAAAATTTCTAGTGTACTGAATTTGGCAACACTTTTATCACTTGTGAAAATCACAAGTCACTATTGCATATTGTTTACTTTGTACAAGTCATTGCCAAATTAATGAATCAGAATAAAAGAAAACCTACTAAGAAATGCCGTGTGTGTTACAAGAATCAAATTAAAAGTGAGACTACTTGACGGGGTAAACAATTAAGAATTCCTTTGCAATTTATTTTGAAAAGTACCACTAGCTTGAAGACTATTATCTGTATACCTTATTAATGTTTTGCTTTGATATTTTCTTAATTTTACTGCTTCTGATATTATTAACACTATGTAAAAAGTGGATTTTAATTAAGAATATGTAAGAACTGTAAAATGAAACAAGTTTTTTAAATAAAAATTAAATGGTTATTTCATGCACAGTTTTTCATTATTAAATCATACCGGAAGGGGTTAAGAATCAACGTGAAAACGTGAGTATTGATTTACACCAGTTATATGGATCATGATAAAATAAAAATTGCTTCCTAAATTCGAATAGGATCTTCGCCATTTTTTTTTAATTCTTTGCACAGTATTTGTCTTTAAATGTTTGAAGTATCTTTTATAGAGAAAACCACTCACTTGTAAAATTTATTCTGACTTTGTCTCTGCTTTGAAATAAAAAGCATACGAATTGATACGCTGAGGCATAGCTTTTGTTTTAAAACAAGTTATTCGATGTATCAATTTTGTTTTGAATTGGTTTGCGTCATTTTACTTCCTATGACGTTTTAAACTTCGCTTTTTATATAATTTTGGAAAGAAAGAGGCATCGGTCTTTTTGTTTAAAATTTCATAACTTGATCCCAAATACATTGGGAGGGAGAAAATGTAAAATTTTGTTTATTAATCTCTTAGTTTCTAGTAATGGAGTAGTAGCGAGTGGAGAATAAAAATTGCTCATTAAAATGAAAAATTCTTTTTAAAAAAAATCCTGTATTCATATCGAAAGTTATAACTGAAACCTTGTTTCCCCTATATAGTATGAAGAACGAAAAATATTTGTGAAAGATATTTCTTTGTAAATATTATCTAAAACACACTTTATATTTACTTAATAACCAAATACCAAAATGAAATATAATATATATTTAGAAAAATATTTACTTCCCTACAAATATTCTAATACTTATAAAAATATATTTGTGTTTTCAAATGTAATTTAAACAACTAAATTTTAAAATAGCAAAACAATGGACACTCTTTGGAACTATTCACTGAATATGTTTCACTCTAAATTAATACTCAAATATCCGAAAATCAGCAAAACACCTGTTATAGATAAAATGGTATTCTTTTTCTCCAAATTCTAACTTTAAAAATTATTTTGAATTCTTAAATTTCTTTGAATGGGCAGAATAAGAGTAATAGTTTAAAATGTGTAAGCTTATTTTTAATATTAAGGATACTATTATAAATCAGTTAGTCTAACAAAAATTTGATGTAAAAGTTAAATTTTAGTAGTGATATTCATATGCATTTTTAAGAAATTTTCAAATGTTTCGATTTAAATACATTAGTGCAATATTTTGTTAGATTTAGAATAGATATTTTACATTCTATAGCGATAGCAGATTATGTAAATATCAGATTAATTTGAAATAATTAGAACTTGAGTTAGATTTACTCTCAGATTAAAATCTCTATTTCTTAGCATTATAAGATATTCAGAACTAAATATTTATTATACCATACATATTTTAGATACTAAGGATTTATTTAAAATTAGTAATACTATAACAGAAGTATCTGCTAAGATAACACTGAAGTATTAAAGATCCCTGCACGGTAAACTCTCATTTTTCCTTCGATTCATACCACATACTTAACCTTCCGAGTGGAACACACCGATTAAAAAAACTCTCCAAAAATACGCAAAGGTTTATTGTGTCAGTGGCCAAAGAGTTCTATGATTTTTTTACTTCACCCTTTGTCGACTAGAATGGAAT
>CM063498.1:96438850-96453850 GCA_032207245.1 Pardosa pseudoannulata | reverse complement strand
ATTTTTATTATTTCAAAATTATCTAATTTTTTTATTTGTAAAACTATCAACAGGTTATGTGTATAGGTATATGTGTACAGGTAATGCATTCTTTCATATAACAACTTTTGTTGTATAAAAGAAAATATATGTTATATGAATGACATTTTTGTTCAACATCAAATAAATTTTTAAATTTATATAGTTATATATTTAAAAGTACATGGAAAAACAAATGTATTATTAAACGAAGCAAAAGCAATATTTAGCTTAAAATATTGCAATTATTTAGTAAAATATTATAAAAGTTAAAATAGAAACTATGGTCAATTTTATACATTTTTTATCATTACAAAACATACATTTTCAGGATTTGGAGCGGATATTATCGGAGATTAATTTAAAAATATTTCCAGTAGATGCATTTTTTTTCAAATTAATCAATTTTTTTATTGATAAAACTTTTAACATGGTATGCGTATAGTTAAGGCATGCTTTCATGTAACAACTTTTGTTGTATAAAAAACAATATATGTTATATGAATGATAATTTTGTTCAACATCATGTACATTTTTAAATTTATATAGGTATATAGTTAAAAGTAAATTGAAAAACAAATGTATTATTAAACGAAGCAAAAGCAAATTAGAGCATAAAATATTGTAATTATTTAGAGAACAATTATAAAAGTTAAAAAAGAAATGAAGGCTATTTGTATACATTATTTTATCCTTACAAAACATAAATTTTCAGGATAGGATTTGGAACAGATATTATCGGAGATTAATTTGAAAATATTTCCAGAATATGCATTTTATTTCAAAATTATCTAATTTTTTTATTTATAAAACTGTTAAGAGATTATGCGTTTGGTTAAGGCATGCTTTCATAGAACATCATTTGTTGTATGAAACACAATATATTTTATATGAATGATAATTCATTTCACATCACGCACATTCTTAAATTTATATAGGTATATTAGATGACCCGACAGACGTGTCCTATTTTAACGCTGTAAATCAAAAATTCGTAAAATGTTTTAAAATAAATTATGCCACCACGCTTACAGTGATCACAAACGTAATTAGATTAAATTAAAATTCCCACATCGCCGGTACGGGAACTCAATCCTGGAATTCGCAAACTGAAGCCCGTTGCGCTGACCACTGCGCCTCAGATACGTTGGCAGTGAAGGGTTTCAAGAGGCATTATAATAGTCTTAAAAATAAATTAAGATTATTATAATGCTTCTTAATCTTAATCATTACAATAATCTAATAAAACGCGCAGTTCTGCCCACATTTTCTATCGGATCAAATTGTGAATCTAAACAATTCTCGAAACTAATTAATTAAAAAAAACTGCTCGGCAAAACAGCCCCTAATGTGCCAATCTCCGTTTACGTGACCAAGGGCCCTGGGTGCGAAGAATATGTTCCGGTTTAGGTGGCCAATCCTACGCGGAACCCCCCAGTGTTTAGTTCCCAAGTACGCTTGGTCCTCAGTTCATCTACCTACGGAAGGGATGAAAGACTGAGTCAACGTTGAACAGCCAGGGGAACGAACCTCGGACATGTGTCATGGGAGAGCGAAGTGCTACCCTAACGCCAGTGGGCTTCAATAAACTTAATTACATACACAAAATTTCCTCAAAATCAGTCCAGCCGTTTAGGAGGAATTCTTTTACAAACGCAAGGACATTAGAATTTTATATATAAAGATAGTTTAAAGTAAATTGAAAAACTAATGCATTATTAAATGAAACAAGAGCTGATAATCAATATTTGAAGCATAAAAATATTGTAATTATTTAGAAAAAAATTTATAAAAGTTGGAAAGAAATCATGGTTGATTTTATATATTTTTTTCATAAATTTTTATGTTTTGCAATGAACCTTATCTGGGATCAATTTTAATTAATAATATATTTTGGAAACAACATAGCATTTGTTCTTATTTTATTAATATTTTAATGCTCTTATTTTTTTCTTATTTTAAAATTATTTAATTTTTTACTTAACAAACGATCAAACTTTAAAATGTTAAAATGAGACACATGTCACATACGTTTAAATGTCATTTTTGTCTGTCTCTCAAGTTGAAATGTCATCTGAAGGAATTCATTCAAAAGTTTTGAAACGTTTGTCAAATAGTTTTCACTAAATTGTCTTAATACTTTTGCAATTCTTTTTTTTTCTTCTTTCTAATGAATAAAGAAAATAAAAGCAAATTCTTCAAGAGTTTTCGCGAAACCGTTGAAGGTGCTAAGTGACTCAAAAAATGCGTTCGACATTCCTATAACTTTGCTGAGAATTAATGATAACTGGATAAAAGCATGCGAATACATTAAAAGTCATCTACGAAAGTCCATTATTATTTTTCTCTTTTTGTTAGAGATAAAAGATTTATTCTATTAACTCCGAAGGACAGTTGTTTCACAGCAAAGGCACCTCTTTCAATTTTTTTTTCTGTTCTTTTTCAAGAGATTGATTTGATGATTGAATGATTTTTTTCCGATTTTGTATGTTTTTGATACTTTGAAATAACAATAGATTAATATTTTTCTCTTTCAAATATAAGTTTTTAAACTATATTTACTGGGGAAAATCAGGAATTTGGTTTTTCTACCCTATAACCCCAAACAAAATTAAGGTTTAATTTATTATTATTATTATTATTAATTTATTATTATTATTATTACTATTTCTATTATTATATTTGTTATTATTTTATTTATTAATTATAATTACTCTTTAATTTATTTTTCTCTCTCAAATATTCGAGTTTAAACTTGGTTTACTTGGAAAAATTAAAAAAATTTCTTTTCTCCCCCTATAACCCCAAATAAAAATTACTGTTTAATTTATTATTATTATTATTAAATTTACTATTATTATTTTATTTATTAATTACAATTACTATTTAATTTATATTTCTTTCTCAATTATTCGTATTTTAACTTGATTAACATGGAAAAATTTAAAATTTGGCTTTTTCCCCTATAACCCCAAATAAAAATTACTGGTTAATTTATTATTATTATTAATAAATATTCATTATTATTATTTTAATTATCAATTGTAATTACTATTTAATTTATTTTTCTCTCTCAATTATATGTATTAATAAACTTTGGTTTACATGGAAAAATTAAAAATTTTTTTATCCCCTATAACCCTAAATTAAAATTACTAATTAAAAACAACACCTCTAAAATCTTAAACTATTTATTTCATCCTTTTAATCATAGTAATTCATTGTTCTTCGAATATAATTAGAAATTTAATTAATTATTATTTTTACGCTGTACATGGGGATCATTCAATAAGAATGATTCAAATAATTTCACCTTATCCCCGCTTCCTGTAGAAATGTAACTTTATCCTATATTTTATATCTATAAAGTTCATACGTAACATTTATAAGCAATTTTCATTAAATCCCAAAGAATAATATGTAAAGCATGCGCAGAAAAGACTCTTATTAGGCTACTCGCGGGTTATATATATATATATATATATATATATATATATATATATATATATATATATATATATATACATACATACATACATACATACATACATACATACATACATATATATATATATATATATATATATACTATATATACATACATATACATACATACATATACATACATATATATATATATATATATATATATATATATATATATACATATATATATATATATATACAAATTGGACATATATATATATAAAACTATATATATTCTATATATATATATATATTCCTAGCCGCAAAATGTCTTAATCAAAGGAGTGTTCTTGACTTAAGATTCTTCCCACACATTTCCCAAAACATTCTGTGCAATAAATGTCCTTTTTCTGTCTATTCAACACAGTTTTCAGTTGTCTCCGGCAAATGGCTCAGTGTTTCCCTTGATATAACAGATAATTCGCTAAGTTTTCTGTTCCTTGGGAAAATTCTATCTATCGCGCTCTTGGGTAAACGTCTGTTCCAGGAATGTGTTTTTCGTATTATTCTCTTGTCTGCCTTTCACAAGGAAAAATGTCTTTTTAGCAGCTCTTCAAGAAAGATTTCGTTGTTCTCAAAATTGCGCATCTCTTCAATGTGGCCCGAATACAACCTTAATGACTAGTTTCTCTGCATATTCTTCTCCTTGCTCAATAGCCCTGGCATATAAAAAGAATAGGGCTGCAATATTTTATTGTGACCGGCAGGGGTATTATTTTCCTGGATTACATAGATATACATATTAAAATTTTCAATTCTTTCAGCAAGTTTTATGTAACAACTTATAGTAGTTGATATTTCGTTCTAAAATTAAAAAGAGAAATTTTCAATGCCTTTGTTTAAGCAGGGTGTGAAAATAATATCCCAGAAAAATATTGAACATGATCTCATAAAAGTATTAAAAACTTTTCTACTTTTCTTTTATGGTTTGAAACTTTTTTTACAAAATATTTTAGGTGGCAAAAGTTTTCTACTTACTCCAGATCTTATCTCTTTAACAAACAATTTTTTTGAATGAATCTTACTATCATCCCAACACAAAAGCAATTTCCTTTAACAGGCAGATGGTATGAAATCATCTTCCGAGAAAATATACCCTGTAGTTGACAAGGCCCAATCTTCTTATCTCTATTATATTTACTTCGTCGAGGGTCTTTACAATGGATGAAATATTTTCCTACGGGGTTGCTGCATTCACGAATCAAGTGCTGAAGAACATCCTTATTGTGAAAATGGTGAAAGACGAGAACTTACACGGTTCTTTAGTTGTTGAGCACGCTGTATGGTTTCTCAGTATGGGATTTAGAAGTTTAGTGCATGAAAACTGGTTTAAAGAATAGAAATATTTCTATATAATTTATAGAGCCATGGATTCACGAATTTCTTAAGCGATTATTACCTTAAAGCGTCTTGATCTAAGTATAGCTTTTAATGTAAGTTTAAAATTATTTTTTTAAATTTGTATATAAAATACTATTATACTACCCATGAGACTACAGCTATTATAATTAATGAAAAGTAAAACTAAAGAGTAAGAGATGTAATAAAAAACTAATTAGTTATTATAATTTATATAACCATGCATTCACAAATATCTTAAGCGATTATTACCTTAAAAGTCTTGATCTAAGTATAGCTTTTAAAGTAAGTTTAAAATTATTTTTTAAAATTTTTATACAAAATACTATTAAACTACCCATCAGACTACAGTTATTGTAATTAATGAAAAGTAAAACTAAAAAGTAACAGATGTAATAAAAAACTAATTAGTTATTATAATTTATAGAGTCAAGGATTCACAAATTTCTTAAGCTATTATTACCTTAAAACATCTTCATCTAAGTATAGCTTTTAATGCAAGTTTAAAATTATTTTTTTTAATTTGTTTACAAAATACTATTAAGCTACCCATGAGACTACAGCTATTGTAAATAATGAGAAGTAAAACTAAAAAGTAAGAGATGTAATAAAAAACTAATTAGTTATTATAATTTATACAGCCATGGATTCATGAATTTCTTAAGCGATTATAACCTTAAAACGTCTTCAACTAAGTATAGCTTTTAATGCAAATTTAAAATTATTATTTTTTAATTTGTTTGCAAAATACTATTAAACTACCCATGAGACTACAGCTATTGTAATTAATGAGAAATAAAATTAAAGAGTAAGCAATGTAATAAAAAACTAATTAGTTATTAAAATTTATAGAACCATGCATTCACGAATTTAAGAGATTATTATCTTAATATAACTTTAAAATAATTTCTTTTATTTGTTTACAAAATACTATTAAACTTCCCCTGAAATTATAGATATTATAATTAATGAAAAGTAAAACTAAAGAGTAAGAGATGTAGTAAAAACTAATTAGTTATTATAATTTATAGAGCCATGGATTCACGAATTTCTTAAGCGATTATTACCTTTAAACGTCTTGATCTAAGTATAGCTTTTAATGTAAGTTTAAAATTATTTTTAAAATTTTTATACAAAATACTATTAAACTACCCATGAGACTACAGCTATTGTAATTAATGAAAAGTGAAACTACAGAGTAAGAGATGTAATAAAAAACTAACTAGTTATTATAATTTATAAAACCATGCATTCACGAATTTCTTAAGCGATTATTATCCTAAAACATCTTGATATAAGTGTAGCTTTTAATGTAAGTTTAAAATTATTTTTTTTAATTTGTTTACAAAATACTATTAAACTACCCCTGCGACTACAGCTATTATAATTAATGATAAACTAAAGAGTAAGTAAAGCTAAAGAGTAAAAAATGTAATAAAAAACTAATTAGTTATTATAATTTATAGAGCCATGCATTCACGAATATCTTAAGCGATTATTACCTTAAAAGTCTTGATCTAAGTATAGTTTATAATGTAAGTTTAAAATTTTTTTTCTTAAATTTGTTTACAAAATACTATTAAGCTACCCATGAGACTACAGCTATTGTAATTAATGAAAAGTGAAACTAATGAGTAAGATATATAATAAAAAACTAATAAGTTATTGTTTCGCAAAGATTTCTTTTGTATTAACTTCTTTTATGGCATTGTCAGTACTATTAAATTAATATTTTACTGTCTCATTAAAACTGATGGTATATTTTCTGCTGTGATTATTGTACATATTAAAGAGGGATTTTCGAGTAAATGACTCATTATTCAGTATTGTTTTACATTACGTATGCAGAGAACTGTGTAATATTAAGTCAGTTTTAATATTTTAATTTAGACATTAGGATATATTCTTACAATCATAATTAGTTTACCAAAATTATCAAAACATTATATTTAAAGAAAAACACCTCTTATCTGAAAACTCTTATGATGTAACATTTCAAATGTCATCTGCAGAAAGTGTACTAAAAAATGTTTTCCTACATTTGAATGTTAGAAACTTTTTTATATATATTTATTTCAACATAAATTGTTTCTTTTTATTATATTTTGCGCATAATGTTCACTTATTGAATAAACCAACAAATATTAAAGTTTTATTCTTTTTTTTATATTTTTTTCCAGCAGAATTTTAGGACTTTTTATCACAGCGATATTTTTCTCTGGTAAAATTACTTTTTTAAATTTCATTTGTTTTCTAATATGTGATGTCTGTGTTTAGTTATCCAATTTTTAATAGTTTCCCTTTTCCAAATTTTTTTGAAATCCCCATTTCTAAATTATGTTATGTATTTTGTATCTGTTTCAACATTAGAATACCCTAATTTTATATTTTTATTTCATTATCGTTTGTAGTTAATTTTTATTTCTGGTAGGATAAGCCGACTTTATTAATTTTTATTTTAAACAGCTATTTTTAGTTATGACGTCATCGAAGAACTATTAAAACATGTTCTCGTCTGTCTTAACTTATTTTTGACTATTTAAAAATGGATGAAATCTCGGGGTTGAAACAAAGATATGTGGATTTTGTAAATTCTGGTGAATTTAATTCTCGATATCTCACATTTTAAGAATCATAATTAACGGATGTATATATATATACATGTATGTATGTCTGTATGTATGTACGTATGTATATATATATATATATATATATATATATATTATGTATGTATATATATATATATATATATATATAATACATCCGTTAATTATGATATATATATGTATATATATATATATATATATATATACATATATGTATATATATATACATATATGTATATATATATATATATATATATTATATATATAATATATATATATATAATATATACATATATGTATATATATATACATATTATATATATATATATATATATATATATATATATATATATATATATATACACATATTCCGTACCATTCCATACACACACACACACACATATATAATATTATATATAATATATATATAAATATATATATATATTACATAAGTACATACATACATACTACTGAGAGAGGGGGGAAAATAACCTAAAATGTAATTAATTTTTATTTTAAATATTTGCTTTTTGCTTATATAAAACAAATATATATATGTTTATAAATATATATATATATAAATTATAATATTATATATATATATATATATAAAATGTATAAAAATAAATAATATATATAAAATAAAATACATATATATATAAATTAAATATATGTATGTAATACAATAATGTATATATATATAAAATAATATATAAATATATATTTATATATATATATTTATATATATATATATTATATAATAATATGTAAAATATATAATATATATTAATATATGTATATGTATATATATATATAATATATATAATAGCATATATATATATATATATATAATATATATATATATATATATATATAATATATATATATATATATATATATATATAAATATATATATATAATAATATATATTATGATATATATAAGTATATATATATATAATATATATATATATATATATATATAATATATATATAATAATATTATATATATATATAATATAAATGTATTTTTTTAATAATGTTAAACAAAAAATAATATACTTTAATTATGAATACAAATTTAGGATAATAGTTATATCGTATAAAAATTATGAAAATTTATGTAAAAAAGTATAAGGAAAAAAATATAGTATTAATTATAAAAAAATAACATTATAAAAAATAAGTATGGAAAAACATTGAAAATAACTGTATTATAAATTTAAAAACTATAAATTTAAAGATATATTTAATATACAAAACATAAAAATCAAATAAACAGTATTTATATATTGCGTATCAGTATAAATATAATAACTTTAGATATGTTTATTTTAAATGTTATGATTTATGTTTAAAATACGTTTTCCGTTAATAAAATAAATACATTTTATTATATTCATAATATATTAGAAATGAACTGGACAAACAAATTAGACAGTGTTTATATATACTGTTTTAAATACCTATTTTGTAATTAGAACTAAGATACAATAATGTTTTTCATACTGAAAAAAAAGTAATTTTAATATTTATATAGTTAAAGTGTCATAAATGGCCATAAAGTACCCAATTTTAGGTATGTTATTTTTAAATGTTACGATTTATGTTTAAAAGATATATTTTTCTTTAAGAAATTAAATATATTTTGCTATAATTTTAATGTGTTTTAAATTAATTAGACAAACAAATTAGAAAAGGTTTATATATTTCGTTTTAAATACCTATTTTTAATTCGAATTAACTTTCAATATCTTTTTGTGTAATGCAGAAAATTCAAGTACTTTATTAGAGCAGTTAGTGTGTTTCAGAAAGAATTAAAAAGCACTTAATTTTAGGTATATTAAGTTTAAATGTTATGATTAATGGTTAAAAGATATATTTTCCTTTAATAAATCATGTGTATTCTGCATTATTTTTTATATATTACAAATGATTTAAACAAGCTAGAAAGTTTTTATATATATCGTTTGTTAGAAATGTTTTATTGCTCGTTGGCAACAGAAGAGCAATGTAATGAATGAATACAGCAAATTTTCGAGTGTGATAAATAAAGCGCTTTATTATATTCAGCAGTAATAGAAGTTTTGGAAGAGGGAAACGATTTGGGAATCAATTCATCTCGAGAACGAGGAGGATTCTGCCGATGACATGTTCAATCAATGAGGCCCAAATATACTTTAAACGGCAGATAGAACTTCGAACGTTTGAGGAAGAACTCTGAAGTATGCCGTATATATTATTCAGAACTTGTGTTTACATAGTTATACGTCAAGGAAATAAATTTGTTTTGATCTATTGAAATGCAAATGCATTAAAAAAATAAGTTTTTATGCATGCACTAAGTAAATGAAATACTGAACGTATTGACGAGACTTTTATTTGCTATTAATTATTAAAATACTAAAATTAAGCAATTGAATGTCATATGTACAGAAAATGACTTTAAAATTGCCTTCGAGTGGTAAAATCTTCATTATAACAGTTTGATTTGGATTCAGTATAAAGTAAAATATTTTCCCTTGTTTAGGAGATTTTTTTCTAGGTTATTAATATGAGATTTCCTTTCTAAGAAGCATTTTATTTTGTTATATGAAGCAATACATTTTTAAAAAGCATTCAATACAAGTGAATAAATAGAAGTATTCTTATCGGAAAACCAATATGTAATTCTTTATTTAGGAACTAATCTTTTTATAAAATAGAATGCAATTATAATGTTTATTCTGCGAACCTCAATTATAATAACATAAGTTATTTATTTTTTGCAACATGATAAAACCTGATTTTGTTTCAATTCTTAGTTGTTTAACAATAAGTTTTTTAATTTTAAAATGCTAGATTTCTCTAACGTTTTGTTTTGCAGAAAGATTTACATAAACGTAGATAAATTTTAAATAAAAATTTATCTTCTAATAAATATATATCAAAAGTTATCTTGTGTGTGAGTAAATTTACTTTATTTCATTTAGTATTTAATTTTACAGTTCCTTCGTGCAAGTATTTTAGGTTACCATATGAAAGGATCTGTTTTTTTTTAATTTAATTTAATATTTAGAATAAACTACACTAGCAGTTTTAAAAAAAGAAAATAATGATTTAAAAGAGATTAACACACGTTATTTTAATTTTCACTAAACATTCTATTTGGGGATTTATACTTCTAAAAGAAAAATAACTACATTCCTTGTGTATTTATTTAAACCGAATCAAGATACATGTACAAGCAAATTATCAAGGCCCAATATCACTAAAAGAATTAGAACTACATTTTGCTTGATTTGGGTAGTGTACAATGTGTGATTAGTATCAATCTGCTTCAAGCTTTCTATAAAATTAAATATTTAGCGATATTTATCTTTATACACGCATAAATTGCATAATATGTAAATATCTTTAAAAATATGTTAATATTTCAATGTTATTTCCAGTTTTTATCAGTTAAGGCCTGTTATTGTTTTAAAGTATATAATTTAACATATATAATAATTATTAATTATTTACAGGAAATATTTTCATATTTTGCGTTAATTTTTAGGGTAAAATTTAGATTTCTCTAGATTAAAATTGAGTTTTGATGATCTAAATATGCTTGAGAACTTGTTCCTTATTTTAATTTATAAGCTTGGTTTATTTTTCTTACATGCTTGTTTAAATTTACGTTACTATTATTTGTAAAAAATATTGAGATAAGTGGAGTACTTTAAAAATTAACAAAAAAAAAAGCTTTGAAAAACTTTTCCTGCGAAAAAAAGAATTTTAAAATGTGCTCTCGCCGAACGATGGCCGATTGGTTAGGGTACTGGCCTTCGGTACCGAAGTTCGTGGGTTCGAATCCCACAGTGGCATGGATGTTCGTAGCCGTTCGGAATCGGCTTTAAGCTATAGGTCCCGGTCTCATTAGCCCTCGTGTTGCAAAAAGTAGACCGTAGTACTCCAAACCAAACCAAACCAAACTAAAATGTGTTCTCTCTCTCTCTCTCACACACACACAGATATATATATATATATATATATATATATATATATATATATATATATATATATATATATATATATATATATATATATATATATATATAAACATGTCTGTAACTAATTATAATAAGTAAGTAAATTTAATCAGACCATTAACTAATGCAATGGAGTTCAAAAGTTTTCTGGTAGGCCGAACTTAATAAATCCCAAATGCAGAAATCTGTGCGTAGTTTCGTATAAATTTGATTGCATTAACATAAATCTAGTTGTTATTTTGAGTTACGGATTTCCGATATGTAAATTGAATGTTTTATTCATACGTTGAAAATTTAAATAAACCAAAATGAAAAAAAGAGCATGCATATTAAAATATCTACTTGCACTTATACATAAAAGATAAATAAACTGAAATACATTTTGGCAATTTTTTATCAAGTACTTCAACACAGCTAATATATTTCCTCTTTACTACAAATATTCACTTCATTATTGATACGTTTGTAAGGCAACGAAATAAACACACATGGTTTAAAGTATCACTGACGGGATCTTCATCCAATTGAATCGGTGCCAAAACATAAAAAAGTCTCTCTATTATAAACGTCAAATAAAAATGAATTATAACAATATGAGACATAAATTGATAACAAAAATACAGAATTTTCCTGTCTGAAAATTCATTATAAAGAAAAATGTATAGATCAAGGTTCTTTATAGCAATTTTATTCATTAATTATAAGTTTTCATGAGGTTTTTTTAGATTTATCGATTAATGACTACGTTCGTCTTGCGCTCCTACTGCATTAGGGAAATAAAGAAACGAAATTATGTATTGGAAATGAATATCATGGGACCTGAAGTTGTAGGAAATGTCAACAAATACCAAATTTTAGTTCATTTCGATGATTTAAACGTAATGTAAAGGAATAGATATGAAAATACTTATATAGTACTGGACAAACAAAAAACTGCATCATGTGTGAAAAAGTGAATAAATCGGCAAATAATGCTTTCTCTTCACGTGTTTTATTCAATGCTGATTTTTTATAATGTTGTACAATTACTATAAAAATTTTATTTTGATTACTATTTATTTACTAGCATATAGCCCGTCATATGACGGGATCAGTAAAATTTTTAATTTTCCAGAATTGTAAAGGTACCCTATGAGGCAGGTAAAAAAATGACTTGTTTTTTGGCTGAGAATTATCTTTCTACAAAAATAATCGATTAAAATTATCACATATGTACCTAATCTATTATTTAAGCCAAATATAAAAGAAAATTATTTAGGTAATATCTAAGTTTAAGGATAAAACGTATGAAAATAATTCAGAAGATATTTAAATAATTTAAAATAAGAAATGATTAAATGAGATAGTTGAAGGAATGATGTCATAATGCTAGAAAATTGTTATTTTTACCTATTTATGTGATAAATCGATAAATTTAATTGCCTGCTCCTAAAATAGGCTTGATATGATGGCATTAAACGCTCGAAAAGGGGGACGAGGTGGATTTCGAACGTTTTAAATATGACAGTAATTTTCGCTGTGATACGACGCTTATTCATACCAATTTATTTTAGAATCGGATCTATAGTTTAGGAAAATAAAATCTTTAATCCCTTTGAATTTTGCTAACCCTAACTCATCAAAAATCCAATATGGATGCTATATCCATATCAGGTCCAACCGCTTCATAAATTCGAGGACAGACAGACAGATAACTTAGCCTATTATTACATTACGAGAAGAAAGTTTCAGTCACAAAAAGTTGAAAAAAAATAAAACAATTTTGAAAATAATAAAACACCTTTAACAATAAGAATTTAAAAGAAAAAGCAGAAAATATTAAATTAATTAGACATTTAGAAAAGTTTGGCTGTGCCGGGGACAGAACCGTCGAACTGAGAAATACGATGATAAAATATGGACAGACCGTCTACCGAACGTGCTAGGCCTAATTTGAAGGAACTAATTAGAGTATATGAGCCTCGAGTAAACACAGTCCAGTTTAAATATTACTCTCCGCCCTCGCTGCTCCCTTTTATTCTATACTAAATTCATATCAAGAATGAATTTAGTATAGAATAAGAGGGAGAATAAGACTTGAAATAATAGCGTTAAACTCTCGAAAAGGGGGGATGGGGTGGATTTCGAACTTGCTTTGTATTTTGCTAACCCTAACTCATAAAAAATAAATTGTGGATGCCTGTATCCATTCCAGATACAACTGCTTCATAAATTCGTGGACAGACAACTTAGGCTATTATTATATAGGGGATACTTAATTATTTTGGAAAACGAAAAGAATGTAAAAAATGCAATATTTATGAAAAACGTAATAGATACACAGTTTCTGTAGTTGATACAAACTCTACTTTATTACAGGCAGTTTAAATGTGTTTTCACCCATGAGGACTATTTTTACACTTAGTTGATACTTCACTAGCTGTTTTATTTTGGATTACTATTTATTTATACTTAATTATTTTTGAAAACGAAAAGAATGTAAAAAATGCAATATTTAAGAAAAACGTAATAGATACACAGTTTCTGTAGTTGATACAAACTCTACTTTATTACAGGCAGTTTAATTGTGTTTACACCCATGAGGACTATTTTTACACTTAGTTGATACTTCACTAGCTGTTTTATTTTGGATTACTATTTATTTATACTTAATTATTTTTGAAAACGAAAAGAATGTAAAAAATGCAATATTTAAGAAAAACGTAATAGATACACAGTTTCTGTAGTTGATACAAACTCTACTTTATTACAGGCAGTTTAAATGTGTTTACACCCATGAGGACTATTTTTACACTTAGTTGATACTTCACTAGCTGTTTTATTTTGGATTACTATTTATTTATACTTAATTATTTTTGAAAACGAAAAGAATGTAAAAAATGCAATATTTAAGAAAAACGTAATAGATACACAGTTTCTGTAGTTGATACAAACTCTACTTTATTACAGGCAGTTTAAATGTGTTTACACCCATGAGGACTATTTTTACACTTAGTTGATACTTCACTAGCTGTTTTATTTTGGATTACTATTTATTTATACTTAATTATTTTTGAAAACGAAAAGAATGTAAAAAATGCAATATCTAAGAAAAACGTAATTGATACACAGTTTCTGTAGTTGATACAAACTCTACTTTATTACAGGCAGTTTAAATGTGTTTACACCCATGAGGACTATTTTTACACTTAGTTGATACTTCACTAGCTGTTTCATTTTGGATTACAATTTATTTATACTTAATTATTTAGAAAAACTAAAAGAATGTAAAAAATGCAATATCTAAGAAAACGTAGAAAACGTAATTGATACACAGTTTCTGTAGTTGATATAAACTCTACTTTATTACAGGCAGCTTAAATGTGCATACACCCATGAGAGTTATTTTTATATTTAGTTGATACTTCACTAGCTACGATTACAGACTTCAAGCTGTTTGGCATAGATTATATCAACGAAATGAAAAGCTTTACATTTAGAAATATAAAGCTTTTCATTTTCATTGAACCATATGGAAAA
>CM063498.1:96408850-96431350 GCA_032207245.1 Pardosa pseudoannulata | reverse complement strand
TTTTCATTATTAAATAAAAATTCAATTTTACCGGATGAACACATCTAAGGACACAATCTGATTCCCTTACTATATATATTTACTATATATATATATACTATATATATATATATATATATATATATATATATATATATATATATATATATATATATATATATATATATATATATAGGTTTAAATTGCAGAACTCATTTTTTTTTTAATTTTGTTACCTCCTATTTGGACCAAACATGTTATACAATTCATACTATTAGTTTTTACATAGCACTTTGAGTTTTACGCCCAAACATCACTCGGTTAGTCGTTTTCGTTGAATCAAACGAAGCCCGAATGTCTCTCAAGATTAACATTTAACTCTTTTGAATGCCCGTTTATAGTAGTCTGTTTAGAAATTCTATTCAATGTTATATTATCGCTTTAAAAAAAAGCTGCAAATATTTGTCTTAAATTTAATGCAAATTTTGTGCAAATTCGTGATTTTATATGCACCATGCCAAAATAAATTCCATCAATAATTTTATTTCCAAATAAAAGTTTTTGGCTTTTGATAAAAGCTGATTTTAAAATATTTTTCCTAAATATTTCTCATTAAATACTAATTAGTGTTAGATATAAATAGTTTGTACAATGAAATTTAAGTAAAATCGGTTAAAAATTTCTAAAAAAATAAACGATATCAAGATATGTAGTTACAATGCATTTTTTTAATGTAAGTCCACAGGTCCACAGTTATAACTCAGACCTAAAAGAGTTAATAATATCAAGCTGTTTGTAGATTTTACATACATCAAAATTGTTTTTCTTTCTCCCTATGATACCTTCATTTCTTAGCATATTTTTATTGAAAAGTTACAATTCCGGTTGTTTGTACTTATATTTATTGCATTTAATATGAAAAATTTTTAAAAAGGTCCAATAAATTTAATAAATTATAATTTGTTTTTTGTTGCAAGGTAGATAAAATTTATAAACAATTTCAATCCATAAAAAGCTGTGTTTTCTAAAATACAAGAGTTTTGCACTTTAGAAAGCATTCTATTATCATTAGAAATAAGTTACGTAACTGAAGTATAAACTTCCTTTGCTGTAAATACATCTAAGTGTATATTACATATTAATCACTTTCACTATTTTGTTTTTTCATAACCAATATTTAATATTACAAGTATGCTATCCATTTAATATTATAAGCATGCTATCCATTTAATATTATAAGCATGCTATCCATTTAATATTATAAGCATGCTATCCATTTAATATTATAAGCATGCTATCCATTTAATATTATAAGCAAGCATCGTTAAATAAAGGTGATATATTATATAAGAAGAAGGTATGTTATATTTGCCTTACCAGAGGAAATATTATATTTACCTTTCATAAAAAGTACAAAATTGATTTAGGCATTCGTGAATTTTATAAGATGCATTTACTAAATAAAGAACCAGAGCATGTTATGCCAAATTGATTTTTATATCTACTTATAAAAATCTTATGATTTCATAAAGCTGTATAAAATTTGTTTTCTTAAACTGAAATCTGAAATGCATTTCAAGCTCACACATTGAAAAAGAAGGGGGAAACAATGAGATGTAGAACGTTATCTTACTGCAGAAAGATATGAATGAACAGGAATTTAGAGGCGAACGTCTATTTTTTCCATGAACATATTCTAAATTTCCGTAGGTGGTTCTGAACCGTCCCACTTATAGTACTGACCTTCCCTCCTGTGAGTTTCAGGTATTTGGAGAACACAAATGTTTTACCTGGAAAAGGTTCAGTTGCACGATTACGATTAATTCGTTATGTCACTAACCGAGAATTTTGTATTAGATGACAATATCCTGCCTACTTTTACAGTGCAATAAATGCTTCAAACTCCATGGTTGATAACTTTCAATAAAAATGTCGTTATCACGTGTGCTCAAAGCTAATTATTTATTGGATGTGCCTATATTTTGAAAAAACGTTAATATATATTACTGAGATATAATAAAATTACTTTTTATTTAAAACATAAATTAGTTTTTCTACGAAAAGTGATAAGGTATTTCTCTTTTAATTTGTTTGGAAAAAGTTCAATATATATTTTTCATACGAAAATAATTACATATGATCGATAAAATTTTTAAAAGATAGGTGCAGAAAGCAAAGAAGAAAACAATAAAATTTATTGGAAAATATTACATTTACTTGCAGAGGATTATTTTCGAAATTGTAAAAGTTGAACAAATTTTATTTGTTATATTAAGGATTGTTAGAATTTTTGCCTGTTGGGGTGGATAGATGATTGATTGCTTTATCTGAACCGCCTATCTAAAACAGTGGCATGGAGCTGTACTCTTCTTTCTTGAACTTTCCTTTTTTTTTGTATAAAAGCCCGTTAGAGATGGATTTTCATTGTTATAAAATAAAAAAAAATGTACGTTCAAAAGTTTCTTTTTTATTTCTCAGGGATTCTTTTCAAATTTGGATATGTTAGCTGTTTTTAGTTCAAATAACAAAGATAACAATTGGTGTTTTTTCACTATTAAAATTTAGAATTGATAAACTATTGTGTTATCACTTTATTTTAATATGTTGTATGATAATATTATGGGTATGAGAAGGGCAAATTCAAATTCCCCCTAGAGTTTTAAAATGAGGAATAATTTTGCTGTTTTGCCCCTCCAGTGTTTTGAGATTTTATTCATATTTTAAATTTCTGATTTGACTTTTGCTCCGTCAATTTAAATGGCTAAATTACGTTCTTGGCTAAGGCTAAATCATTTGTTTACAATATGATATACATGATTTAAATTCAGGAAATGAACATATTCAGAAACTAAAAATAAATAAAATGTATAAATCACCTAGGGAAAATATCTTTGTTTCCATAGTTATATAATACTTTGTATTCAAATAATATATCTTTTTAGCAGCAATTTTTCTAAACATTTTACACTCTATGCATAACATAATTTAAAAAATGAAAATCGATGTAGCTCGAAAAATTTTAAATAAAATGCTTCAGGTTTACCAAACATTTAAGTTTTAAAACAAGTAACCAGTGCTGAAGTTAAACTTTTTAAGTTAAATTTACCAAATATTGTACTATAGTATATAATATTTCCACAATGAAAAAAAAGATTAAAAGTCTCCATAGTCGAATGGTCATCACACTAGTATCGTCATCAAGAGGTCGGGAGTTCGAACCCCGTTAGTGGCGATAGGATTTAAAATCCATCTAAATATTTATTTAATTCATTTACTTATGTTTTACTTTATTTTGTGTTCCAGGAGATTCTATAACTTTCTTTAGTTTGCTAGAAAATTATTATGCAATATTCGCTATTTCTCTGCGTTGTGCAGTAAAACTTTCATCTCCTTCCCAGACAGATTTCTGGAACTGTCCCTGCTGCTATAAAAGCTCAGTCACAGAGATTTCTGAGTTCAGAGTTGTGCATAGCTTGCCATTGTACTTCGCTCTTTGAGTTGGAGAAATACAATAGGTTAACTTTACTTCCTGTGTATGTTATTGTATCGCACATTAAGACACAATGTGACAATATTTACTTCTGTAATTAAATTCTTAAAGATTTTATTACTAAAAAGCTTGTAGAATATAAGTGATGATGACCACATGATATGAAATTTGTCCCAATTTACCAAATTATCACTTGAGCCACGACAGGAAAATGGAAACTATTGCAATTTATTTATTTATATTCTGTGGTAAATTTTACATCTATCTGAATTTAAACTGCTTTTCTCTAGAATTTAAGAGTTAAAATCGGAAGAAACAATTTCTTTACTTACTTTAATGATTTTTAATATAAAGCACGCACACACTTATACATAGATATATGTGTGTATTGTTCTCTTAAACTAACCAACCATCTTAATTAACTAATTCATTTAACTAACCAACTTAACTATTATTATATTCTACAATAAGTGTCTGGTTTTTCTATCTCTAAAATTACAATATTTCGTCGAATGTTGTCTTTTTTTAAGCCTGGTAACCTTTGGCAACTTTGAGAACACCACATAAATTTTGCTTAGAGCAACTATTTTCTTATAACTAATTTACGTAACTTCCTAACTCCCCACGTGATTTATTTTAATATTTTCTGGCTACCTTGCGCCCTCACTCAACTACATAAGCCAGTGTAAAATATTTTGGTGGCAGAGAGATAAAGATGGATTGTCTGACATAGCCTTTTTTATTTACGAATTTTCTTGTGTAAAACCAATCGTGTGTGTGTGTGTGTGTGTGTGTGTGTGTGTGTGCGTGTGCGTGTGCGTGTGCGTGTGTGTGTGTGTGTGTGTGTGTGTGTGTGTGTGTGTGTGTGTGCGCGCGCGCGCGTGCGTGCGTGCGTGCGTGAGTGAGAGAGAGAGAGAGAGAGTAAAATATATCAAAATTATTACTCTTTAATATATCTTAAAAATTCTCCTCTTTCCCATTCTTATTCTTTAAATCTAATTTCCCCAGCCACAAAATATCTTAAAAATTGTCTGTCCTTAAAATTTTTCCATCTAATTTTCCAAAGCATTCTCTTCAATCAATGTAAATTTTCTGCCCACTCTCCACATTTTCCACCTGTCCCTGGTTCACTTTTCAATAACCTATCTTCTTTTTCACTGTTAATAAAGCTGACTAAAGCGCTCACTCTTGAGAATTCATCTGAGCGCCTTGCTGTGGGGTTCAACCTTGTAAAACATACGTTTTCATGATCCTTCTGTCTTCTCTCTTTCATAGAGCCACATGTAGTTCTCTTAATTTAATGCATCGCAGTTCTCTTAAATGTACCATGAATGTTTACTTCAATAGTCTCTCTGCCTAGGCGTCACCTTGCCCAGCACTCACAGGCAAATAAATACAATAGGGGCTTAATTTGGTGTGACCAGCGGATTAATTTTTTAGTGTTATAGATAGAAACTATATTCATTTAGTACTATTTCATCAAAATAACATGTCATTTTATTAAGACAAAATGATATGCGTTTTAAATTTAAACACAATAAAATATTCAAAATATTCTTATTTTGAAACAACTATAAAAATGTAACCATTTTAATTCCTATTAAGTTAAATTTAATATAAATAAAATGTCCCTAGTACAAAACAACATTAAAAATGCAGAAGTTCTAGGTCCACTTAGAATAAATTGGAATTTGGAGTCACATCGTCCGAACATAAACTTGTACCCAATTAATTTAAAATCGCTGAAACCTGAAAATGAGATAGAGAGTGAGACGACCTTTAAACAATTCCATGAGTAAAGGCAGACGATAGCAATAAATACAAAAATCGATTCTCCCTCTATGTTGCTTTCTAAAATCAAACCAATCGTTAGGAAAAAAGTAGGATAAAACTATTCTCGGGAAGTTTGTTGTGAGAAGGTTTGTCGCTTCAGACGCCTAATATCCTTCCTGGAGAAGTTATTAGGATGTTTGGAGATAACTCTAAATATCGAGAAGTCCTTAAAGAGTTTTTTCTTCTAAGGATTAAATCTTTAAATAGATATTGATACTGGGCATTTTATTTCCTTGCGAAGGAAACCCAAACAAATTATCTTGACAAGAAAGAAAAAACATTACTCAGTGTTAAAAATGAAAAAATAATCTTGTTGGGAAAAAAATGTTTCGTTTGAATTTTGAATGCGTTTATCAAAATGAAATTTCTTAGTTGTGGAACATTTATATAAATCTAAAGCTTAGGTAATTTATTAGAATCAAAATTAAATATCAAGTTGATATTTATACTGCAGGTTTTCTTTTTTGCAAATGAAGCCCAGACAAATTTTTTCAGATGAAACCAAAAACATGACTCGCTATTAAAAGTGAAAAAATAATCTTCTTGGGCAAAAAATGTTTCGTTTGAATTTTGAATTCTTTTATCAAAATGGAATTTCTTACTTGTGAAACACTTATATAAATCTAAAGAATAAAAATTTTTTAGGATCAAAGTTAAATATCAAGTTGATATTTATACTATGGATATTTTTTTTCTTTGAGGATGAAGCCCAAACAAATTTGAGAGGAAAGAAAAACCATTTCTCATTGTTAAAAATAGAAATAAAGTCTTGGGATACATAAAATGTTTGAATTTAGAATACGTTTTTCAAAATGAAATTTCTTAGTTGTGAAATACATCTATAAATCTAGAAAATCGTGACTTTATTAGAATCAAAATTAAATATCAAGTTAATATCTATACTATAGGTTTTTTTATTTGCGAATGAAACCCAAACAAATTTTTGAGAGCAAAGCAAAACCATTACTCACTGTTAAAAATGAAAATAAAATCTTGTGACATAAATTGTTTCGTTTGAACTTAGAATACGTTATCAAAATGAAATTTCTTAATTGTGAAGCACTTACATAAATATAAAAATTCTTGAATTTATTAGAATCAAAATTACATATCAAGTTGATATTTATACTGTGGATATATTTTTCTTTTCGAATGAAGCTCAAAAACATCTTTTGACTGTAAAGCAAAAAAAATTCTCAGTGTTAAGAATGGAAATAAAATCTTGTGTTACATAAAATTTTTCATTTTAACTTAGAAAACATTTATCAAAATAAAATTTCTCAATTGTGAAACACGTCTATAAATCTAAAAAATCGTGAATTTATTAGAATCAAAATTAAATATCAAGTTGATATTTATACTATGGATATTTTTTTTCTTTGAGGATGAAGCCCAAACAAATTTGAGAGGAAAGAAAAACCATTTCTCATTGTTAAAAATAGAAATAAAGTCTTCTGCGACATAAAATATTTCTTTTGGAATTTAGAATAAGTTTATAAAAATGGAATTCCTTAATTGTAAAACATGTATATAAAACTAATAATTCAAGAAGTAGTTAGAATTAAAATAAAACACCAAGTAGATATTTATACCATTGCTTTTTTTTTCGAATGAAACCCAAATAAAAAAAATTTAAGAGGAAAGAAAAAACAACATTATGTTTGAAATGGTGAAACAAACATGGCCAAAATAATTTCGATTGAATTTAGAATATGTTTTCTCAGAATGAATTTTCTTAGTTGCGAAAAACTTAAATAAATCTAAAAATTCGAGAATATATTAGAATCGAAATAAAATATCAGAAAGATATTTATACTGTAGATTTTTATTTTATATTATTTTTATTTATTTATTTATTTTTGCGAATGAAACCCAAACTAATTTTTTGAGATAGAAAAATTTTACTCATTTTAAAAATAAAAAAAAGCATCTTGTACGCTAAAAATTATTTCATTTGAATTTGGAATGCGTTAATCAAAAGAAAATTTCCTAAGTGTAAAGCGCGTATAAAATCGAAACATTTCAGAACTCATTAGAATGTAAATAAAATATCAAGAAGATATTTACACTATGGATTCTATTTCTTTGTGAATAAACACAAAAAAATATTATCGAAGAAAAAGAAAACTGAATACTTTTAACTATAAAAATACAATAAAGAATAGTTGTCTTTTGAGACACTACTGGAATTAAAGTATAAAATATTTTGTTTGATTTTGGTGCAAGTTAGACGAAATTGAATAATTTTGTTGTCAAGCTACTATTAAAATGCACAGAGAATACATTAGAATATATTTAATCTAAAAATGCCGAAATTGGAGTTTGCAATAGAATAAATTTGAATTTGTTATCGATATTCAGACATAAACTTTTGCCCGATTAGTTTAAAGCATTTCAAAATTGAAAATTAATGAGAGTATAATGTATTTTAAACAATTGCGTGAGTAAAGATAGAGTATAGTAATAAAGACGATAGATAGACGATAGTAATAAATATAAAATCAAATTTTCCCTGTGTAGCTTTGTAAAATCAATGAAAAATATAATAAATCTCTTCTAGGAGAGAACTCATCAATTGTTCTGGAAAGGTTTCTCGATTCACACTTCTGCATCCTTCCTGGAGAAGTTATTTTTTCAAGTTAGATAATAATTCTAAATACCGAAAAGCCCTTAACAACTACATAATTTCCAAACTGAAAATTAAAAACGGTAAAATATAAAATAATTGCATGAGTAAAGATACACCATAGTAATAAATACTAAAATCAAATTTTCTCTGTGTAGCTTTGTAAAATCAAACTAGTCGCAAAGAAAAATATAATAAATCTCTTCTAGGGGAGAAGCACATCAGTTGTTCTAAAAAGTTTTTTCGATTCAAACGTCTATATTTATCCTGGAGAAGTTCTTTTTTCAAGTTAGGTAACAATTCTAAATATAGAAACGCTTTAAACAATTGCATAATTTCCAAACTTGAAAATTAAAAACAGTAAAGTATCTAAAGAATTGCATGAGTAAAGATAGACCATAGTAATAAATACTAAAATTAAATTTTCTCTATATTGCTTTGTAAAGTCAAACTAGTCGCAAAGAAAAATATAATAAATCTCTTCTAGGGAAGAGCTCATCAGTTGTTCTGAAAAGTTTTTTTGATTCACACGTCTACATTCATCCTGGAGAAGTTATTTTTTAAATTAGAAAGTAATTCTAAACATCAAAACACTCATAACAATTATATAATTTTCAAGAAAACCGTTATAAAAATGCTCATTTTTTATTAAAATAAATACCATAAAACGAAAGTATACTTTAAATTAAACCAACTGCATCCACAATTACATTATAAATAATCTTAAACTATCATGTGGTACGTAAAGTAAGAAATAAAAATTTTATAAGAAATGGATTGTTTTTAATCTTTTTCTTATCATCACCTTTAAATCTTCAAAAAATCGATTTTTTGTTTTTGCATTTTTTACAATCTTTGGAATTTTTGCTTAAAACAAATCCCATTGAAATATTCGAATTAGAACCTGTAAAACTATAACATAAAAAAAACACTGGCAGCATGGGACATTTAAATCACCCAGCTAGTGTTTGTTTATGTTTCTCCCTGCCGTTGTGTCATCACATTTAGCACTGAAACTGTTTTAAGATTAATATTGTTCAAATAGTGGTAAATGATGCATTTTATGTATTTAATGATGGTCATGTTGTTTGAACCAGTGTTATGCAAGAACTGTCTTAACAAATTGGTAATTATGCAAGAGTATTTACATACAAAAGTGATCAACAGCTGATTCGTTGGGCTGAAATCATGGCAGAGATGCTTACGCTAGTGGCTTGCAAAGCAAGAAAAAGATATAAAATTGCTATAAAATTAAAAATATTAGAAGGGAGATACATAATGTAAATAGCAGTGAACATAATAATTACCTTATAAATTATTATTAATTCATTTGAATTTTTCGTATGTTTACGTGAATTTGATTTTATTGTCCTTTAATTTTGTGAAAACTAATTTCAAATAAATATTAAAGTGATTTAGAAATAAAAGTTATATTCTTGACAGCATTAATTTAGGTTGTACATTAATAAAAATATGTCTTATAAAAATTAAAGAAATTAATTACCACTCTGAAAATACAACAGCGGATGATAAAGCAAAATATTTTTTTTTTGACATCAACTCATGTGTTTTGTGACAGAAGATTTTTAAAAATGAAGATTGAGCATTTAAAAAACTGTCATTGCATATTTTTATATTGTGTATCGTTTCAATCCCGATATGTTTATGGGAATTTAATGGTTGCATTGATTTTATGTGCCGTAATTTGTGAAAACTAATCAATAATGATTATTAAAGTCCTTTAGAAATAAAAGTTTTGTTCTGGACAACATTAAGTTAGGTGTATACATTAATAATAATATGTCATAAAAAAGTTAAAGAAATTAATTACCACTCTTGAAAATACAAAAGCGGATGATAAAGCAAATATTTTTTTCTTATTAACATCAACTCATGTGTTTTGTGACAGAAAGATTTTAAAAATGAAGATTGAGCTTTGTGTAGCTAAAAACAATTGTTCATTGCATATTTTTATATTTTGTGTATCGTTTCATTTACGATATGTTTGTAATTTGAATGGTTGCATTGATTTTAATGTGCCGTAATTTTGTGAAAACTAATCAAAATAAATATTAAAGTGATTTAGAAATAACAGTTTATTCTTGACAACATTAAGTTAGGTGTATACATTAATAAATAATATGCCTATAAAATGTTAAAGAAACTAAATACCACTCAGAATACAAAACGATGATAAAGCAAAATGTATTTTCATTAACATGAACTCATGTATTTTTTGACAGAAAATTTTAAAAATGCAGATTGAGCTTATTTTACCTAAAACTGTTCATTGCATATTTTTATATTTTGTGTAGTTCAAACTGTTTACTTTTTTTAGCTCATGAAAATTTTAATAAGCAATACCTGAGTTGTAATTATTAACACTTAAGAAAAAGCCTAGAAATCGTCGTTTTCTTTTTACAATCGTTTTGTGTATTACTACCATTTTATTCATTTTAATCTAATACGTAATGTATTTCAAATATAATTATAAAAATCATCAGACATTTATGAAAAGAGAGCAATAACTTTAAATATAAATCATACACAGATTTCTAAATTTATAAAATTTTGAATTCAGAATTAAAAAACCAAAGTGAAAAATATTTTACTATAATTGAACTAAAATACGAGATACTAACATGTATTTCAATTGTAAAGAAAGTTAGTTCCGATAGTAAATATGAAATACTGTAGGGCAAAAATTTCCAATATATTTAACTTAATTTAAAAAATGTCTTAATTTTATTTAATATATAGAAATTAAAATATAGATATTTTCATAGAAAAAACAAAAATATCAAATTTATGTTTTTTAGATGTGTTGCAAAATGTTATATTTTACAATTCTCAAATACATAGCTCTTCACACATTATTTTACGATGTATATTGTAGTAACAGAACTACATTACAAAACTTCTTATGTAATGTTCTATTTAATAGTTATCTGAAGTACATCTAATTTCCAGGATAATAATGTATTTTGAAGTGTCAGATGAGTATCTATCCCATTCCTCTGGACAGCGTTCAGAGTCCTGTAAGGTTGTGGGACGATACTTAATAATGCAGATTTTGTCCAAAAGCGCAAAAATCCATAGATACATCGGGTGTTTAATAGGGGTATCAGTGAGGGTATCAGTGAGGCCTTGATACTTTTTTCGTTCCATTTCTGTTAGAAATTTACATATTACCTTTAGGAAATTAACAGTGGATTTTGATGTGTGACAGCTAGCTTTGTCTTGATGGAGTTCCACAGATTGGTGGCAATGCGGGTAAAGCGATGGTATTTCATTGAGAAAAATTGGAGATAAAATATGTTCTTGATAGCATTTAGAGTTAATCTTGACATTTTTTCAACTCTATTTTTAATTTGCATTATATGAAAAACCAGCAACAATCCTGATTCGATTAGATCAACTATCTTTTGATTCTTTGAACCATGTACTTAATTTTTTTCTCCCATTTCATGATAATAAATGGCTCTTTTTTTGTTGCAATCATTTAAAAACACTCACGATTCATCTATTGTGACAAAGTTTTTTCTATTTTTCTTTGGATAGATGCTTCTTATACAAAATTATGCAGAGTGTCCTGTGTTCAGTGATTGCTTTAGAGAAAAGCGATGCACATTGCGTTTTTTCACTTTCTTAAGATTTATATCAACGTTTATCATACTGTTAACAGTGGACACCCAGCATTTTAATGATTTTGCAATTCTCCTTTTGACTAGGGGTTTTTTCTTTTACCATTAAATAACGTACCTTTGCAATAGTCGAAGATGTTCGTTTTTTTCTTGGAAACTTGTTTGGAATTTTTGTCCAACTGAAAGCTACAAGTTGATGTTTTTTTCCTATTTTTGGTCAAAAAGAATTACCCATTGACTCTTTAGTTATCACAAATACATGATTCACATAGTTTTTGAATAACGGAATATGAATACTTCTCTTCGAAAAGAACATAAATATAGCCTTCGAACACTGCTTCATTAAAAACGCCATTTTGAATAAAAACAAACCTCTCAAGCCCCAGATCATAATTTTGACTTTTACATAAGAACATAGTACAATTAAAACTATTTACTTTGCAACAAAAGATTTTTTAATACCGCTAAATAAAATCGTCTAAAAATGTGTGAACTGCCTCTGTAATACCACGTATATTTACGCATACCAGAAATATCTGTTAATTTTATAAATGCGCTTTCTTTGTTTCAGAACGGTGGGCACTTTTATTCAAAATACTTAAATGACTTTCTTTTATACTTAAAGTATTGTAATCTTAGAAAAACTATTTAGTTTTGAATTTAGTTATTAATATCCTTTGAAACTAAAATATTAACCAAAAGAAAATAATCAAAATAAAAGTTTACAATGTATGAATCAACAAACATATAGAGAGAGTTGCATAATATAGAAAAATTCAAAGAATATATATATCTTTTTTGAATTCTTAAGTTATTATAAACTTATGAAGGAAATTTGTTTCTATATTTTGTATTCCTGTGATATCTGTATTTATATATTCAAAATAGTTAGATTTTGGATGCATAAATATCATTTGAATTTCATATTATTTATTTGTTTTTGTAAAGTTGTAGATATAAACTTCGAACAGTATATATAAATAAAGTACATAATGGAATTTATTTAGAAACAGATAAATTCATTTTTAGTCACCAATTTAGCCTTTACGAAACAAAGTTTCCAAAAGTTACAAATTACTACATACAAACATTTCTAGCTTTAGAAAATATAATTACTGAATTTATTCCAAAAAAAATCAAAACGAAGAAAGAGTTCTTTTATCGAACTATTTTTCTCTTCCCTATAAAATAAGAAACTGCTGAACTATGAAATTTCTTCAAGGCGTTCATGTAGACAAAGAAATATTATACTTTCAACAATGCTACATCATTTCCTACCAAAAACTTAAATTATCTAGTCTGAAAATTTTCTATGTAAACATAATGGAAAAAATTTTTACTAAATTTATTTCGGTATGAAATTATATTTTAAAGTTTCCAAATATTATTTTTTATTTTCTCAAACATTTTTAATTTTAAAATATCTAAAACATTTCAAATAGTACTCGTTACTTATGAAAATCATGTTATATATATACTATTTTAAAATCTCCTGTAACTGTGGTTGGACATTGAAATAAAAGTAGAACAGCACTAAGTTCTTCCCGTTGTCAAAATGCTAGTAAATGTCTAAGAAAATCTTAAAAGAAAGTACAATATGTATTTTCATCAAAAGCATATACATAGAATAATCAATCAGCATCGGTAGCTAAATTATATTTACGTTAATCCCCTATATAATAATAGCCTAAGTTATCTGTACGTCTGTCCTCGATTTTATAAAGCGGTTGGACCTGGAATTGATAGAGTCATCCATAGTTAGCAAAATTCATAGCGAGTAATGTTTATTTTCTCCTAAACTATAAATCCGATTCTAAAATAAATTGGTATAAATATGCTTCATACCACAGAGAAAAATACTGCTTTCTTTAAAACGTTCGAAATCTACCCCTTCCCCTCTTTTCGAGCTTTTAATGCCATTATTTCAACTCCTATTTTCCCCGGTTAAGAGCAGGCGATTAAATTTATCAATTTATCACATAATAAATAGGTAAAAATAACATTTTTCTAGCATTATGACGTCATTCCTTTAGTCATCTCATTGAATCATTTCTTATTTTAAATTATTTAAATTATGCCTTATTTTCATACGTTTTATCAATGAACCTAGATATTACGTAAATAATTTTCTTTTATATTTGGCTTAAATAATAGATTAGGGACATTATGGGATAATTTTAAATTGAATAATCGATTATTTTTTGTTGCGAGATAATTCTCAGCCAAAAAAACAAACTATTTTTTACCTGCCTCATAGAGTACTTTGCAATTTTGGAAAATTAAAAATTTTACTGATCCCGTCATATGACGGGCTATATGCTAGTATATTAAATAAATCTCCTGTAAAAATAATTTTCTATTATTATCAGCTTAAGTAATTTAACTTAGCTGCTTGAGGAATCGCATAATTAGTTTCAGACTGTTTTATGTCTAATGTACTTACTCTAATGTAAACATTTTTTAAATAATAAACTTACAATATATTCGTTAAATGTACTTTATTGTTTTAACTGTATATTAGACAAAGTAAAAACTGATAATAAATTTCAATTAATGTAGTTGTAATCTCTTACATAACTTCCACAGAATTCCTTTCGCCTCTCTTTTATATATCTTTAGGAGTTACATTTACATGTAAATATTTATAAATATGATAGACGATTATAAAACTATGTACTAAATTGCTAACTACACTACACTAAGTATAAAATGAAAAGAGACAATCTAACCATTCTTTAACCAATTCAAACCGTTTTTGTTTTTTATGTAGCTTTCATATTTTAGTTTAAGATATATTTTCGAATATACCTCCTCATTTTTCTTTTCCCTTTGCAGCATACAAAGAGTAATGTAGAAATTCATCCAATATAGGTCCGTAAATATTTGAAAACAGCATTACTTTGTTTCAATTTGTACTCTACGGGTTTATATCATATTTGTATGAAAATTCTTTGTATAACACTTTTCCGTATTGCATTTTTGTGTTTAAAAGCAGAGAGGGATGAAAGAACTATTTCTTATCTACTTCCCAGATCCACGTAACTGTATGGTTTTTTGTCGCATTTGATATGCATTTCCAGATGAGAGAAAGCAGAAAATATTGCTTTCCCAGAATAGTTCAGGAAGTATTTTCAGGAGTTAAACTTTGACACTATCTTAAAGTTTGTGCTAAGGATTATAAAAGACAAATATTTTCATACAAATGAAATATTTGCATAAAAATTCCTTTTATAGTACTTTACCGTTATGCATTTGTTCTGTTTCATTGCTGAGTGGGTAGAAAGATCTAGTTCTTATCTACTTCTCAGATAAACGAAACAATATAGTTTTTTTTCACATTTCGTATACATTTTCAGATTAGGAAAAGAAAATGTTGCTTTTCCAGAATACTACATTGAGTAGTTTCAGAAGTTGAACTTTGTGACTATTTATGCCATAGTTTGTGTTAAGGATTATAAAAGACAAATATTTTCATACAAATGAATTATTTATGATAATTCTTTTTATAGCACTTTAAAATTATGCATTTGCTCTGTGTAAGTGTAGAGCGGGAAGAAAGATCTAGTTCTTATCTACTTCTCAGACAAACGAAACACTATAGATTTTTAACACATTTCATATACATTTTCAGGAAAAGAAAATGTTGCTTTTCCAGAATACTACAGGGAGTAGTTTCAGGAGTTGAACTTTGTGACTATCTTATGCCGTAATGCCTGTTAAGGTTTATATAAGACAAATATATCCATAAAAATAAAATATTGGCATAAAAATTCTTTTTATAGCGCTTTACCGTTATATATTTGCTCTATTTATGTGCAGAGTGGGAAGAAGAATCTATTTCTTATCTACTTCTGAGATAAGCGAAATACTATAGGTTTTTCTCCTATTTCGTATACATTTTCAGATTAGGAAAAGAAAATGTTGCTTTTACAGAATACTTCAGAGAGTAGTTTCAGAAGTTGAACTTTGAGAATATCTTATACCATAGTTTGTGCTGATTATAAAAGACAAATATTTCCATACAAATAAAATATTGGTATGAAAATTCTTTTTATAGCCCTTTACCGTTATGCATGTGCTTTGTTTATGTGCAGAGTGGGAAGAAAGATCTAGTTCTTATCTACTTCTCAGATATACAAAACGCTACAGTTTTTTTTCACATTTCGTATACATTTTCATATTAGGAAAAGAAAATGTTGCTTTTCCAGAATACTGCAGGGAGTAGTTTCAGGAGTTGAACTTTGTGACTAGCTTATGCCGCAGTTTGTGTTAAGGATTATAAAAGACAAATATTTTCACACAAATGAAATATTTTCATGAAAATTCCTTTTATAATAAATTACCGTTATGCATTTGCTCTGTTTCAGTGCTGAGTAGGAAGAAAGATCTAGATCTGATCTACTTCTCAGATAAACGAAATACTAGATTATTCTCACATTTCATATACATTTTCAGATTTGGAGAAGAAAATGTTGCTTTTCAAGAATACCTCAGGGAGTAGTTTCAGGAGTTGAACTTTGAGAATATCTTATGACGTAGTTTGAGCTAAGGACTATAAAAGACAAATATTTCCATACAAATAAAATATTGGTATGAAAATTCTTTTTATAGCCCTTTACCGTTATACATTTGCTTTGTTTAAGTGCAGAGTGAGAAGAAAGATCTAGTTCTTATCTACTTCTCAGATATACAAAATACTGTAGATTTTTTTTCACATTTCGTATACATTTTCAGATTAGGAAAAGAAAATGTTGCTTTTCCATAATACTTCAAGGAATAGTTTCAGGAGTTGAACTTTAAAACTATCTTAAGCTATAGTTTGTTCTACGTATTATTAAAGACAAATATTTTCATACAAATGAAATATTTTCATGAAAATTCCTTTTATAGTACTTTACCATTATGCGTTTTCTCTGTTTCACTGGTGATTGAGAAGAAAGTTCTAGTTTTGATCTACTTCTCTGATAAATGAAACATTATGGATTTTTCTCAAATTTCATATACATTTTCAGATTAGGAGAAGAAAATGTTGCTATTCCAAAATACTTGAGGGAGTAGTTTCAGGTGTTAAACTTTGAGACTATCTTATGCCGTAGTTTGTGCTAAGGATTATAAAAGAGAAATATTTTCATACAAAAGAAATATTTGCTTGAAAGTTCCTTTTATCCTTAAGTCCTTTACTTTACCGTTATGTATTTGCTCTCTTTCAGTACTGAGTGGGAAGAAATTTCTAGTTCTTATCTACTTCTCAGATAAACGAAACACTATAGATTTTTCACATTTCATATACATTTTCAGATTAGGAGAAGAAAATGTTGCTTTTCCAGAATACTTCAGGGAGAAATTTCAGGAGTTGAACTTTGAGACTATCTTATGCCGTAGTTTGTGTTAAGGATTATAAAAGACAAATATTTACATTGAAATAAAATATGGTTAAGAAAATTCTTTTTATAGCGCTTTGCCGTTATGCATTTGCTTTGTTTAAGTGCAGAGTGGAAAGAAAGATCTATTTCTTATCTACTTCTCAGATAAACGAAAATCTATAGATTTTTCTCCCATTTCGTATATTAGATGAGAGGAAGGAGAAAACGTAGTTTTTCTAGAATACTTTAAGGAATAGTTTCAGGAGTTGAACTTTGAGACTATCTTATGCCGTAGTTTGTGCTAAGGACTATATAAGACAAATATTTCCATACAAATAAAATATTGGTATGAAAATTCTTTTTATTGCTTTTTACTATTATGCATTTTCTACGTTTAAGTGCAGAGCGGGAAGAATAATCTATTTCTTATCTACATCTCAGATAAATGAAAATTGGTAGATTTTTCTCCCATTTCATATTTTAAATGAAGTGAAGGAGAAAACGTTGGTTTTCTAGAATACTTTAAGGAATAGTTTCAGGACTTGAACTTTAAGACTATCTTGTGTTATTGTTTGTGGTAAGTATTTTAAAAAATCAATACCAACGTATATCTACAAGGCATACTTTAGTGTTTTGTTATTTAAAACACAAAATAACAATTAAAACCTTCAGAAGTACATTTGATGATGATCTCTTTCCTACATTGTGTGAAATATGTTTAAAAATAACGAGGATAAAAATATTTTTGTACATGAGAAACTTCCAAAAAGATATGCTCAATTCCATTAGCAAGATTTCAGAATATCAGATGGGCCGTAAACTTTAAAAAATTAATGGAATTTTATTTTAGTAAACTGCATCGATATATTTCTAACAGTTTTTCTTGTCTGACCTACAACTTGTTATTATGTAAACAAAGAAGTAACTAAAAGCAACTTTTCTCCTCACTACTGCTCTGTAGAAACAACGTTATTTAGTGATAGTGATCATGACAAATAAAACTTTAGAGAAACGACAACTTCAGCAATTTAACCATAGTGTTTAAGATAAATATGACAAACTGAAACGCTAAACTTCTAAGAAAAAGAATATACTAGAATTTCACGTGCTAGTATAAAACAATTTTAGTTTCTTTTTATTCAATCGAAAAAAGGTTACGTTACATTTCCTCTTATAAAATGTGACCATCTCCTTTTCGATCAATATACCAAACAGAAATTTTTCAATGAATATTGTGTTACATCAATACTTTTAAAATTGCAGCATTAAATTTTAAATTTGTTTTATAGGTCACATGAAGATTATAATAGATTAAATTCATATCTATGTTACTGACAAGATTTATTAACTGAATATTCAAATTTTTTTAAGAATAATCAATATTTATGAACAAAAATAAGTGGTTATAATATATACGGGCACGAGGACTAAATAAATGGAGTAACTGCACCGACCTAGAAAACAGCATTTATAAACTCTGATTTGGTGACATTTAAATCAAATCTAATGTACTAAGAATTACTAAGAATTTATCTTGTATCTTATGCTTTTATCTTCATAATCTATATATATATAAATGAATTTGTGTCTGTCTGTCTGTACTCGATAGACTCAAAAACCATACATCAAATCGCCGTGAAAATTTGAGAAAATATTAGGTATATTCCTAAGAAAGTTTTTGAAAAATTTTAACGTTCAAAATCCATTCCTTCCCCCTTTTCTAACGTTTCATGTCATTATTTAAAGCATTTTCCTCGGTTAAACGCAAACGATTAACTTTTTAATTTATCGCATCATAACTAAGTGAAAGAATCAATATTTTCTAGCAATGTGAAGTTATTCCATTAATTCCATGTAATTGTTTTCAGCGAAGTTTTCCTCGGTTAAAAGCAGGAGATTTAAATTTTCAATTTATCACATAATAAATAGGTGAAAATGATAATTTTTTTATCATTATGATGTCATTCCTTTAAATATCTCATTTATTCATTTGTCATTTTATATTATTTAAACATCGTCTGTGTAGTACCAATTCGATTTGACCTGGAAATATAGATATAAAATTATTCAATTTCATTTCTATGTGACTCAAAGTATAGCATTTTTATATAAGAACTAATTTTAAATTTAATTCTTAGTTAATTTATGTTACAATGAAAGTTTTTTCAACAATATTTTAACAACAAACAGTACAAATTTCAGTGACTCTCATGGCAAATAAAAACCCATCATTTTATATAGTTATCTTTATATTCATATGGTTGTCATCAATATGAATGTGTGCTTCTGTTTCAAACAAAATCATGTGTTTTGTCATACATTTCCTTAATTTTGAACAACATTTATTAATATCACCAAAATTAGCCCTTTTGTTGTCAAAACCTCTGTATCCTATTCTGCCACGTAATATGACAAGATCTATTAACTTTGCTGATCAACGTACAGTAGAAAAACAGTAATGTAATTTAAGGTTAAACTTATATTTTACCATAAAAAAGTTGGAGCAAATTTAATATGTCACAAATTTGATGCAAATTTAATCGCTAGCATGTAATCATATATTTTGTTATTTTTATTTATTAATATTAAGAACAGCTTTCATTTGTATGTTTATTTTAAACAAATCTACCCTGTAAGTCATAGAGTAACTAACTTTGGACAGAAATCCTTGATACCGCCAAATGAACATATTCGATAATAATACATCTTCTGTCCACCCTAACATGTGACAAGAAAATGTAACAAAAACAAATTTCATATAGTTAGCTGTTATTGTATATTTAGAGTACCTCAAAATCACCTTAGCGAAGCACGGGAAAATTTGCTAGTATTAAATAAAGTTAAGATTGTTATTGTCTGGTGGAAGTATGCGACTATGTAAATACATTTCTTTTATTTTCATGTTTGCATTTTTGGTGGTAAATGAACAAATTTGAATATTTTCCTTCATCGTAAATCAGAGCACTCTGTATACAAATATTTAGTTGCTTTAAAAATGCAAACTAATAAATATTCATCCGTTTCATATTTTAATCTCAGACAGCTAAATCAGCAGCGCTGTTTTAAAACAAATTTGTTTATTGTAATCTGTCTAATGGAAAATTTAATATCTCACTAGCTATTTATTTCTGTAAAGGTAGTTAAAGTTTTGAAGTTAAATATTAATTACTCTAATCAGTTTTATTTATAATTATTATTTAATTTATGTAGCTTCATTTCAAATCTCTATGAACATTACATTTGCACTTATGGCAAATTTTATTAAAATCGTTTATTAAACTCGTTTTATGTTTGTTACAAAAGTTTCCGTGCAAACTACAACTATTTCTCACTGAGCTAGAATTTTGAAATTTTGTGCACGTGTGTAAATCCTGTAAAAATGCAATATATTATATGTAATATCTTTATAACTTTAAAAATCATTTATTTTATTTCCCTTATGCATTGAATATCAATTTTTTCACTAAGCATGAAAGAATAAATTTATATTTGGTGCAGCTTCTAGATGGAGGGAGTAGGATCCTTAAGAGCTGAACACTGTAAACAGAAGTCTTTTGTGTTCATACACAAATTAGCTCAACCTCAATAACATCTAAAAAAAGAAGCCAGTGGCTGATACAGATCTCAAATACCGTGCAGTTCCCAAGAGTTAAAAAGGTGGCATCCAAGGTTCTCAAACCTTACAATCACTCAAAATATGGCGAGTGTAATATTCCTCAAGATAGTAGGCATAAAACAAGGGATGAGGACTGATTTCTATCACATTAAGATGTTTTCTGAGGACACATTAACCAGAGGGCAGCAACACCAACCACTTTTCTCAGGCAATTCCTATGAATTGCTAAAAGTCCCGATTGAGCTCTTTGACCTATCTATGACCACCTCACTTCGCCAGTTAGCTTACTGAATTTGCCTGCAATTATAAAGTACAGATTTTTTTATTGATCCAGGACAAAGGATGGGTTCAGGACAAGGAAAGGAAATACTGAATCCCTGCGTAGCTAATTCACTAGTTAGCTCAGTACCCTGAATACCCATATTACCATGTACCCAGTAAAAATTGATCTTGCTGCATCAAGCAAAGTCACAAAGAACTTCAACGCTCTCCCAAACTAAAGCAGGCACCTTATTTGTGTAAGAAGGACTGCTTGACTGTCAGAACTGCTTTGCAACTTTGTGGTTTTTATACGAGCTCTCTGTCTGCAGAACGAGACATCTAAGATAGTTTGGTTCTAAAAACGGAATATCAGAATGATTTCTATTTTCTCTAAATCGTTTATTTAAATTATTTTTTTGTCTTTCTGTCTGCTACAAATCATGCAAAAAATTTCGACCATTTCCAATAATTCATCATCTATGAAATTTTGCGCATGATTTTTGTAAAGATAAATTTCATTAAATCAAATATCTTTTAAAACGGCTACCCCTCCCCCCTTCCCCGAAGACAAAAAACCTTTAACTGTAAAAGTTCTTTGATATAGATATCAATTAGCTTGAATGATTATTTTATTTAGTTCTTTATTTAAATTTTGAGAGATAAGTGGATTATTTAAAAAGAACAAAGTAAAAATAAAAGTATAAAAGTAATAGTTTTTCAAAAGCCTTTTTGTTTAAAATGAACTAAGCATATAAAAGAAATTCTTATAAGAAATTATTGAGGTTCTTTGCATAGAAATAAAATTTTACTTCTGTAAAACATCTGAAAATTTTCTTTCACACGTCTTTACGCTTTTATATTTGTACACATTGATACTAAAATGACAAACAATTTATAACAAAAAATTATCATTATTATGTAAATGCAGTTTTTATGAAACAATTGGTAATGTATACAAAAAAGGTTATGATAGAAAAATATTAGTATCTCCAGAGTAATATTATAGAAGAATAATTACGTATGAAAATTATTTTGTGTATTTATTCTTTTAACTGTAACAATTGTGTGTACAGTACAATTTGTTGTCACAAGTAAAATTTTTTAAAAATAAAAAGTCCGGATTAAATAAATGTATATTGCTTTATCATAACATCCCATACATACTGCCTTGATACTGTTTTCACATAAGCCATGATGAAAATTAAACGAAAAAATCTATAACAAAGGTAAATCCTTTAAAATATTTCAGCTCTGTATTTAATAAATATAAATGATTTTTAAAGACGTCCATTTAAGTTTCTGGGTAAAGGGTATTAGAGAGATTATAATGGTAAACTTTAATCCCTTTGGCAGATTTTTCATTACTGAAGAAAAATAAATTTAATATTTTTATAAAGATTTTTTGTAAAGCAATCTCAAATGTTCCATTTTTCCAGGCTATTAAAAAAATTCTTTATCTTCATGCTATTGTAAACAATTTAAATGTCTTTATTATTCATAAAAAGATACGGCTAAAATATTTAATCCTAAAACGTTTGTTGAAGTAATGTTTTACGTTTGTATATTTTTTACGGGTTTGTTATTTGTGCAGATATTTTTTGTATTCATGATAAGATAAAAACAGCCATACGCGAACAAATATTTAAAGATTCTTTTCTATTTATTCTTAAAACGTGTGTTTGAACTTT
>CM063498.1:96393850-96403850 GCA_032207245.1 Pardosa pseudoannulata | reverse complement strand
TAAACAGCGGTATTTCGACTTCTAAACAAACTTAAAAATGTTTTCGATTCTGAAGGTCTGATCTATAAAATAAAAAGGCGAAATATTTGTTTGGTTTTTTATCCCGAATATCATTTTTTTAACTTTAACTGTAACAATAAAATTCTACTTCGGTTTTTCTTGGATTACTCTTCTATCTAGTTACCTATCTAACTATTTATCTATCTATAGAGAGGGAAAAGCAAAATAATTTAGATAAAGAATGGTGATAGCGAGAAAGATAAAGCTAGCGTAAATTCTACTAATAACAGCCATGTGTGATAGGTCATTCTGGAATTTTATTTTGTAGCTCTAAGCTGCAAAAGTAAATACATTATGAAGCCACAATACAATTAAATATATTCATATAACTTTTGTCAAGTATTGTTTTGAAAACAAGAATTAGAGAACTTTAGAAAGTACACAGAATGTTGCCATGATGACAAAGTAATATACCCATCGTTATACGAAACTTATACATTCTGTAACATGAAACTTATGCATTCATGTAAACATGAAAAGATGTTTAATTAAGGATTTAATAGGCCTTTGAGTTTAAAAATCTTAAATCTGAAAAAAATGGGATGTACATTTACATAATCGATTAGTTTTTTTTATATATTACTGCCAATATGTTAAAATTACCTACTTTATTTGTTCATTACAGTTAAATATTGATAATGGTTTTTTCTTTCTTATTTTATTTATGGGTGCTACAGGATTTTATCTCCATTTACACCAAAGGGAAATATTTGGAAGTTTGTACAATGATTTAGGATATATATGTTCATTTAAAATACTTTTACATATTTTAATATAAAATAGCTACTTTTACCACCCAGCCTTTGGGCATAGTAAAAAAATGTTCCCAAATAAAATTTTAGAGCCCTTAACATAGATCTTCTTATTCATAAGATTATTTAATCATGTATGCTGTAGAATGTTGACGAATATGATAGTTTATTAATAATGGAGAATTACAGTTATAACTATGTATTTGGTTTTCTTATCCAAATACTGCATGTTATAAATAGTCTTCGTAAAATGACGATAAGAAGCATTAACAAATCGCTTTATTAAAACTTATACGCTCTACCTTTATCATACAAAACTGTAATTAATCAAAAAAACATATTCTTTCTCTTCAAAAGTTTCCACACAACCAATGAAAGCTTAAAATAAAACTAATGACAAACGATAATATTTTAAAGCAAATGTTAAAACCATAGATATACTCAAAAATGTATATACAAAATTCTATGCATTTCGTTAAAATACTGTTATTTATTTTAATATAAATACTATTAATATATTCATCATTTTTACTATTTCAAATGTCATGCACGTTCCATTTTCCATAATTATCATCAGACTACAAGTTCTATATGGTCTTTGAAATCAAGTAACAAAAGACACAGAAAGAGAATTCGGTAGATGTATATATATATCAATGAAGATATATTTATATCCACCTCAATTCTGTGAAAAGGAAGAAAATCTTTATGGAACATCTTTTAGGAAATAGAAGAATGGGAACAAATAAAAACATCTGATTAGATTTGCGATCTGAGAGAAATCCGAACAAAAACAAGTTATTTCAAAGAGATACACCTTAAGCCTTCTCTTTTCAACCAAGTAAGAAAAATATCATATAATATTTCGTCCTATTAAGAACATAAAAACTATGAAAATCAAATATGCATTGCAAACTATGGCATTTAAGAAAGAAAAACAGACCATATTTGAGTAGAATATAGAGCACAAATATTATTTCTTTTCATCAAGCAATTGACACTTTCTCCAGGCTTAGGACGATATGAATAATTTGTGGTATCTCATTTACAAAACCCCATTTTTATAAGGATTTTTTTATTAAGTCGGCATTTTTCTCTATATAGGGCAAGATTGATTTTCACACATATGTAGAATTATTAGAAATCAATAAACTTAATATTTCATATTTATAACGAAGCAATATTTTAACACTTCGCTTGCGGGCAACGTATTTTTACTTTTTTTGCAGTCTGTCACTGGAACATGGGTCACGTAAAAATACGTATTTAGTAGATATGTGGTGGATATCCACTAACCACCACAAATCTACTAAATATGTATAATTATATGTATGTGTGACATTATATGCGTGTTGTTTGCGTTGCTATGCAATGCTTTGTACTTTTTCTTTCCACAAGTTATGATTGTCGAGTTACTCGGTCTTTTGTTGCATTATTTCGTCTTCAATCTAATTCCTAGCTCCAGAACGTACCAGTAGTCATTTGTCAATTTGAAGCTTGGTTTTTTATTGTTGAATACAAAATTGATAAAAATGACCCATTGTGAGAAAGATAGTTATGAAGAAATATGTGCTGACAGGTTATCGGACTTTAATTTTAAAAAATCGTGTATTTTTGTGATTTCGTAAAAATATTGTTTTTTTTGTTAAATAATCATACAGTATATATTAAAGTGTAAAATAAAAAAAAAGTTTAGTTCATAAAAACAAAGTAGTTTTCGATTTACTGCGATTTTCTGAATAACTAAACTTTCGCGCGATTCACGAAAAAACGCCCGCTGCACGCGTAAGTTGGTGATGACGTATACTCGCATACCAAGTGTTAAGATGAATATCTTTGAATTTATTTCTGTTTTGTAGAAATATAGTGATATTTAAAATAAATCAAAATTTTAAGCTTAGTAAAATTAATTTAATCGCTAGCGTAAAAATGCGATGGTATAAATAAATTCTTTTAAGAGGACATAGGACACTTAAACTTAAATTAGTTAGTTTTTGATCAATCCGCTTGAAAATTTAATGGATGATTAACAATATATTTGGTAAAAATCATTTACAATCCCAATGTAAACTGTAATAATTTAAAAGTTATTAATTATTTATTATTTAAAATGATCTTACAATATTCTAAGATAATTTCTTTTGCATTTAAGATAAACATTTGTATGTGCATGTAACAGAGACAAATGTAGAGAGAAAAATTGAGAAGGTAAAAGGAAATCAAGTCTAAACAAATTACTTGTATTAACATAAAATGCAGTTTATACTTAAAAAGTTTAAACGATCTTATTTTTAATTAGTTTATAAACTACTTTAAATTTAAATTAAATTCCTGAAATTACAAAGATTAAAGGCAAAAGCTGTAAATAAATATTCATGCAATAAATTTTCTTTTGTTAATATTATTTTCACCAACTCCCGTGTCCCGTGCTTGTAATGTGTGTACTCATTATGAGAGTCAACCTTCCGTATCATTTGATAAAGACATTTGGCAACAGAGTGGCGGCTCAACGTTAATCGGGTTTATTGATGATGAGTAGCCGCAGGAATAAATGCTAAGCGAATTCATCGTTTATTTTCAATTCTCATTACATAGGTACTGGTATACAAGCTTAATATTCAGTGATCTAATTTTGAGAAATTCTCTCATGTCGTAAAAACACGATGAAAATATTTGTTTTGAACTTTTGAGGTTTTTATTTAAAAATCATTAATTTAATGTAAAATATTGGAAATTTTGGAAGTTTTTCTTTTGCGTGCCGAGTTGTAGCTCCCTTTATTGTTTTCAAAGTTGATTTGCAGCAAAAGTACGTACTTCTATACTAATAAGTCATGATTCACTATATTTAAACTATTAGTTTTTCGGGTTATTAAAATCTTTCCTGAATATTTGCAATTCTTTTATCATCTTCTTCTTCAGTAGTATGCCATCTCTGGTCTGGTCCTACTATTCTGCAAAATTTGATCCTAGGCAGTCCTATCTTTCGCCTGGATTAAACACTAAAAAATTTTAAAGCTTTAAGGCTCTCTGAATAGTATCCAACCATCTGAGTTTCGAACGCCTTCTTTTCTGTGAGTACCTATTGGTTTAGCTATGAGAAAATTTTTATAAATTTGCACTCATTCAATCCGATTATGTATCCAACCAATCTTAACCTTTGAATGCTGATGATATTAACTACATCTGGATATTTTTTAATTATATATAATTTACTATTTTTCCTTCATATTCATACATCATTTAGTCATTCACCTGGATACTCCAAAAAATGCTTCTTAATTCCCCATTTCTTCCCCAAATATTTTTCTTCATATATTGCCAGGTATTTTTCTGTTCATGTTTCTGTTGAACGGGTTAAGAGGGGTTTTATTTAACACTTACATATTGTTAATTTAGTTTTTCTTTTAAAGAAATAAGGCTTTAAATATATCCTTAACCCAAAAATAACATTGGCTAGCAGCAGTAACTCTGCTATAATGTTCAACTAATATATTATTTTGTATGTTGTTATCAGAACATAGATACACAAATTTTTCCAAGACTTTTTTTTATAAGACATCCTGGTACTATCTTCTTTTGACTTTGCAACAAATAGTTTTTAGAGGGCAATGTTGTTAGCCCAATGCCCAACTCCAAACTGGAGGAACCGCCTCCATACTTACGCCTTAAAGGCAGAAGTATCCAGTTATAGCCTTTGTATATTTGAGTTATGTATGTCTTTAGCAATTATTTCTATGATTGAAAAGATAATAAGCATTTGAAACAGAGATGAGAGTTTTAGCAACAAATATGGAAGTATTACTTTCGAATCGTCTATGTACATCAGTCTTTAAATTATGGCACAGCATGGACATTCGTAGCCATTCAGAATCAGTATTAAACAGTAGGTCCCGGTCTCATAATGTTATCCTCCTGTTGCAAAGAAGTGGACTGTAGGGCTGTAAACCAAACCTTAACATTTAAATTGTGGTACAAGTCAGTTCATTTACATACTACTGGAAGTTCCAAGATCGCTTGATTTGGAGTTAAAATATTTCAAACTATCTCATTTCTAATTATTATATTTTTAAGGCCTCGGAAATGCTACTACCTATAATAGAATAATTAAATGTGTGTTTAGTGGTTATACCTTTAAAAAAGAGTAAAGTATTTGAAAAAGGAAAAAAGTTTCAGTAAAAAATGGTAAATTACTGTATCTAAACCATTTCTATGTACAAGTCTTTAATTGTGGATACTGATAATAGACTGAAAGTCCTCTTTAACTGAATCTATGGAAATTCTAAGATAGTTTTATTTTTCTAATAAATTTTAGTAGATAAGGAACTATACATTTTGTATAACGTTGAACACACATGAATAATAAACGGAAGTCAACTATATGTAGGTTTAGGACTAGTATTCTGTAGTGATATTTAAAGCTTTTTGTCAAGAAACTTTCTTGTCTGACATCTCTAAAATTTACATTATTCAATCTATTTTTTAATTAGGATTTGGTTAGAAATGCAAATTTTGTATCCCTCTTCAAATTCAAAATACCGATATGATTCTATAGAGTATTTCAAATAGGATTTCATATATCATCAGTAAGATTTCATATGATATATTTTATTTGAAATATCATTCTCCTCCTCAAAAACTTTCTGCATTAGTTTCTTCCAATAAACATTCTGTTAATAGACCATACGTCATATACTATATGTCTGAAAGTAGGTACATACCAAATCGAAAGGAATCTGAAACCACATCTTTAATCCTCGTTTAATTTCTTTTGCATTAATCTTTAATTATTCACTCTACTACGCTTTAACTCTATCAACACATATTATTTAAATATTGTTCATCAGTAAGACTGTACTATCTACATCCCTAAAATAATGCATAAAATGCGCCAAATTTATTAATTTAATCACAGATTTGCAGTTAGGTTCAAATAGAAAATTTTCGGCGTCAATTTTCACGGATCTATATTCCCTTACGAACTCGTCTGAGAACACGGTGTATTAATTACAACGATCCGAGCTATCTTTTACCTGAATTTTCAAACATTTATCCCGAAACGGTAAGTAAATAAATATATGTCTCACGGAAGGCCGAAAGCTTTTCCCGTCTAGCTTCTCGTGATCAGAACGATCCATAGCTGGCAATGAGCCAAAATCGTTGGACCTCATGCGATAGCTTCAATTCATCGACGCCGTTTTATTTTCTAAAACGGTGATTGGGGTTGAAGGAGCGATTTATAAAGCTTGTCTTATTCTCATCTTGCTTTGACAAACGGCGACCACCACCTACTAGAACTTGCCAAGTGCCGTCACCTTTTAGAAATTAAATCACCGGATCTTTTAAAACAGCGTCTTCAATGATAAAATTATTCAAGAGTTTCATTGGTGAATTAACCCTCTGAATGAAGGGGATTAAATATCGCTGCATTTCGGATTGTTTCCATTTTTCTTCTAGGAACATAACTATTTCTATGAGAAGAAATTATTCGGAACACTTTCTAAACACTTTTATGAAATGTAATCCCTTTTGAACCTTTTATTTATTTATAGATCGCTTTTGTGGATGTATTTTAAAACGATCCTTTAAAATTTAAACAATGCAAGAGCAACCAAAAGTGACTCTGGGAATTTAGTTTAAAAAAACCTTATAGGAAGCATCACTTATAAAAATAAATGAAAATTTACAATGATTGTAAGTTAAGACCTATTGAACTGAAATTCTAAACAAAAACACATTATCGTTTGTAACTGTTCTACTTTAACAAAAAACAGTGTTTTACTATTAAAGTCCAGAAAAATTCCCTTGGATAGAAAAACACTAACATATATTCAGCTAATTAATTGAAATTAAAATCTGTTGAATGTTCTGTGATAAAAATTGTTCACTGTGTAGATGTCTCCATTTTCAAACTACTTAGATACTTCATTAAACTTGTGGAAGAAATTTCATAGGGTTCCCCTGAGATTCTTTACGGGTAACACAAATGAAAACCCTAAAAGTATCCCATCAGAAAACCGAATGACAGGTAAGTATAGTCTACCTATAAATCAGATAGTCTTGTCAAAACTTTAAATACTTCTAAAACATGTCTAATAAGAAAAATAGAAATTTTGGAGACAAATGGGTGAACTTCAAATATACCATCAACAACCGAACGACAGCTGGCTAAGAATAGTCCGCTCAAGAATGAAGACTATTGTCGAAGCTTAACATACTTGAAAAACACGTATATTTAGAAAACATGGAACAATAGACGTATGGGATATCTGCAAGTCTTTCATTAAGAACCGAACGATAGCTGTCTTAGAACAGTGCGGTCACGAATCAGCGACTTTCATCAAAACAGAACATACTTGAAAAAAAACGTCTATTTAGAATACAGAAAATTTCTTTCCCTCCAATGTGTTTGTTTATAAAATATCCGTAGTCTCGAAATTCTTCGGTAATATAGCATTGGATATACCATGGAAATGTACTGAAAATTCATTTTCATTATGGTCTCGTTAACTCTTCTAATGTGAAAAAGTTCATTATAACCTCCAAGCTGCCAAACCTAATTTTTCCATCAATACTAAGATAATACAAAGTATTAAAAATATTAAGAAACTAAAGAAAAACAAATTCGATCAAACGATGATTGCACATAATGCAGAGATAGGACTAATAAATTTACTCAAGATTCACTTAATAGTGTCAAGAAAGTAAAAATGTGATAAGCATAACATTCTGCTAACCGATGATCTGGAATTTGTAATTAGATTATAGGATATTGATCGTTGTTTCCTCACTTCATGTGTTCGAATCCTAATGGAAGCATATATATTCTGTTTGAAAAAGTACATTATTATCTCCAAATTACCAAACATAATTTTTCCATTAATACGTAAGATAATACAAGATGTTAAAATTATTAAAAAACTATAGAAAAACAAATTCGATCAAAAGATGATTGTACATAATGCAGAGATAGGACTAATAAATTTACTCTAGATTCGCTTAATAGTGTCAAGAAAGTAAAAATGTGATAAGGATAACATTCTGCTAACCGATGATGTGGAATTTGTAATTAGATTATAGGATATTGATCGTTATTTCCTCTCTTCATTTGTTCGAATCCTAATGAAGGCATATATATTAACTGCCATTAGGAGAAGGGGTTTCATCAGTTAACTCATAATTAGTTTAAGGTCTAATGAATCATCATGCTAAAATAGAATTGACCATAGCATTATAGCTCAAACAATGGATCTCTTTAAAAAATTATATATATATATATATATATATATATATCTTATTGCACATTCAAAACATTAACAAGAGCTATACACTCGATAATAATTGTACTCAAGGAAAGAAAAAATCACCATTTATTTTCGATTCATATCGAACAACTGCTGAGCAGGAAGGTATCTGTCTTGCCTTTTTGAAAAGGAGTTCTTACGTTGGAATCCCATTGATGGTATGAATGTTCATAGCCTTTCATGAAAAAATTTAATTTTAGTCTACCAATAAAATTTTTAAAATAATTGAAACAGAAGCTTCACATTAATGAAAAATATGAACAGCTAAAAGCTGAACAGAAAAAACAGTGAAAAATTATCTCTTAAAAATATAAATGGTTTGGTTTGGAGTGCTACGGTCTACTTTTCGCAACACGAGGGCTAAAGAGACCGGGACCTACAGCTTAAAGCCGATTCCGAACGGCTGCGAATAACCATGCCATAATGGGATTCAAACCAAAGAACTCCGATACCGAAGGTCAGCACCCTAACCAATCAACCATCTTTCGGCTAAAAATATCAATGAAAATTCAGTTATAAGTAGTTTTAACTGACCATCATAACTTTAAATAAATTGGACTACAATAGCACGTGCTTTTAAAACAGATAGCATGATAGATGAATAATCTGTTTATCTCTCTATAGTGTGTGCAATAAAATCTGTTGTTTAACGAATACGCATCACAATAATGTTTTACGTTAAAAGATCAAAAGAGTCGAGCAACGTAAGATCTACATTTAGTGGCGTGCTTCAAATTTAATATTTTAAATTTTAGAATGAATAAAAATGTACATTTTAAACCTTTTAAATAATGTATAAATGCAAATCGGATATACCGTATGAAATTTTGAATCATCTCCATTTTACATATTGCATAACTTTTTGAACTACGAAACTAACATCTTTGTATAACAATTCCTACAAACTTATTACATTCCAATTCTTTTACATCTTGAATGTAAAGGGGAATTAATTAGTATTTGTTCCAACATATAAAAGTCACAACTTAAAATTATTAGTACATATGCAATAAGGAAAAGTAAGAATGTAAACCTAATTCAAAAGCATAATATGTATCTCTATAAAATTCAATAAATCTAACTCAGTTTTATTGATATTTTCAACTGAAATGCAATAAATTGAAAATTTTGAATATAGTAATATTCAATCAGTATTTTTAAACATCAAGCTATTCAAAGTAAACTGCCGTAAAATCTTTACCACCTAATACGGTTATCTGTTTCTATGTATAATAGTCTTTTAAATCAGCTTATGCAACGGAAACAGGAAATACTCTTCGAATACCTTAGAAGTTTTTCGTCGGAAACAAACTTGATTTAGACGTGAATTTAATTAAAACTTGCGTAACGTCTTTCGACTGCGATAAATTTTCAAAAGATAAACCTTATTTCTCTCTTAAAATACTAATTTTGGAAGATCTAATAGGAAATATTTGAATTTAAATCTCTAAAGTGCGACATTTCTGTAAAAACTTAATTTGGCATCGCTTTGAAAAGTTGGTTACGTCTGTCACACCGTGTTTCGTTATTAACAAACGACTATTGAGCTTATTTTCTAAAATGGAATTTACTGAATTCCCTTGAAGTGTGCTATTTACATCAAAGTGAATGAGGAATTTTAAGCTAAAAGAAATACTTTCATTAGACGGTTCAGGAGGAACTTTTAAATTACTGATAAGATTCTTGTTAAAAAATAACAAGTAAACATTCAAATGTTAAAATTTTCTTGGTGTTGCAAAACAGTTCTAAACTATTTGAGAGGTCTGTAAATGAATCAATTTTTCAATCACATGAGCTTCTAAGTTCTATAAAATCTATAGATTTTTAAACCTAAATAACTGTTTTTGTTATGTATATAGAATCAAAATGCGTTACAATTTCTTACAA
>CM063498.1:96378850-96388850 GCA_032207245.1 Pardosa pseudoannulata | reverse complement strand
TAACTTAAAATATTTTTTCTTTTAGTGAAATAAAACTGAAAATTATTCTTTTGACCTCTTTTTAATGTATTTTCACTGTTTTCTAGAGTTTATTAGAGTGTGTATTTTCTAGCATATTATAATGAAATTCTTTGCAGTTATGGTTAGGACTTTTGTTTTAAAGAAATAGAAATAAAAGCTTTTTTAAAAATTATGTTTGAGAAACAACCATTACATTTTATCTGTGGAATGAATATTTATGAATATCTTCATGACTCGAAGGGAACTTAAATTAAATTAGTCTGGTACCATACGGTAAAGTTTAATTTCATTGTAACTAAGTTTATTTTAACTTGGGTATTACCATAAGACAAAATCCTTTTTACTTACATACTAGTCATATAATGTAATGGTTAACCCTGGATTTTATTTCAACAAAACCACAAAATAGTTGTATTGATTGTTGCAAATTATTTTTCTTTTATGCTTATGATATAAGTTATATTCTTAATATAAGTTAATATGCTAATAATATTAGTTAATTTCTGTAAGTTTTAAGCTGTCATTACACCATTTTGTTCATTAATGTTCAATGTGCTATTGCTACTTCTGAGTCTTAATTTTATAGATTACTAAGGATTACATTTAACGAATATCTAATCAGATTAGCAAATCAATTTGAGGCATTTTATATTTTGAAATACTTATTCCAATATATTAAAAACTTGCACGGAAGTTGTTACTTTAGCTGCTACCGTCTCTAATTTTCTTACTTTAACTGTGACAATAATGTACAATTTTTATTGGTTATTGCTAACTACCAGAGTGCTTAAAAATATACGAAACAGGTGAATAAAAGGAACTTTGAAGAAACACATTTGCTTTTTATAGAATGTGCAAAGAATACATTTTATATAAAATTTTAGCTATGCTTAAGCATAATACTTCTAGTGTGCTAAAAACAGGGACACTAAATCGCGTCCAGTTGCGAAAATAACTTTAAAAGTACAAAATTAATAGGGTAAAATCGAAGTATATTTAAATTGTACTCTGAATTCTAATGTACTTCAGTCTTTTAAATTTTGCCATATAAGTCGAAATGCATGAAATCAAATTAGCAATAAATTGATTACAATAACTGGAGTGATTTCAATGAATCTAGTTAGATAGAGACCTACAGTTTGAAGACGAATGTGAAAGGCTATAAAATATCTATGCCAAAAGCTGTAATAACCAACGAACTTATCAATAGGGAAATCAGAAGTAATGCTTGTAAAAGTAATCATGTAATACGTGATTAGTGATTGTTACTATGATGTATTAGTGATAGTTACTATACGCGATTAGTGATTGTTAATATACGGGGGGAATGTTAATCCCATCCTTAGCATACTTTAAGCAACACGTGCCCCATAGGTAGTGCTAAAGGAAAAATGAATTTTTGAAGATTGGAGCAATGTATACAGCTTTGAAAGCTTTGTGCGTTTTGAGCTATAACGCTGGAGGGGTGTCACGGGCACATGAGGTCGAACTAGAGAATATCTGTCTTGAAATGGACAATAATCAAATTGCAAAGTATCCATCTTTGAAAGAGGAAAACCTCTACAATCGATATTGCAACTCAAGGGAGATCAAGCAGTCGAAACCCAGATTTTGAATTTCTTTTGTTTTTAATGTTTGTAATATTTTATTGTTCTTATTTTAATGTTCTAGTTTTGTATTGTGGTTTGTATGAAAATTGTTACTATTTTATCTTTTTTGTAATTACTTACTGCTCCAATTTCAAACATTTTGTGATGTATGGAAGCCAACTATGTAGAATCAAAAGCTTCTGTAATAAAAAACTATATATTCAGGTATTACATAATAGTTCACCGTAACCCGATAAGAAAGCAAACACCGATAAAGAAAGACATTATTAACGGTAACTGTAAAAATAACAGCAAAATTTAGGATCTTTAGTGTGTTAAACACAGCAGTTCTTACATTTTTTAATTTATTTAATATAAATATTTTAATAAATTATGAAGATATTTTTTAATTTTACAAACTTTTATGCATTGTTATTCACTCACATAATTCGGTCTATTACGATAGTCTTCCCATATAATTAGGATGAATTTTGCATTTGTTTACTAAAGTTGCGTTTACCAATATCTTTTTCTTTTTCAATAATATAAAACGTTGACTAATACAAGTAAAATATATCATTTTGCGATTTATTTATAGTCAGTGCTTCTAAATTCTTTCTAAAATTATACAACATTACTAATGCATTTTGACATAAACTGCCATTGTATTTTTCTTCAGAACGTGAATTAAACATTCGGCTCATAGAATAAAACATATAAAGTTCAAGAAATACAGTATACACTCACAGTTTCCTGTTGAATAATCGATAAAGGCTACCTAGACATCACGTTCCTAGTAACAGATGGAATCGTTAAGATTTTTTTTTTCAACCAAATCGATTTTTTTCAATAGGTGTAGTAAGCTGGGAAATTTCTTTCCGAACCAGGTATGTTTCATAATGCAATTTTGTTCCCATGAGTCATTGGATTTTGTTACTAATTAAGTCACTTCCCAGAAAGGTAATAACAGAGGGAACAACACTAATTTGTCATAGTAAACTGATGGATAGGATATGTATTAATTTGGTCAATTTTATTCTTAATTTGTTAGATGTCCCCAGGTGATTTCAAATAAAATTAACTGAAAGAGCCATAGCTCCTTTCGTGACTTATAATTACCAATATAGCATCCTTTATGCAATTAACCATAAAACAAAAAGATTTACTCCCTTTAGAATAAATTATTTAAAGTAGCATATATTTAAGCAAAATAAATGTACAAATGAATTGAAAAGATAATTTTGGAATTGCGTATATTAGAAAATAAGGTTTTATATTATATTAAAGCAAAATAATTGTTTTATTATGCAAATAATTATAAAGAATGTCTGTAATTTTAAAATTGAGAGAAATTAAAAACTTCTTTGAAATTTCAAAATTTGAAAAAAAATGACCTTGGGAAATTATAAAATAAAATATATTTCTTGTTTAATATAATGTTAGTTTACAGATTTGAAATGATAATTATCTGGTATTTAATATAAAAATAAATATAATATATTTGAATATAAATATTTCACAAATTATTTTACTATTAAGTTGATTTCCATTTTTTCCCTTTTGTGTAGATATTTTATGTGTTTTTAAAAATGTATTGCTGAATATTACAATTCTAAATAATTGTAGTGTTTTGTTTGTCTCAATATATGATGCAGATGTTCACGAAAACATTATATTTATTCACAAATCACAAATCACGTTATATGTACATCATAAGACTGTAATCATTGTTCTAATGCTCCAAACCAAAACTGAATTCCCATGTTTTTCTATCTGATGTTGCCCCTTAAATAAGAGTTCTTTTATTCTGCCTGTTACCAGATACATTATAATAATCTTTCTAAAGTTACACCTTTAAAAATGATATAAAGAAAATACCTTTATAAGCAATAAAGACAAAGTTAACTTAAGTAAGGCATACGTTTGAATAATATTAAACACAGGTAGCTATTTCAAAGCTACGCACTAATTTCATATTTAATGCGTACGAAAGAAGAGGTTGATAAAAACAAACTAAGATAAGTTTATTTTATCATACATTTATGACTATGACTATTTGTAATAAAAAAAGAGGGAATAATTTTAAATTATGAAAAATATCTTACAAGATATTAATCTTACACTTACTATTGATCAAATCGTTCTAGCGTTAAGAAACGAAAATTCTTTTGTACAGATAAAGTAATATGTTTTTTTTTCTTGAAAAAAGTATTTTATTCTTTTTACATGGGGTGCTTAAATCTCTAATCCTTGAATCCTTTCTGTGAGTCGAGAATGTAGTTTTCGTTACTAATGTCTGGAAATTATTTATAAGTAGAAGAATTTCTGAACTAACGGAGACACAACTTCTAAAATTTCTTCTGTCTCTTAAGTGATATAGGTGATATTACAGTTTAACGGTTTTAACGTAGACGATAAATGTCAGTATACTTTATGTTATTGTCTGCTACCATACTGCCGTCGAAATATGGATCTGGTGATTTCAGTATCTTAATGACGCCAGATAGGGGAGTTTATTGTACCAAATTCCCATCTCTGGCAATTTCTGACATCAAAATGAAGCGAAAGTATTCTGTTATATATCTTAACCACAGTATCTTAGCTTCCATTATTGAAATCTTCCTCGTGTAGTTTAGCTAGTTCGTAACTTGGCAACTGGAAAATTATCTAAATATATATAATCCAAATATATATAACATTTTACAACATGTATTCAAGTGTCTATAAAAATATTAATAAATTAAAGAAATTATATATTATTTATAAACATAGCATTCTTAAAATTATGCTGAAAACACATACTTAAATGGTAGCTTTCATGCTAAACTTCCCGTAATTATTGCTATGTTTTAATATTTTTATCAGTAAACTCTTTCACATCTTCTTGCTTAATACTGGACTGGGTATCATTAGTTTTGTTTCTTGTAAAGCATAAGAACATAATGTGATAATGAGACATCAAAACTGGTACATTAACCTTAAACAAGTACTAGAATAAATTCCCAAATATTTAACTTTAACTTTTTGCATCATAGTTCATTTAAAATAAAATTAGTCAACAAACGGGTTTTAAAAAGACCAAATGACTCCACTAAAAACTGTAACCAGACAAGAAACATGACTCGAAATGACTAGTACAGCCATAAGTTCAAAGCCAACATAAGTAAGGCAAAATACTTCCTATTTGGACTACTATTTTTTCTACTTATATTGGATTTCCTTTTATTGTCTATGTATTACAACTTTTCTCTATACCAAATTTCAAGCGTCTCTCAACATCCTGTGCTTTATACAATTCTAACTTAAGGCTTCAGTTACCAAAAGTATCATTTCTAGCTATTAGGTTTTGTAGCAGTACTATGCATCATATAAATAAATAGTATTACTATAAAACACAATATAATATATTATAAAGAGTATTTATTATAAAACACAATATAATATACTATTTTACATTTAGATATTTTTAGATAGTTCCCTCATCAATGTTTTGAATCACCATGAATAAAATTATTGACCATAAAAAAATTATTTTACGTCTCTAATACGAATGATATTAAGGACGGTTAACTCCTAACCATTGAAATATATATAAGACAACTTTTAATATATATATATATATATATATATATATATATATATATATATATATATATATATATATATATATTTATATAATATATATATATATATATATATATATATATATTATATATATATATATATATATATATATTATATATATATATATATATATATATATTATATATATATATATATATATATATATATATATATATATATATATATATATATATATATATATATATATATTATATATATATACATATATATATATTATATATATATATATATATATATATATATATATATATATATATATATATATATATATATATATATATATATATATATATATATATATATATATATATATATATAATAAATTCCCTTAGCTTCAAAAGCACTTAATATAATAAATGAAAATTTTCCCTTTGTTTTTTGTCTAATGCAAGGAAAAAAATTAGTTTTGTGCTGAAACAGTCCTTGTGTTTTATCAAGCTTTTTCAAAATTATATCTTTGCTGAAGTAACATAAACAGTGCATTTACAGAGTAACAGATACTAAATCGTTGACTACAATAGACAATGTGGCGTCTGAGAACCATTTTCCTGGAGCTATTGACACGCTACACCCCTATAGTCTCACCCATCTCTTCTTCGCGTTTTTCATTACCGAAGAGAGAATGATTTCCAGAATCACGTTCTTCCATTTAAAGACCCCCAAAATAAAAATAGTTAAACGACACGGAAGTCGTTATAGAGTGAATTATTTCGCAGAAGATAGGTTTGCGAGGAAATTGGTCGACTAAAGGACAATTTTAATTTGCTGATGTAATAGCAGTATAAGCCAATATATTTGTTCTGGAAATTGAGTTGACTCTGCAAATAGGTCTCTTTGAACAGAACTACCAATTATAACTGCCAATTGCTTATTTTACTAGTTTCTATGTATGGTTTGATGAGTAATACGGTAAAGTATTTTTATAAGACATTTCAATGCATGTTAAATTTCGAAATAAGTATCTTTTGAAGAAACTAATTAATAAGAGGAATATCATCGTTCATAAGTTATTTTTTGTTCATATATAGTTACAGTAAAAATAACTGTTTTAGAAAAAAAACGTACGTTTAAACTGTTCAAAAACTGGTACACCAGCAAGAATTTCTTCAAAATTTCGTAAATCACTTGAACTAATTTTTTTAACTGTCAACGGTAATATACCACATTCTGGATTGAATAAATTTCAAGAAGAAACCAGTAATTATCCGATATATTGTATAGATCAACATCTGACCTTAGTGTTTTTTTTAAACTGTTTAAAAAATAATTTAACCTAAATAAATTAGAAATTTTCCTCTTACATTTACTTCTGTTATGTACAGCCAATAGGCAGTAACGATATAACGAATAAACGTCTCTTATTATATTTTCTGAAGTAAAACTGGTAGACTAATTCACTTAAGAATATCAAAAAAACCACTACAAAACCAAGTTTTTAAAATGTCAGATAAAGTAAAGCAAACAGCAATCATCAGAATTTGATATGAATTCTGAATAGGATTAGTATCAATGATAACATCCATTCTTTATTTGAGGAAATACCTTTCACTGTAAATTAACTTTAATTAATACATAGAGTTTTGTTCTGAAACAGAATTCTGATATCCTTATTATTCATGTATTCGATACGTGTAGTTAGATGAAGGTAATAAATGTAGGATTTAAATTAAACATTAAAAATACTTCTATATTATGTATTACATTGAGCCTAATAGTATTCGATTTGAATACTAAGTTTCAGAGTTGGTAAGTACAAAATTCGTGATTGATATTGCATTCTGAATTCTAGTAAAGGTTCAACACTGTAGATATATAATCCAATCAAATGTAAAACAGGCAATAGCTATGCCTTACATTGTCTAAATGTAATATTTAAATTAACTTTATCAGTTTATAATGCTTCCTAATACTATTCGATTTAAGTAGTAATTCTTCGAGATAGTAGGTACAAAATCAGTCATCAATATAGCATTTTGGATTCTAGAATCAATACTGTAGATATATCATCCAATCAAATTTATTCAGCAATAGCTATACATTCATAGTAATTGCTTAAATGTTAAATCTTAAGCGTTAAATTTAAGTAAAACTATGCATAAAAATTAGTTATATAGTTATTTATCTATAAATGATATTTATATAGTTATTTATCTATAAACTAAATTTATATAGTTATTTATATACATAAAATTTATCCACCGCCAAAGGTACAAAAACGATAAAATCTAAAGTTTTCTGTAAGGAGAAAACAAGAATTAAACAATATGTACAATAAATTTAAATTCTTGAAAATTAAATGAATTTGGTAGTATTTTTTTATTAGGAATTCCAGCTCATTCTGTTTGAGAGACGAGGTATTTGTAAATAACTTTTCTCTCATTAAATGCTAGCGGATCTCATTAAATCACGTTTTGTGTAAAATTGCGAGTATGGAGACTGTTAAATGAAAGCCCACTATGCGAGAATCGAGCGTTGCGTGTTATTAAAGCATTACGTTAATCAACCGAAATTTCACTTGTAAGACTGCGCCGAATGAAAATTAGAAAGTGGCTCCTTAACAGAATGCCAAATTTATTCGACTTTCTCTACGGAACAGACTCTACAATGGAATAAAAGATTTTCTTTTTCTTCTCAATAGAGAAAATAATAGTTTTCTTTTATAAATTTCTTAGACTTCACGTTCTATTGAAATACATAGTATGAAAAATCTAGTAAGAGTTATGCATTTTTTAGAAATTTAAATAATAATATCATGTTGCTTTTATAATAATAGTACCATGTTCTTTAACCCCTTGCTTGTGACGTCCGAACTCAGTTCGGGAAACAGAAATGAGCCAAGTTTTATATGCCCAACCTGAATTCTGGAAAGAAAAAAAAATCGGTGTTTCAATTCCGTGAAGCTCGAAGTCAGCTATTACAACGTAGTTTAACAATATGTAGTTTAACATTTTCATATGTAGTGTATAAGTAGTTTATGTAACATACATAATATGTAGTATATATAGTATATATGTAATATACTTAATATGTAGTATATGTAGTATATATATATATATATATATGTAATATATGTAATATACGTAATATGTAGTATATGTAATATACGTAATATGTAGTATATGTAATATACGTAATATGTAGTATAAATGTAATATACGTAATATGTAGTATAAATGTATTATACGTAATATGTAGTATAAGTAATATACGTAATATGTAGTATATGTAGTCTATGTAATATACGTAATATGTAGTATAAATGTATTATACGTAATATGTAGTATAAGTAATATACGTAATATGTAGTATATATAGTACATGTAATATACGTAATATGTAGTATATGTAGTATATATGTAATATACGTAATATGTAGTATATTTAATATACTTAATATGTAGTATATGTAATATACGTAATATGTAGTATATGTAGTATATGTAATATACTTAATATGTAGTCTATGTAATATACGTAATATGTAGTATATGTAGTATATGTAATATACTTAATATGTAGTATATGTAATATACTTAATATGTAGTATATGTAATATACGTAATATGTAGTATATGTAATATACGTAATATGTAGTATATATAGTATATGTAATATACATAATATGTAGTATATGTAGAACATGTAAGATAAGTAATATGTAGTATATATAATATACGTAATATGTAGTATATGTAAGATACGTAATATACGTAATATGTAGTAAAACTGGTGATACTTTCTCGAGAAAAACTCTTTAGTTTCGTATTATTTGTCGAATATTCTAAAGTATTTGTGAAATTCAGTTCGATTCAGAATCTGGGGGACATGAAATTCATCACATTTAATCTGCATAATAATATGGATGTATTAGTCTATTATATGTATCTTGAAAATTATGTCATTTGATTTATTTTGTTATAATTTGAGCAATAATTACTGTAATCCATTAATATTTCTCCTATTTATGAAAATATTGAATTTAGTAGTTATTTCATTTAATATTTTGTATATTTTAAGTAATATATTTCTAACATTTTGATGATAATAACGAATAAATTTTAAGAGAGGAAAAATTAATCTTTTTACACGTTTTTTAATATATTCTACTGGCATGGGATTAACGGTTATATTCCATGTGAATAACCGAAAACCACCCCCTAAAATTCAATGCTTTTTGTTTAAATATTAAGCGCACAGTTTATAGTTTAATTTTTTACAGCGGTTCATAATATGCTACTATCCCATACTAAAAGAAATAGAGACTATACAACAATTAAAATCTATAAAAGTTGCTTTTATAATATATACTTATATCTAAGGAAGTAATAGTATTCAAAAAATCTTTCCTCTAAAATTATTAAAACATTTTCAAAAGTTTCCTTTAAAAATACCATCTCAAACAGGAAAATAAGTATTTGAAGATTCTTTATTTGTGGTATGACTAGTACAAAATACTTTGAAATCGTATAATACGTTGATGGAATGGAATTCCATTAAAATACATGCTTATACAGATATTATATGGTATTCACATGTTAAAAAAATAAGTTAAATGAAAATATAATGATTTTATTGGAGGTACGAATGCAAAACTTGGATTTATATTCATGAATTCTTAAAATTTCTTATTATAAAATAGGAGTTCCAAGTATGAATCATTGACACAAATTTGTATCATGGAAATAATGATTTATTTGCTAAGCCGTTACTTATTATGGAATCATAAAGATTTTTAAAAACATATA
>CM063498.1:96341350-96373850 GCA_032207245.1 Pardosa pseudoannulata | reverse complement strand
TGTTATATATAAACATTTTTACATTAAAAAAATGAAAAGAGCAATTATAAAACTAATAATGCAACAACTAGTTTTTATTTGCCTAATTTTTTCCAAAATCTCTGTAGTAGGCAAGAACATTCGGCTTCGTTTTCCTGTATATACCGTTATTTTTGTACCCACAAACCAACCATGTTGTTACACTAACCAGTACCCGTGCTCAAGTATCAACCGTCAGTAAACGTACTAGTACCTGTCCCGCATACAATGTGTTAAAATTAATCCAACTGTAGAGCTTTATTCCTCTAATACATGAATTTCTAACACATATATAATTATGGTGGGCCCAATAGAAAACAAATATAAAATTTAACCTTTTATTACTTATGCTGGTATATAAAATACACCATATACAACAGAGGTAACCCACATTTTCCTAAATCACCACCTGTTGTACGAGGTAAAAATGTTTCAAGGCTCCCATTAAAATTGTAGTTAATTATATCAAATTTTATACTATTGTTGCAGATTATCTATACCTACTTGTCTGGATATGTATCTATACAGAATCACTAAGTAGATATTAATTAAAATATCTATCAAATGCAGAAAACAATAGTCTTTTGAAAAGGTAATATTTAGCCAAAAATAAATTTAAAAAACAGTAGTGCGGTTGAGAATGGTAGATCTTCAAGAATTTATTAATAAAGAGTTTTAATTCCATTAACACCCTTCAAAAGCATTTGTGATGTGCAGTCTGTTAGTAAATTATATACGACATTGAAAACACGCTGAGCCAAATGCAATGAAATGAATGCAAATAAAACTTTCTGAAGTCTAACTCAAGGGTCACAAAATTTAAAATTTAAAACAAATATCGCATATATATTAGTAAATGCAATGCTCTTTAATTAATTTATTGATATTTTTTATTAGATAGCTAGATAAAAATGTTTATTCCTGAGAACAGTTGGTATTTCCAAAGTATTTTAATAATTTTCTAAATATGTAGTTACATTATAACCAATCATCTGAACAGCATTGAATTCCCCCTACTGTTTGTCTGTCCATTCGCTTAAGTGCTTCAAAACAGTAATCACCCCAAAAGTAAACAGTGAGACCTAGTACTAACCAATAAAAGAAAAACCTCCTTATTGTCTTAATTTTATATCTAAACAAAAATTTTTATTTTTGTATTTGAGATGAGAGAATTTTTTATGTTTCCTCTATAAATAATTACTAAAATGTCTGTAGTGTTTTTGAATTTAATATATAATATTTTCTTCTATTGTTTTTTTCATTATTTCTTTTTCCTACTGGAAATGGATAAAATCTAAATAGGGATTTTTTTTTAGTTCAAATTAAAAAACAAAAAAAATTATTTCTAAATAAATTTTGCGTTATTTACGTTCGATATTTTTTTTCCTTTATTTTGCTTAAAAATATGATTATATTAAATAATTTAAAACATATTTTTTTTTACAATGAAATTTTATCGAAAAAAAAATGCAGGCAATTAATTTAAAATAATTATAAAAATAGTATTTATATATTATAAATAATTTATAAATATAATTTTTTACTAAATATTTTTAAACTATAAAAAACAAATATTAATTTTTCTATATTTTGAAAAATTTTGTTTTTTTCAAAATTATTTTATACTTTTCATTTAAATATTTTTTCTTACTTTTTTATATTAAATTTATATATCTATAATTATTTGATTATAAATTTGCTACATTTTCGTTTTAACAAATATTAATTTTTACGATATTCTTTATAATAAATAATTTTTTATTTTTTTTTTAATTTTTAATTTTTTAAAAAAAAATTATTTATTTTCTAAAATAAAATAATATTTATATACTAATGTAAATTTTTTTTTTTTAAATTTAAAATTTATGATATTTTTGTTTTTTAAAAATAAAATTTTTGTTCAGAATAAACATATAATTTTTAAATCACAGTTTAGAATAAATATATTTTTTCAGTAATTTTTACTTTTAATATAATATCTTTAAAAAAATTAATAATTTAATTTCTTTAATTATTGTGGCATTAAAAAAGTTTATAAAATTTTAATTATTCTAAAATGTTATACATAAATTATTAATTGTACTAATATATAATTTAAAACAAATTATATGTAAAAAAATTTAGATCTTATTAGAAAAATTGATAAGTTATTTTTTGTATTTTTTTATTATAAATTATTTTTTTTTTTTTAATTTTTTTAGTATTCATTTATTTGTTTTTTTTATTTTATAAAGAAATTTTTTAACTTTTTTTTATTTTAAATAATTTTTACCAGATAGATTTAAAATAATTTTCTAAAAATTTTTTTAAATTTTTTTTTCAGTTATAATATATATATAATATAATTTATATAATATTATATATATATATATATTATATATTATATATATTTATATATATATTATATATATATATATATATATTAATATATATAATACTATAGATTAAAAAAAAGGAGAGATTTTTTTTTTATTTTTTTTTTTATTTTAATTTTTTATTTTTTTTTTATTTATTTTTTTTAATTTTTTTTTCTTTTTCTATTTACAAAGAAATGCTTTTTTAAAAAATAAATAATATATAAAAGATTTTAATATAATTATTAAAGGGTTTAATAATAAATTTTTAATTTTATTTAAATAAATAGATAATATATTATTTTTTTAATTTTTTAATATTCCTTTTTTAAATAATCAATCTCAGTTGCTTTAAATAATGTATATTTTAATTAAATAAAATATTATGTTATATTATATAAATATATAAATTATAATTATATATATATATTTATATTATATATATATATATATATATATATATAATATATATATAAATATATTTTTTATATATATAGAAGAGATTTTTTTCAGATATTATACAGTTAAAGAAATCTCTTTTGCTCAATCATAATAGTTTTCAACATACATTAAAAAAAAAATCTTTTTTTTTTTTTCCAAAAATTGTAATAATAATAGATGTTTAAAATTAGAAATAGTTTTTTTTTTTTGACAATTTATAATAATATACTATATTTACAATAAATATATAATATAAATGTATAAAAGATATCGATTTTTTTTTATTACTTTGTGAAATAGATATCCAACAATCAGTTTTTGCAAATAAAATGCCTAGAAACAATAGGCATAGATCGCCCAAATATTATATATTTATATATATAATAATATGCATATATATAATATATTATATATATTTATATATATATAAATAATATATATATAATATAATAGATAGATAGATTAATAAATAAAATTTCAATCTTTGTAAATATAATAGATTTCTTATTTTTTTACAAAATTTTTAATTTTTTTTCCAATTTTTTATTCAGTTAAATCATTTATTTAATATACTTAAAAAATCTTTATGTTAATATATATATATTAATAGATAAAGTAATATAATAATTTTTATTTTATATTTAATAAAAATATTTGTAGAAAAATATATTTCTATTTCATTTTTAAATATATTCGTAATTTAAAAAGTTTCATTTTTTTCCTTCTCTTTTTTATTTCCAATCCATTTTTCTTTTTTTATACTTTTTATATTATTTTATTTTATTCTATTTATATTATATATATATAATTATTATATATATATATTATTATATATATATATAGATAGATAGATGAATTCTGTCTATTTTTTTTACTTTTTATAAAGAAATATTATTTTTAATTTTTAAATTTAAAAAAATAAAAATCCTCGCATAATTTCCCTTCTATTATTTTTCCCTTTGCCTATAATAATATAATATATTATTAATATATAATTATATATATATATATATATATATATATATATATATATATATATATATTTTATATTATATAAAAGAGATCTGTTAAGGGTTTTAATTGTACATTTATATTTTTACAATAGATTTCAGGATTTATCCATTTTAAAAATTATTTGCCTTCAATTCAGTTCCTTCTCTCAAATTATATATAATATATTATTACATACATATATACATGCATGAATGCTTATATATATATATATATATATATATATATATATATATATATATATATTATATATATATATATATATATATATAATATAGTTAGATAGATAGATAGATAGAGAGAGATTCTGTTTCAAGGGTTTTACTTTGTACATAAAGAAATAGATATCTTTCGTAATTTTACAATAGATTTCAGGATAATATCCATTTTAAAAAATCCTTGCATTTAAATATCAGTCCCTTCCAATCCCAGTTGCCAGTTCCAATCTCAGTTGCTCAAATCATGCCTATAATAATATATTATTACATACATATATACATGCATGAATGCTTATATATATATATATATATATATATATATATATATATATATATAATATATATATATATATATATATAATATTATAATATTATATAATATAAAGTATAATATATATATATATATATTTATATATATATAAGTATAGATAGATAATAGATAGAGAGAGAGAGATTCTGTTTCAAGGGTTTTACTTTTTACATAAAGAAATAGATATCTTTCGTAATTTTACAATAGATTTCAGGATAATATCCATTTTTAAAAAATCCTCGCATTTAAATATCAGTCCCCTTCCAATCCCAGTTGCCAGTTCCAATCTCAGTTGCTCAAATCATGCCTATAATAATATATTATTACATACATATATACATGCATGAATGCTTATATATATATATATATATATATATATATATATATATATATATATATATATATAGAAAGAGAGAGATTCTGTTTCAAGGGTTTTACTTTGTACATAAAGAAATAGATATCTTTCGTAATTTTACAATAGATTTCAGGATAATATCCATTTTAAAAAATCCTTGCATTTAAATATCAGTCCCTTCCAATCCCAGTTGCCAGTTCCAATCTCAGTTGCTCAAATCATGTCTATAATAATATACTAAATTTAAAAAAATACATATATATATATTATATATATATAATATAATATTTATTTATATATTATTTATATATATGTAAAGATAATATAGTAAGATTCTGTTCAAAAAATAAAAGAAAATATCGTATTTTAAAATATTTGGATAATGTTTTTTAAAAAAATAAATAAAAATATAATATAAAAATAATATATAATAATAAATATATATATAAATATATATAAATATAATATAAAAAATATATATAATAGATAGAAATAGATAGATAGAAAAAGATAAAAAACAAAATTCTGTCCATTTACTTTGTACATAAAAATAGTTGCATTTTTTAAAATCCTATTTTTTTTTTTTTTTTTATTTTTTTTTTGTTTTTGCTTCCATTTCTTTTTCTTGATAGATATTTTTAAAATAAAAAATTTTTTTTTTTGTTTCTTTTAGAAGAAAAAAAAAAGGAAACCACTTTTTATTTTATATATAAAATTTTTTTTTTATCTTTTTTTTATGTATTTTAGAAAGTTTTTAAAAAAAAAAAAAAAAAAATATTTTATTTTTTAAAAAATAAACTATAAATACGTTTTTTTATAAATTGTTGTTCATCTTTATGATTAAGCTGAACTAAAATATTTTTACCTTAACACATGGTGTGCGGGATACTAAATAGTACGTTTTCTGATTATTGATACTTGAGAACCGGTCACCTACTAGTACGGGGGGTTAGTGTAACAACATGGTTTGTTTGTGAGTACAAAAATAATGGAGACAGGAAACTTTACGAAGGTTCTTGTCTACTACATAGATTTCTGTAAGAAAATAATTTAAAAATTATTACATAAAAAAAATAGTTTTTACATCAGTTGCATAAAACCACAGAACATTAAAAACACATACTATATTTCTATTGAATTTTTTTTCATTTTAAATTCTATTTTTAAAATTTTTATATTATAATTTATTTTTTACTTTTTTTTATCCGCTAAGAAATATATTTTTTTTACTTACAACATCTTTATGGTTTGTTTATATATATTTGTTTTATATGTATATATATATATAGATATATAATATTATATAATATATATATATTATAATATATATGATATATATATTTGTTTATATATTTCAATATTAAATACGAAAAGTTGGTTAAAAAATTAAATAATTTTCGATCTATTGAGATTTAACTAAATAACTAAATTTGCGACTAAAACATTTCGCTGCAAAATGTATCCACACACAATATGTTAATAGCATTGTAATAATAAATTGTTTTATATTAATAGCAATGTATTGTACATGTAAAATTCTCTATAACGCTTAAAAAGCATTAAATTTCTCACAATCATTGTTATCATCATCGACTACTTTTTTTATTTAAAAATAATTCTTTATATAAAACTTACATTTCTTAAAAGAATTTCGAAAATAATAGTTTTCTAGCTGATTCAAAAGTTCATCATTTCAGTATATTCCAAGTTCTATTAATTTTTTTTATTTATGGCCACTGAAAATGTAAATATTGGAGTTTTTTTTTTTTAAGATTCTTTTTTTCCGAATGACTTGCATGTATTTGAAATAATAAATTTTTTTTTATATGAATGTATTTTTACATTCTGTCTTTTAGAATTATTTCGAATCATATTGATTTATTTTGTATATCTATTTCATAAGAGACAATGTAATTGTGGGATAGTTAACTGATGATTAATGTAGAATAAAGAGGAATTTTGTTATTATCAGTCAACTAAAACAAATATAAATTTACGAGCACAAAATTACTTAGTACATAAAACACGATTATCTTTCGTCAACTTTCGAGTAAGTAGATTATATACACATTTTATAATAATTTTTTTTTTGTATTTTATTACTTTTAATGATGTTACAATTGTTTGGATATTTTCAAACTAGCATATAACTCGTCATATGAGGGAGTAAAATTTTTAATTTTCCAGAGATTGTAAAGTACCCTATGAGACAATTAAAAAAATTCTTTGTTTTTTGGCTGAGAATTATCTGATACACGCTCTTCATAACATTTTCTAAAAACTCACACAAATCCAAATCAAAAATAAGTATATTTTTTTAAAACGCTAGATATTTATTAGTCTGTGAAATAGACTCCAAGACTTTTATAAAAATAATTTGTTGTGAATAACGGTGATAAAATTTTCATTGCAAGAAAAAATAATCGATGATTAAATTTAAAATTATCACTTATGTACCTCATCTATTATTTAAGCCAAATATAAAAGAAAAATATTTAGGTAATATCTAAGTTCAGTGATAAAATGCATGAAAATAATGCAGACGATATTTAAATAATTTGAAGTAAGAATTGCTTAAATGAGATGGTTAAAGGAATAACGTCATAATGCTAGAAAGAAATGTTATTTTTACTGTAATTATTTAAAATAACCCTCAATAATATGTGATCTTAATAATGTTTAATAACTATATCATGGGGAAAATAAAAAAACGGCTTTGAAATAATGATTAAAAAAGCTAAAAACTGGGTATTAAAAATATTTTTAAAATTTTAATTTTAAAATTTTTTTATGTTTTAAAAAAATTTAAAATTAAATATTTTATATAAAACAATCCTTTTATTTTATAAAATGAATTTAAATTTTATATGTGATCCTTACATAAGTTATATATGTTATAATTAAAACAATATTTATATAAATGTTGTATAGTTATTTAATCAAGTTTACTAAAAATTAATCTCCAATAAATCAGATGAAAAAATAAAACAATTAAACTTAAATTCATTTTGATTTATAATCCGTTTACAATACATGATAATCTTCAATCAAAGTCTTAATTTATAGCTGTAAAAGAATCTTTTACAGCTATATAATCTAAAAAAACTACTATCCAAAGATGTTCTAATTATGGTACATAATCCATAATTATCTGTAATATTCATGTTATAATGAGAACAGGAAGATATTATATCAGATTTGTTTCACTTTTTGATTTAGTCTATTTAAATACCTGCATGATGATAATACCTCTTATGATTAGAAAACTTTAAGTTTTACCTAGAAGAAATTTGCATTAAAAGATATTCTAATGATATATACTCCAAAGTCTACTTATCAGGAGTTAATGTTTTATTGAATTGTTTCAAAGAATAGATGTACTGTTTCAAACTCTAATTCAGTTTTCCTTGATTATTTTTATTTTGAGGGCTTTTCAGACATTTAAGTATAAATACATATCCAACATTTTTGGTGCAATGTAAAAGCTCATAGTACAGAAACTCGGTAAGCTTATATATTTGCATTTACTTAGAACAGTGAAAAAATATTTTTAGACAAAATATGCATTTCTTCGTGTGCAAAAAAAATATGTCCTACTTTGAACGTATAAAGTTTTCAAAAATGCTTTCTATTTGCATTTTTTTAGCTTAAAATATACTGTAGAGCATTTTAGAATAGTATGCCCCATACCGCTAGCTCCTGCAATGATTTCATATCAAAACACATTTTTGAATATACAGGGTGTCTATAAAAGAACTCCTTTTAAAATTCATATCTCACTAACTATAAAGATAGCAAAATTTAGTCGATTTCTCTGAAAAGAGTAGCTCAAAAAGTTTTACTCATATCATTTGGGAATGTTTGTATCAATATGGCTGCGCTTCAGGGCTTGACCTCGAATGACGTCATATTTAAATGATACTCCGCATAAACTCAATGTGTTATTTGGCTCATAGAAACAAAGTCTGTAGTTACCGTACAAAGAAACTTTCGACAATATGGTGTTAATTCTGACAAAACCATTCGTCAATGGTTCAGTGCATTTAAGGAAACAGGGAATGTTTTGAAGCAAAAGTCTAGGCCGAGTGTGTCTCAAGAGAAAGTGGACAAACTCCGTTGGATTTTTTCTTGGGGGCATATCAAGAATCTTGTGTATGCAGAGAAAATTCATGATGTTCAACATCTCAAACGAATAGTCAATTGTGTGGCAACCGTAGACATGCTCTAAGGGTATAAATATATACCGTTTTAGACTTCTGCCGTGCCACTAACGGGGCTCATATAGAACTTTACTAGTGTTAAAAAAAACTTGAATGTAAGCTTGCCAGTCATGTATAATACTGTATGTATGTTTTTTATTTCATTAAAATATTTTGCCTCAAAACTCCGGAGTTCTTTTATAGAATATATTTCGTCATGCATTTCCATCTCTGTATTTGAATTTTAGAGCATTTCATGAACTGTGAATTTTTTATGATATACTATTGTTGAAAATACATTCTACATGCAAAGGTACCAAAATTTTTTTACAGTATTTTCCTCTAATTAAGCAATTAAAAACTCCTTTGCATTACAGAAAGTTTCATGAAAAGAACCTTTTGTGTACATAATGAATTTTTTTTTATTGTGGATACCTCTAAATTTTTTATGTAGTCCAGAGTAGAGTTATAAATTATTTTTTCAATTTTTTATGTGAAAGGCAGAAAAAAATTGGTCAGAATGGAGTTAATGATAATGCATCAGTTACACATATTTTAAGCTGTGAATTTCGAATACTATTAAACAAAATATTATACTAGTTTTCACAAAATTAATAATCTTTTCTTGATTATTCCATATAAATAAAAATTATGCAAGACTCCATATGGATAAAAACTACAAGATACAAATCAATAAATGACTTTTTTGATCCCGTTACATTGTTCCCACTTTCTTGTTTAATCTCGTAAATATTACAACATTATGTTTTAGACATATTTTTATAACTTTAGATGAAGTTGATTGTTTTTGATATGGTATGCCTTTTACTTAACTTCTGCATAGTGTTAGTTTACTTCCGTGAAACTGGTGTAGGATTTTGTGTAATGTTATATAAAAGTAGTTTTTATTTGCGAAATACCTATTTTCTAGAATCAATATTTGCTTGTATGTTTGTTTTCTTTCGTAATAAGATTTGACGGAACAACATACCTTTAAAATGTCAGAAACGAGCCTAAGTTACAAAAATAATTTTCACCCAAAAAAATTACAAGTATGAATTAACTTTCAATTTCTGTTTACATTTCCCTGTAGAATGATAATTTTTGTCACTTGTTTTAAAACGGAAACAGCAATTTTTCAGTAAAATATCTCTTTACTTCACTACAAATGTTTTTTTTTCTTTTTGCATTTTTTATTTAACTTCTTACAAATTTCTGTAATTTGTTGATAAAATAGTTTATAATAAAACCGCATATATTTTTTTCAAACGTTAATCTTTTAGTTGAGTCGCATAGTAACCAATACAACAATAGATTGAAAAAATAAAATATTGAGCAAACTTAAACAACTGCTTTATATAAATCGAGTTTAGTATAAGTAAAGTTCCTGATTTAGATATGTATCTATAAAAATATAAAACATACAATTAAAAATTAAGGATTTTAATTAATAAGCAAAGTGGTGAAATTATTTCCTCACAATAGTATGGATACGATTTCTATTAAAGTTTTTAAAATGACTCTCGGGCTTTTTAAATTGGTCTCGGACTGATAATTCGATCGGGACCTACATCTTAAAGTCTAATTCGATCATATAAAAATTTTCTAGCCAGTAGCAGGAATCAATAATTTAACTTCAATACTGAAATTTAGCGTACTTACTGTGTGATAATCTTCCAGTAAAATAAATTATTTCAAAAAACCATTGTTAATATCCATTATAAATTTATTTTCCTTAACTATACATTGCCATCAAATATAAATTTTAACATTTAGTATAATACTTTTCTCAAAGGTACAGTTGAAACGGAGTAACTAGAAAAAACAGAATCTCTGTAGAATTTAACCTATTAAAACATCCAGTTTCTTTAAATGGGACACTGCACCAATGGTACTTTTAATTTCCTTGAAAATTAATTCCAATTTAAGTGACAGGGGAACCAAAGCTAAATGAAAGATCTTTCATTCCCTGGCGGACAAGAATGTAGGGTGTTTGAAGAAGTCGTTTTCTCCACATGATATGCAATATTCGCCATTATTCAGTCCAGTTTTCATTAAGCTCCTGGAGAGGTTCTTGAAATTACGTATTTAACTTAATGACTTGCTAGGGCAAAAGAGGTAATAAGGCCGTAATTGAAATCTAAAAAGATTTTGTCTTCAAGACTAGGATTTTTAGACAAAACAATACCGTATTTTGTCCTTAAGGACTCTCTATTATTTCAATATACATTAATATTTTTGAGAAGTATAATTGGAAAGTCTTTGGTTCTTCCTTTTATTTGTCATCAGTGATAATGACGATTGAATTCTAGAGTATTTGGCATCAAAGTTTGGTTTTTAGCAATAATATTTTGGGGGAATCTGAAAATGTTATATAAGTTTCTTATTGAGGCTACTGTTGGCTTTTTTCTCAGCAAAATTTAACAGAAAATTTAACATTTCCATCTTTAAATTTAAAAAAAAAATAGGTAAAAGCAAAAGGCTTTTAATTTTGAATGTACATCATTCAAAATTAAATGCAATTATTATCCCACCATACAGCTATTACTAATATACCTTTATGTACAATATTTACTTTGTTCTGCAATACAAAAGCGAACTTGTAAGTAAGTCACTTACAAGTTCGAACAAGCTGTAACGAACAAGCTGAAGGAAGAGCAGCGCCCTTCAGCAGTAAAACAAAAATGATATTGTTAAATACCCAAGTGAAAATTTTATATATTTTCATTGTTTCCTTCATCTTGATGTTTAAAAGCATGAAATGCAAGCAAAATGGAAATTATAGCATTACAAATTAAGCAAAATATCCAAATATTCTACACGATATTTTCCTCAACAATTTCTTAAGAGGTAATTAATTGTGTTACAAATATTCATCTTTTAAATTAATTAAAGTTAAATTAAACCTCTAAATACAATCAAGACAGTGTATGCATAATATATATGCACACATTGCATGCGCGAGTGATAAAGCTATCTATAAAAATAATGTATCTATGACAACATTTTTACATTTTTTGTAGTAATGTATATAGCTGTAAAGATAAAGTTTCTGTGAGTTAATAGTTCTTAAGCAATAATACGAGATTTACTCAACGATTTCTTTTGTCACAACAAATACTTTGTGTCGCTGCTAATTTCCTCGTGGTGTGAATTAAATAGAGCTTTTACATTTTCTTATAATAGTATGTTCTTATAATATATAGTTTCTTATAATAATTTCTTATAATATTCTTATCTATAAAAATAATGTGTCTATGACAACATTTTTACATTTTTTGTAGTAATGTGTATAGCTGTAAATATAAAGTTTCTTTGAGTTAATAGTTCTTAAGCAATAATACGAAATTTACTCAATGATTTCTTTTGTCACAACAAATACTTTGTGTCGCTGCTAATTTCCTCGTGGTGTGAATTAAATAGAGCTTTTACATTTTCTTATAATAGTATGTTCTTATATATAGTTTCTTATAATAATTTCTTATAATATTCTTATCTATAAAAATAATGTGTCTATGACAAAATTTTTACATTTTTTGTAGTAATGTATATAGCTGTAAAGATAAAGTTTCTTTGAGTTAATAGTTCTTAAGCAATAATACGAGATTTACTCAACGATATCTTTTGTCACAACAACTACTTTTGTTGCTGCTAATTTCCTCGTGGTGTGAATGAAATAGAACTTTTACATTTTCTTATAATAGTATGTTCTTATAATATATAGTTTCTTATAATAATTTCTTATAATATTCTTATCTATAAAAATAATGTGTCTATGACAACATTTTTACATTTTTTGTAGTAATGTATATAGCTGTAAAGATAAAGTTTCTTTAAGTTAATAGTTCTTAAGCAATAATACGAGATTTACTCAACGATTTCTTTTGTCACAACTACTACTTTGTGTCGCTGCTAATTCCCTCGTGGTGTGAATGAAATAGAGCTTTTACATTTTCTTATAATAGTTTTCTGGTATTTTTAAAAGGATTTCATTGAACTAATATTATACCTTTATTAGGATCTAAAACAGGATATATGAGCTTGTAATACATGGTTTTATCATCTGGTATTCTATAAATGTCATTCTCTGAAAATAGAAATCTCTTTAAGTCAGTAGTTTTTATCTATCCCAAGTTTCACGTTTTCTGATGTTTTCTAGAAGCCATTAATGTCATGGGATTATTGTAAAATGAAGAATACTTATTTTTGGTGTCATATGTATGACAAATATAGAAATGATGATAATATAAAGCTTATTAAGATATTTTGAGTATAATTGCTAAATACTATTTTCAGTCAGTTTGTAGAATTATAAAGCTATTATTTTTCTCTATGTCAAAAATATTTCGTAGATATGTAAGTACTAAATACGAATCCCAATTTTGAAACTAAATTTGTAATTATTGTCATTTTTTTGTTGTAAAGCAGAAAGGTAAACTTTTTTCCAGATCAGGGATATCGTTTTAAAGATTTTTCTGTTGTTCTTACCATATTATTGACCAAATATAAGTTTCATTTAAGGCATAGAAGGAGTTATTGAAACGGAGATACTATTGTAATGTATTTCGTAGATAGAAACATAGCAAGTGATGCTGGTAATGAAATAGAAACACTTATATAATTAAGAAAATAGAGACACTATTATATGTAATGGGTGTACGTATCAGATAGATAATTAAATGGATATGCTGGAATATTTAATAGGCTTTAATCATTCTCAGAGAAAGAGTTACTGAAACGGAGACACTATTATAATGAATTTCGTAGATAGAAACATTGCAGGTGATGTTGATAATTAAATGAAAACACTTATATAATTAAGAAAATAGAGACACTGTTATATTTAATATGTGTACGTATCAGATAGATAATTAAAGGGATATGCTGGTATATTTAATAGGCTTTCAGCATTGCCAGAGAAAGAGTTATTGAAACGGAGACACTATTTTGTTAGTTCGGATCAGGAGACAAAATAGTTAAATTGACATGCTATTGTATTTAATAGGCAGAAAATACAATCAGAAGGAGTATAATTGCTAAATACTATTTTCAGTCAGTTTGTAGAATTATAAATCTATTATTTTCCTGTATGTCAAAATTATTTCGTAGATATGTAGGTACTAAATACGAATCCCAATTTTGAAACTAAATTTGTAATTATTGTCATTTTTTGTTGTAAAGCAGAAAGGTAAATTTTTTTCCAAATCAGGGATACCGTTTTAAAGATTTTTCTGTTGTTTTTACCATATTATTGAACAAATATTTAAGTCCCATTTAAGGCATCCAATTGAATTATTTTGTTACATAGTTTATGTTGGTTTGTTCCAAAGTATATTTATATTTATGGGATTTAAAAAGTTGAAAATACAAATTGAAGTATGCCATCCATTTTCAAAAGAGTTTACATCCTTCTCTGAATTATAAGAGAATCAATATATTACCCGTTTTTTACTACTTCTTATGTATTGGAAAACTCTAAATATTTATTGCCTCAGAATGTTTATTCTCCAATAAATTACTATCAAACTGTATTTTTCGTTGTGTTTTAATGTTGATGGTAATCGATTATTGCAAAGCACTCTGAAGTTTACGAGATAAAATGGAGACGGTAACGTATTTTCCAGTTTAAATAAGCTGTCAGATAGATAAACTAATGAAGTGTAATTAGCAGGTATAAAAAGTGTTGAAAATATACATCACAAAATCCTCCCCGTATTTAGTGAAATTCTCAATAAAACATAAAAATTAAAATACTTAGTAAATTACAAAACGATAGTGAAATTAATTTGTTAGTGTTACAAAAAGCTGAAATCTGATCTAAGAAACTAATGAAATGCAGACTGTAATATATTTAGTTAGTGTAAAATTCAATGAAGACTGTAATGTATTTCGTAGATAGAAACACTGCAGGTGATGTTGATAATTAAATGGAAACACTTATATAATTAAGAAAATAGAGACACTATTATAATTAATGGGTGTACGTATCAGACAGATAATTAAAGGGATATGCTGGTATATTTAATAGGCTTTAAATATTGCCAGAGAAAGAGTTATTGAAACTGACACACTATTGTAATGTATTTCGTAGATAGAAGCACTGCAGGTGATGTTGGTAATGAAATGGAAACACTTATATAGTTAAGAAAATAGAGACACTATTATAATTAATGGGTGTACGTATCAGACAGATAATTAAAGGGATATGCTGGTATATTTAATAGGCTTTAAATATTGCCAGAGAAAGAGTTATTGAAACGGAGACATTATTGTAATGTATTTCATAGATAGAAACACTGCAGGTGATGTTGGTAATGAAATGGAAACACTTATATAACTAAGAATATAGAGACACGATTGTACTTAATAGGTCTATGTATCAGATAGATAATTAAATGGATATGATGGTATATTTAATAGGCTTAAGGCGATGGTGGGCATTCAAATTCTCTAAAATCGACTGAAAATTCAAATTTTCGATTTTAGTGAATAGTGAAAGAATATATCATTAGGAACATGGAGCAAAAAGAATTTTTTCATTTCCATCATTTTATTATTACCTATGGGCGTAATAAGCTTATCATTACTTATGAGTATAGCAATAATAACTTCAAATGGTGTTTACTCAGAAGTAAAATTTTCATGTATTAAAAATGTTTAAAGTACTCAAGGTGCATTGAAAATAGATCATTGTCTCTGAAATTCCAGTATTATTTACGTTAGAGTTTATAAAATAAAGTCTAGTTGAAACGGGTATGATTTGAAGCATATAATATGTTAGTTATGCATTTTAATTAACCCCTATAGCTGTTTATTCTGCAAAATATGGATATCATCATCATAATTATTTTTTTCTCTTTATATTTTCGATGAATGTTTATGGAAACAACTACATTTTTTGTAAAGTCTATAAGGCATATTTAACATTTTTGTTATAATATTTTATTCAAAATTGATGCGCCTGGAGCATTTTCAATTCAGCTAATTATAAAACAATTAATAATTAATAACTCTAAAACTAATTAATATTTTGCCTTCAAATTTTTAAATTATTTATATCTCAATAGCACTAATAACATAGTCAATCTTCAAGGAAATTCATTTAAAAGAAAAAAAGTTTGCTCGAAAAGTCCACTGTCGCCTTAAAACATTGTCAGAGAAAGAGTTATTGAAACGGAGGCACTATTCTGCTAGTTTGGATCCGGAGACAAAATAGTTAAATTGACATGCTACTGTATTTAATAGACAGAAAATACTATAAGAAGGAGAAATTATGAAATGTGTATGATACTGTAGTAAGCAGTCTCTAAACGTAGTCAGTGTTGTTAAAAAAATAATAAAAAGGCAGACATTAATGTCTGTTGTAGACGGTAAATGATGGGAGAATGAAGTTTAATGGAATGGAAGAGCCATAGTATTTAAGAGACTTAAGACGATAAAAAATAATGAAATAGACAAGCTATTCTATTTATCAGGCATAAAACTTTCTAGATGAAAAATATGGTGAATTAAATGCTAGTGCATGCAGTGTATTGTTTAGCTTTTGAGAATACGGTGATTAATGTTTCATAATTGAAGATATATTTATAACTAGACATGCTGTTTAAAATCTAGACCAAATATCTTTTCGAATTTCCACTTTAAGAATGAGACTATATATCAAGCATAATATTTCCATATATTTAATTACCAGAAAGCATAAATGAACGAGAAAAACTGCCAGCGAGGTTCACATCAAATATATATTTAATAACGTACACAGTTCATTACATAAACATTTAATAGTAGTATATATTATGTAATCTATTTTAATCTTAAAATGTAAAACAGTATTTGTTTTTTAAAAGTTAAATTGTTCATAAATTAATCTAATTTTAAGTATAGAGATTTAGACATAAAATTTGCTTTTTTTTATTATTTGCACACAAAGAAAAGGAAAATATAAGAATATTGACTATTTGATTAATTATTTATGTGAAAAAGTTCATGAAATTTTAATAAAATAAACAACTATTTTACACGCGCCTTTTAAAACAATTACGTCTTAGAAGAATCTGAGAGTTCCCAAAAAAATTTTTTTCTGTCACACAAGTCTTCAAAAATAACATTTCGTTTACTAAAAGATATCTTTCCTGCTAAAATAAAAATCCTAAAACGATTTCCATACGTGCATAAGTGGCGTTCCCTCTCCCCTTCCCTTTTCAAATAAAGAGACAGAAAATTTATTTTTTTTCTGGGGGAATAATAGCAAAAGAGTGGGGGTCTAACAAACGGGAAATTCCGTTCTTAAAGGTTTTATTGTTCTGCGTATAACAGTATTCTCTTTTTATCCATGGAGTGGAATTAAATTTAGAGGATTCTCTGAGAAGCTATTTAGATTATGTCTCAATAAAAGGATAAAACAAGGATAAAATGATTAACGTCCTTTTTTTTTAGTATATATACATCTGATTTTTTATACGGATTTTATACGAGTCACATAAAAAGGAATTTTAGATTTTTCTTTAAAAGTATGTTATTGGCAGATAAAAATATAGTTCGCTCACAAATGAGAAATCTAATATCTACCGGAAGTCTGGTATATTTTGGAATTCGGGAGATATTGAAAATATTATCCTGCGTATCACAATAATTATTTTATATATAGAGACGTATTAAATCGACTTTGAGAAATTGTTTTATTATATTTCCGTAAAAGCACAAAACTAGAATTAAAACAGTTGGACATGTTGCTATTTGATGAAAATAGAGTTTTCTCACAAACTAGAAAAATGTTTGGTTTATTGCCAAATGTGGAAAACTTCTGTTCATCGGAAGTCCAGTATATTTTAGAATTTTGAGAACAGTAAAAATATTGTTATGTGTGTCTTAGTAATAGTTTTATCTGTAGAGAGGAATTAAATGTACTTTGAGAAAACAAAGATAAAAAGCAAATTCAGATATTTTTAATAGTATGTTGTTGATTGATGAAAATATAATTATTTAACAAACCAGAAGATAGTTAGGCTTTTTGCCAAATGTTGAAAACTGTTGTTTGTTGGAAGTTTAGTATAGTTTTGAATCTGGAAGATGTTGAAAATATTATTCTGCGTATTACAATAATTATTTTATTTATAGAGGCGTTTTAAATCAACTTTGAGAAGCTGTTTTATTATATTTCCGTAAAAGCAAAAAAACTAGAATTAAAACAGTTGGACATTTTTTAGATCTATGTTGTTGATTGGTGAAAATAGAGTTTTCTCACAACGTAGAAAAGTATTTGGTTTATTGCCAAATGTGGAAAACTTCTGTTTATCGGATGTTCAGTATATTTTAGTATTTTGAGGACAGTGAAAATATTGTTATGTGTATCATAGTAATAGTTTTATCTGTGGACAGGAATTAAATCTACTTTGCGAAAACAAAGATAAAAAGCAATTTCACATATTTTTAATAGTATGTTGTTGATTGATGGAAATATAATTATTTAACAAACCAAAAGAGAGTTAGGTTTTTTGCCGAATTTTGAAAAGTATTGTTTGTTGGAAGTCTAGTATAGTTTGGAATTTGGGAGATGTTGAAAATATTATTCTGCGTATCATAGTAATTCTTTGATTTATATACAGATATTAAATAGACTTTGAGAAGCTATTTTTATTATGTCTCGATAAAAGTACAAAACAAGAATAAAATTGTTGATTCTTGAAAATAGTGTTCGGTTTATTGCCAAATGTGGAAATTTCCTATTTATTGCTAGTTCAGTACATTTTAGAATTATTTTACGTATGGAGAGAAATTAAATCTACTTTGATTAAAAAGGGATAAGAAGAAATTTCAAACATATTTTAAATAGTATGTTGTTGATTGATGAAAATAGAGTTTTCTCACAAACTAGAAGATTGTTTGGTTTATTGCCAAATGTGGAAAACTTCTGTTTATCTAGAGTTCAGTATGTTTTAGAATTATTTTATGTATGGAGAGGTATTAAATCTACTTTGATAAAAAAAGGGATGAAAAGAAACTTCAGACATTTTTTAAATAGTAGGTTGTTGATTGATGAAAACGGAGTATTCTCACAAACTAGAAAAGTGTTTGGTTTGTTGCCAGATGTGAAAACTTCTGTTCATCGGAAGCTCAATATATTTTAGAATTTCAAGAACATTGAAAACGTTATTATGTGTATTACATTATGTTGTTGATTGATAAATATAGAGTTATTTGACAAACCAGAAAACAGTAAGATTTATGATAAACTACTGTTTATTGGAAGTGAAGTATATTTTGATATTTGGGAGATGGGAAAAATATTATTCAGCCTATCATAGTTATTTATTTTTTTTATATAGGGGTATTAAATAGACTTAAATAAAGGCTATTTTTGCTATTTCTCGATAAAAGTGCAAAACAAGAATGAAAAAATTCGACATTAATTAAACTATATATTTTTTATTGGTGAAAATAGAGTTCTCTCATAAACTAGAAAATCGTTTGGCTTATTTTCAAATGTGGAAAACCTATGTTTATCGGGAGTTCCTGATATTTTAGAATTTCAGAGATATCGAAAAAATTGTTCTGTGTATCACAGTAATTATTTTATCTACGGAGAGGAATTAAATCTATTTCGATAAAAAAAGGATAAAAAGAAATTTCAGCCATTTTTTAAATAGTTTGTTGTTGATTGATGAAAATAGAGTTCTGTCACAAACGAGAAAAAAAATGGTTTACTGCCAAATGTAAAAAACTTATATTTATTTGAAATCCAGAATATTTTGGAATTTTGAGAATATTGAAAATATTACTCTGCACATCACAGTAATTATTTTATTTCAGGGGAGTAATTAAATCTAATTCAATCTGCTTTAAAAAGCTATTTTGAATATGTCACAATAAGATCATAAAACAAATACTAAGAAGAATTATAATATCACTTATGAGACAGGAATACTAGACCGCAAATGTATTTTTATTTACACTTTGAGTGATTAAATAATGAAATCAAGTTTTTTCCTATTATCTAAATATATTTATTAAATCAGTTATAAAATTATGTGAAATGTAACCATCCTATGTCATGAGAAGCATTATTTCATGATTCAACTCTTTTAGTCATATTTTTACCCTTCATTTTCTTTTTCTAGTTACAGCAAGAGAATTTCTTTCCCTGACAGCATGTCACATTTGATATGGCTTTGTTTCCATCATGGAATCATAATCAATAGCTCAAAACTTTAAGACTGGTTCAGCGTATCAATGCAAATAACTTCCGTCATAACATATCTTCCTCCGCTATGCATTTGATATTATGATAACTGTATCCTTGATAATAAGCCAGTAGTGTGAGATATATGCCAAAAGTAAATAAAAAAAGGTTCTTCTTTAAAAAAATCTTCCTTTGATAGTATTGTGTGTGTATTGAATCACTTTCGAATATAAATGTATAATCCCTTTTTAAATTTTATATTTATATTTGATAATTATATCTTTCCAGATAATAATAATTAAAGTGGTTGCTAAGAACCACTAATTAACCACTAATTACTAATAAATTTTTCACTGTTTTAAAATTTCTTTCACTTTATAAATAAATAATTGTTCAATGCTTCTTTTCTATTTAAAAAAATAACTGAATTATGTGGTTAATTTTCAAAAAAAAATGAAAATTGATTTAATTTTATGCAAAATTTAGTCGGTACATAGTTTTAAAATACAATATCGATGACAGATTTCCGAAATGGCATATAGATTTATATTATAACGTGTTTCTGCTTAATTTATCAACATTATTAGCTATGATTCCTTTTACAACTTTGGTATATAAAACTATTACAAGCAATAACTCACTAAAGTTTTAAAAAAAATATCAGTGTAAAAGCAAAGAAGCAAGAAGAGAAAAACTTGAAAATCTCAGTTCTTTTTATATTTTTGCATTTTTCTTATTTATGAATCGAACATAAAAATTTCTTTTAAAAAAGAGAAATTTTTTTTAACTAATGATGGATAGCTATAGCCTTTTTTAAATAGCTTTGTAACTTTTTATACAACTTTTTTAAATTTTTTAAAATTTACTTTTACCAAATCACTCGATGAATCTCATCTCAATAATACTATAAATTATTTCAAGAGGCATATAAAATTCAAACAATTTTTAATGTTTAGAGCACTGATTTTTCAAGTGATTTTATTAAATTTTATTGCTTTTTATGATAATTTTAAAATAGTTAATGGTAATTTTGAGTTGATAGAATGTTTTGGGGAATATTTTAATAATATTAGATTTATTAATAAATTATATGGCACTCGTACAATGTTTAGGGAATTAAGTCTACACATAAAATGTGATTTGTGTGTTTATAACAATCAAAACTTTTAAGTATAATCTAGGAATAAGTAGCAATTCTCCGTATATTTTTTATATGAATACATTAATTTACATTTACACAATCCTTAGAGAAAATCTGTCCTTTTTCTTTTTTTCTGTCGCAATCTATAAGAAATTTATTTAGTAATTAGCATAAGATATTATTCCATTAATATCTAGAAAAATAAATCAATGAAATGGGAAATATGGGGTTCCAGCTAATATTCTCATTAATTTCACATTTGAAATCTTTCGAAACTAATTTACGACCGGTAATCACTGAGTGAAGTTACTTTGATGTCATAGATGTTACAGCAAAAGTATCTACATCAAAATTAGTTTTATTCTAACTATTCAATTTACTTTTCTTCTTTTAATTCAATTAATTTTCATTTCAAACTTCATTCTTTACTAATAAATTAACTTTAGTAAACTCTCTCTTATTTTCACTTAATATACAAAATATACTTTGAAGATATTAAACGTAATATGCATTTTGAAATTTAAAATTTTTATAATATTTCTAAAATACTAGCTGTTTATTTGCTAACTTCAGTTACATAAAAATCATGCTTAAGTTAATAATTAATAGTGCAATTTGCTTGTTGGAGCTTGTGTTCTTAAAATACCAACCACAAAAATACTTTATATTAAAGACGCTTTTATATGAAATAGAATGTGTCTTCCATGCCTTGACCCCTCGGAACGTGTCCTATATATATATATATATATATATATATATATATATATATATATATATATATATATATATATATATATATATATATATATATATATATATATATATATATATATTATATATATATATATATATATATATATATATATATACATATATATATATATATATATATATATATATATATATATATATATATATACATATATACATATATATATACATATATATATATATATACATATATACATATATATATACATATATATATATATATACATATATATATATATATATATATATATATATATATATATATATATATATATATATATATATATATATATATATATATATATATATATATATATATATATATAACAAAAGAAATTCACTTACCTGCAAAATAAGATTTAAACAGACAATGAAGAAACTAATAATTTACCTTAAACATTATATATCTTTTTTTTCTTTGTTTGTGTGTGTATGTGAACCTCAGTAGCGTTACTACTAGTGATATTATTACTTTCATAGCACAACAAAGGCAGATTTTTTTAACATTTTTATATTTAAATTTTTTTTAATTTTAAAATGTAAAATTTTTTTATAATTTTCAGTTTATATATAAAAAGTAAAAAATGAAATGTAGTAAAAAATGAAAATTTTTATTTTCATTTTTTACATCGAAATTTTGTTTATAATATGGATATTAAAACATTATCTTTTGTGAAAGTAAATTTTATTTTATTTTCATTAGTGCATAATTTTTATATTAATTTAAAAATAAATACCATTTCAAATACCCAAACTAAATATTTTTTTAACTAAAGTACTAGATAAGAGCTTGTAAAAAATTTCTCTTAAAATAGCAGAATATTTTATTTTTTGAATAAAAAAAAGGAAGTTTTAAATGAAAATTCAAAGTTTCAAAAGGTAATATTCCTTTAATTCTCCAACTCCTTTAATTCAAGTACAAAATTTTGAAATTCAACATACATATATTTAATTCCCAATTAAAAAAGATAAATTCTGAAAATTTCCAAGCATGTAATACTCAAGTCAAAGGCAAAAGACAAATTTGTTGGGTAAATGTATTTTCATTGATTAAAAAAAAAAAAAAACGCACACAGCGTAAAGATCTGAACGTGCGTAAGTGGTACTTCCTTAACACGCAGGGAATAAAATCAGACTATCTTCTGTTTTCTTTGAAATAGTAATAAAAGGAAGAATTTAATAAAGTAGAATAAATGATCACTGCAAAAATGTATTGTCCCAAGCGTGAACTGAGAAACCTTATTATGTTTGAAAGGAATAAATTTTGAAAATCCTTTTTTATTTTGGCTTTCAGGATATTTTTCTTCGGTTCGTGGGATTAAATGAGGAAAGGATAAAACAATCATTTCGGGAAATTGTCATGCAGGTAAGATAATTTGCTTACAATAATAAATTATTTTAAATGCTTTATCAGAGCTAGCACTGTTTAATATGTTTTTCGGTAAGTTCACAATTAAGGAAGTAGATAATTTAGCATAATAATGATTGATGATGTTACTACTTTAGAAAATCGGGGCGTTCCTATGAAAAGTCTTTAAGAATGTTAATTTATTACTAGATGCAAAAATAACATTTTGTGTAACCTTCAGAGTGTATTTTACTGTGTAAGGATTTACCGGAATATAATTCGGATAAAACATTACTTTCTGAATGCTAGTGATTTTTTAAAATTGATTTGTCAAACATTTCATAATATTTTACAATTACCTGGATATATTTTTTAACTTTCTATCAATATTTATGCTATAAATGATTAAAATATAAATGACTTTAATTCGTACAAAAATTTCGAAATACTTTATAAGGACTTGCTACTAAAAGTTTTACTAAAACGTTTAAAATTCAAATTAGTTTGGCTTATGTCATTATTTAGATATATTTTATAATGACTTGCTACTAAAAGTTTTTTTTAATTCATAAAATACAAATTAGTCCGAATTGATACAATTATATTAAGATATTTTAGAAGGACTTGCTATTCAAAATTTTGCTGAAATGCTTAAAAATTAAATCTCTTCAATTGATACAAATATTTGTACGTATTTTATTAAGAATTGCTACTAAAAGTTTTAATAAAATACTTAAAACTCAAATTAGTTTAACTTATACAATTATATAGAGATATTGTATGACTTGCTATTAAAAATTTTGCTAAAATGCTTAAAATACTAATTAGTTCTAATTGATACAATATGAAGATATTTTATAGGGACTTGTTATTCAAAGATTTGTTAAAATGATTAAATTTTAAATTGCTTCAATTGATTTGCATATCTGAAAATACTTTATCAGAACTTGCTTTGAAAAGTTGTGCTAAAATTAATAAGGTTCAAATTAGTTTGGCTTATATATTATCTAGAGATATTTTTAATGACTTGCTACTAAAAGTTTTTCTAGAATACTTAAAAGACAAAGTAGTTCAAATTGATACAATTATACAATGATATTTTATAAGGACTTCCTATTCAAAATTTTTCTGGAAGGCTTAAAATTTAAATTGCAGTCATTGATACAGATATATGGAAAAACTTATCATGAATTGATAGTAAAAGTTTTTCTAAAAAGCTTAAAATACAAATTAGTCCGATTTGATACAATTATATGAAAATATTTTATAACGACTTACTATTCAAAATTTTGCTTAAAATTTAAATTGTTTCAATTGATACCAATATCTGGAATCATTTTATTAGGAGTTGCTACTAAATGTTTTACTACAATGCTTAAAATTCAAATTAGTTTAGCTTATATAATTATCTATAGATATTCTATAATGACATGCTGCTGAAAGTTTTGGTAAAATTCTTAAAAGTCAAATTAGTCCAAATTGATACATATATATGAAGATATTTTATAAGGAATTGCTATTCAAAATTTTGCTGAAATGATTAAAATTTAAATTGCTTTTAATTGATACAAATGTAGGGAAATACTTTATCAAGAATTGCTATTAAAAGTTTCGCTAAAAGTCTTAAAATTCAAATTAGTTTGAATTGATACAATTATATGGAAACATTTTAATAGGTCTTCCTACTGAAACTTTTGCTTAAAATTCGTATTGCCTCAATTGATACAATTTCCTCGAGATATTTTATAATGACTCTTTCCGAAAGATTTGGCTGCAGTGCTTAAAATTAAAATCCGTTTGTTTGTATTCAGAGCTAATTTTGTTTTGTCTGATTTAGCGATAATTACGTAAGTAACATGTATACCATTCCTTCAATTATAGATAATTCTTAGTGCTGAGCTTCTAAATAAACTGCGTAGATTGTATTTTATCTTAAAGCGCGAATGAATTATCTTTCAAGAAAAATATTGTCTACATAATATCCTTCAATACTAAGTTATATAAAGAGAAATTATATCGAAAATCCTAACGAAATCATATCGAAATATAATTTTAATCATAATTCAGATATGTAAATATTTAAGCAGCTTCTTATTTATAATTTATTTCCACATACAGAAAAAGACACTTTAAGAATAATTTGAAATATTGAAGCACTGAATTATTAAGCAACACTATCTTGCAACATGTTTCAAACTTTAACTTTCAGATAATTTTATTTTAAACGTGCTCAATCGTTTCATTTTTTTAACTACTCATCATTAGCTATTAGAAATTTTCCATCTTTTAAAAACTTTTTTTTCTCAGGTTTTTCTTACTTTTTAAAGGATTTTATTTTACTATTCTTCATTTGTCCTTAACTTACAGCAAGAACTAATACTAATATCCTCTAACCGAAAACTACAAACTCAAAATACAGACACAAAATAAAAGATGGTAAAAACTACATGTCAAGAGCGAATATAGAACACGCGTCATCAAAGCCTAAATATTTAATATTCTGCCAAATATACAATTCAGAATATGGGAGAAATCTGGATCCTGGTGACATTTCTCCAAACTCCTGCAAAAATCATTTTCAAGAAATATATTGCGTAATAAATGTATTTTCCTTGTCAAATCTAAGTGTGAGGTATTCGTACCTTTTAACTGTGGCAAAAGTCGACAAAGTGTGCGTTATTTTAAATATCTCATAACCAAAACACTGAAATAAAATTTTTGCTGAAGGATTTTTATATTACTATTTTTCAATAAAATGGTTTAGAAATATAAAAAATTTTGTAACAGAAAAAAACTTTTATGATTGTTTATTCCACTCGACATTACACATGTATTTGTATTAATATACATAATAAAAGAGTATGTGTCTTTGAAAAGATTAAACATCGGGCTATTTCAGAAGAAAAGTTTTAATTATAATTTAGAAAATTTATTTGTTAGATATTTATAGTTTCTAATCCATTTTAAATTCTTTGCAATAGTGAAAAATTATTAATTTTCTTATATATTATACAAATCACACATTATGTTACTTTAATTTAAATTTCAAAAAGTGTGTGTATTCATGAAAATAGATAGGAAAGTTCCATGAAAACATATAGAAAAATACTAAATAAAATATTTTAAGATCTAAAACTATAGTTTTTTAACCCTCTAAGCTGAAATACACTGAAATAAAATTTTTACTAAAGGATTTTTTATATTATTATTTTTCAATAAAATGGTTTAGAAATATAAAAAATTTTGTAATATAAAAAAACTTTTATGACTGTTTATTCCACTCGACATTACACATGTATTTGTATTAATATACATAATAAAAGAGTATGTATCTTTAAAAAGATTAAACATCGTGCTATTTCAGAAGAAAAGTTTTAATTATAATTTAGTAAATTTATTTGTTAGATATTTATAGTTTCTAAACCACTTTGAATTCTTTGCAATAGTGAAAAATTATTAATTTTGTTATACATTATACAAATCACACATTATGTTACTTTAATTTAAATTTCAAAAAGTGTGTGTATTCATGAAAATAGATGTGGAAAGTTCTATGAAAACATATAGAAAAATACTAAATAAAATATTTTAAGATCTAAAACTATAGTTTTTTTAACCCTCTAAGCTGAAATACACTGAAATAAAATTTTTACTGAAGGATTTTTTATATTATTATTTTTCAATAAAATGGTTTAGAAATATAAAAAATTTTGTAACATAAAAAAACTTTTATGATTGTTTATTCCACTCGATATTACACATGTATTTGTATTAATATACATAATAAAAGAGTATGTGTCTTTAAAAATATTAAACATCGTGCTATTTCAGAAGAAAAGTTTTAATTATAATTTAGTAAATTTATGTGATAGATATTTATAGTTTCTAAACCACTTTAAATTCTTTGCAATAGTGAAAAATTATTAATTTTGTTATATATTATACAAATCACACATTATGTTACTTTAATTTAAATTTAAAAGTGTGTGTATTCATGAAAATAGATGTGGAAAGTTCTATGAAAACATATAGAAAAATACTAAATAAAATATTTTAAGATCTAAAACTATAGTTTTTTAATCCTTTAAGCTGAAATACACTGAAATAAAATTTTTACTGAAAGGTTTTTTGTATCATTATTTTTCAATAAAATGGTTTAGAAATATAAAAAATTTTGTAACATAAAAAACATTTTATGATTGTTTATTCCACTCGACATTACACACGTATTTGTATTAATATACATAATAAAAGAGTATGTGTCTTTAAAAATATTAAACATCGTGCTATTTCAGAAGAAAAGTTTTAATTATAATTTAGTAAATTTATTTGTTAGATATTTATAGTTTCTAAACCACTGTAAATTCTTTACAATAGTGAAAAATTATTAATTTTCTTATATATTATACAAATCACACATTATGTTACTTTAATTTAAATTTCAAAAAGTGTGTATTCATGAAAATAGATGTGGAAAATATCACGTACAATTCCGCCAAACTGATAATATCTTCAAAGCGGTTGTCATGTACAATTTTCGATCTCTAAAAACGCTCTGAAAATAGATGTAATATACATTTTTGGCAGTGCTTTGCCCCGTGGAGTTTTGCTGTAGGAGGGTAAGTCGATTGTATAAGAACTTCACCCCTCTTTGACTAATTTATTGAGGGATGCAGCCCTACGACTTCAGGCCCAAAGACGCTGATAGCTTTTCATGGCTTTATAAATCTCTAATTCGAAGTTCATTTGCGGTAACAGATGTATCTCTAACTGCACCACTTAAATATCTTGGATGTCTTTCGTAAAAAAATATAAATAAGTGTCTCAAAGAATATTTTTATTTGTGCTTTTAGAATCAATTATTTCTTATGGGATGATCTTCGAGACTGGACGATCTTTATGTGTTTTAAAAATTAACAATCTATAATATCTATTTATATATATATTTATAACCGGAAGTAAAGGGACAATAACGAGGGTGGATTTCCCGTATTCCATTCTAGTAGACAAAGGGTGAAGGAAAAAATCATAGAACGCTTTGGCGACTGACAGAGTAAACCTTTAGTGTATTTTTGGACACTTTTTCCTCGATTTGTCCACTCAGAGAGTTAACCCAAACAATTTTGTGATGTCTTGTGTTCAAAATAGAAAGATAAATTCAATTAGATACATAATTTACCTAAATAATTTTTAAGCTAAAGAATATTCAAAGGAAGATGTTTTTGTCGAACTTCGTAGCAGTTAACATAATAGATGTCCTATAAACAGGACAGCAAATAAAATTCCATTTAATAATAAAGTTATAAATATTTTCTGAGTGGATTTTTTTTAACACCTTTAAAATAGACACACTTTAGCATAGTAACAAGAAAAAAAAACTGAGAAATTAAATTATATTGTAATGTAAAATTTGTTTTCAGCAAACCCTTAAAATTTGTCATTTTTTAATCTTTAATTTTATATTTATTATTATTTTTTTTCAAACCTTGTGGAGTTTTGAACTTTAGTTTAAAACAGAGCTAATAATGCAGCTGAAAATTTTTGTTTAAAAATATATTTTACACGTGTACTTTGTAAGTATAAGAAAGGTGTCCTAAAATTAGGACGACGTTCCAATCCCGACTATTTTTCCCCTTATTCATTATTACATTCATAGCACACACTCTTTTCTTATCTTTCAATGAAAACCAGTTCAAAGACCTGTTCACTTCTCTGGAGATTGCAAAATATTCTATTGTCCTTTACCAAAGATGCCAGTTCACGAACTGCAAGAGAAAACCAACAACAGTGTGCATAAAATGTAATATTGGACTTTGTTTTGACTGTTTCTTCAAATATCACCTATAAATCAGCCTAATGTAATATATGTGATATTTGTTAAATTTTAGTAGTGTAGGAAATTGTTCTATTTATAGGACAGCTAATTACTTAAAAAATTAAAAATATTTTTCAAAATTTTGGTTTTATAGTTAGTTACACCATATTAATGATTTGGATGAGTTTTAATAAATTACAAATATTTAGTTAGTGTGGTACAATATTTAAAAAAAATTAAAATTAATATTTAAAATTCAGTGAATGTGAAATGTATTTAAGAATTTTAACATAATACGCTTATTAAGGTAATACGGATTTTAATAAGAAATACAAACTAGGTATTTATAACTATTTTACTCCTTTTTCCAAACAAAGCATAATTTATTGATACTTTTTTATATTCAAAAAATCTTGAAATGCAGTTTTAATTTTGATTATTACAAATAAATTGCTCATTTCCTATAAATAGTCATTTAAAAAATAAAAACTTTTTTATTCAATATAAGAAATTTTTAATAAACATGATTAAGTTATACCCTTTACTTCTAAACATAAAATTTGAACATTCTATGACAATTTGGTTTTTATTATGCGAGATACTTACCAACATCTTAACAGCACTAGTCAAATTGCAGTTAGGGATTATCAAAATTATTATAAAGTTCCAAAATCTTATTTTGGTATGTACGTACAGACAGAACATTGAAATTTGTGAAAATTTATTTAAGTATTTCCGTTGAAATCTGAAAACCAAAATTTTACGAGTTTACAATACTTCTATTACTACGCACAATAAAGTAAAACTATAGTAACTTCAAATTAACCAAAGTACTACACATAGAAAAGCAGAAGTATTTTTTTTCGTGTATGAGAATGTTAATTCCTGTACAAATTTGCTAATTGTTGTCATTTTTATCATAAAATTTCCATTTTTTCCTCTCCACTTTTCTATAATTTAATTTCTGACAAGTGACTCCCATGTTAGTGAAAAGCACATTTAGCTGCATTTTATGCTACGGAAATATTATTTATTTTTGTCCTTTTTCAGAAACATTAGTTTTTTTTTTTTTTGCCTTAATTAAAAGGAAAAGCAAACAAGTAATTAGCGAGTTATAAAATGCAGTAGTAAACACAGAATATTTGCTTTAAAAAAAATTATTTTAATTTTAGAATATCTAAATAGACGTCTTTTTAACTAGTATTTCAAACAAAATTTCCTCATAATACCTTTTTTTTGTGTTCTCATAAAATAAAATGCTTTTACTTTTAGACAATTTCTAAAAAATTTCTTTAAATAACTCTTAGTTTTAAACTTACTTATGTTTGTTAAAGTAGAATAATATAATATAACATAAATTAATAGAATGAAAAAAAAAATAATTTTTATTAAGATAACTTTTAACCAAAATATTATCATTATCATAATACAATCAATTATTTTATTATATTTTATATATATTTATATATATATAAAATATTATATTATATATATATATATATATAATGTCTCTTTTATTACATAAAATTTTAAAGGAAGGAAATTTATTAAAACTGTTAATTGCAGTTAATAAAGGAAATTAAAAAGTGTAATCTTTATATATTTTATAATAAAATTGGAATAGCACATAATTAAAAAGATTTGTTTGTATTTCATTTAAAAAATAAGTTTCTTTTTACATTTCAAGTTAATTTGATATTCAGTTTATTTCTACTTTTTCATCTATTATGCAATTATGTTTTTTTTTTTAATTTGTGTTGCTCATATAAAACAATTACTATTTTATGTAGAAAATATTAATTTCTATGTATATTTTTCATAAATAAACATTTTATTTTTTATTAAATAATATAAATAACTATAATGAAGACTTTGAGCTTAAAATGCCCTACATTCCCTTAATTTTACAAATTCCCTTTATTTTTTAAACCAATACTTTACTAAACTCAGATATTCATAAAAATTTCAATTATAATATTTTTATCCAATATTTCTACTTTTTATAATGTGCAGATATATATTTCTTTTTTTTGTGTTATTATAACAAAAATGTATATTTTTATAAATAAATTATTAAATTCCTATTTAAAATGCATTTTATCTTAAATTTAAGAAATTTTATTTTATATAGTGAAATATATACTATATAATAATTACAGCTTGAAAAAAATTAATATATTCACATATTAAAAATTGTTTATTTTAAATACAATTTTTATAAATATTCAAATAAAATTCAACTTAAAATTTTTTAATATTAACCATTTTATTTCTACTTTATCCCTCTATATATATGCATAATGTATATTTTTTTTAATTGTGTTGTTGTATATATAAACAATTACATATTTTTATGTAGGTACAATAATTAATTAAAGTATATTTTTCTAAATAAAGCAGAACATTTTATTTTATATTAAATCAAATATAGCTTACTATAATGAGATTTTTGAGCTTGAAATGCCCTACATTCCCTTAATTTTTTCAAAATTCCCTTTATTTTTAAACCTACAATATCTTTACTAGAACTCAGATATTCATATAAAAATTTCAACTTAATTTTTTGATATCCTGACCATTTTATTTCTACTTTTCCCATGAAGTGTGCAGATATATATTTTTTTTCAAGTTGTGTTGCTGTATATAAAAAATTATATTTTTATAAAGGAAAACCTTATTAATTACCTACTCGTAAAATGCATTTTATCTTAAATATAGTAGAACATTTTATTTTATATTGAATAAATATATACTTATATAATGAATATTGAGCTTGAAAGATCCTACTACCCTTAATTTATTTTCACAAATTCCGTTTATCTTTCAAACCTACAATATCTTTACTAGAACTCGGATATTCAAATAAAAATTCAACTTAAAATTTTTTAATATCCTGACCATTTTATTTCTACTTTTCCCTCTGATATGTGCAGATATATATGCTGACTTTTCAGTTGTATTGTGTATATAAGAAAATTACATATTTTATAAAGGTACAACCTCATTAATACCTACTCGTAAAATGAATTTTATCTTAAATATACAGAACATTTTATTTTATATTGAATAAAATATAGGAATATAATGGAGATTTTATGTAAGGTCCTAGCCCTTCATTATTCAAATTTCCTTTATCTTTCAAACCTACAATATCTTTACTAGAACTCAGATATTCCAAATAAAAGTTCCAACTAATTTTTTAATACCTGACCATTTTATTTCTACTTTTCCCTCTGATATGTGCAAATATATATCTTTTTTTTCAGTTGTGTTGCTGTATTTAGGAAAATTACATATTTTTTTAAAGGTACAACCTCATTAATTATCTACTCGAAAAATG
>CM063498.1:96326350-96333850 GCA_032207245.1 Pardosa pseudoannulata | reverse complement strand
TACTTCTTAAAATTAAAGTTCTGAAATAAATATTGTTTTATTATGATGCATCAATTTAGCCTTTCACAGGATTTAAAAATATAAATTTAAATAACATTTTACTTTTATTTTTTTCAATTTATTTCTGCCTTATTATTATTAAAATATTTTTGAGAAATATCTGGATATTATTGTAGATAGATTTAATAGTTTATTTATTTGTGATATGTTTATGTCAATCTCGAGGAATTTTGATTAAAAAAAAATTTGGACGGTCTTCATTTAAATTTATTTTCATTATAAATAAAGTTGAAATTTAAAACAGATTCTAAACTTTATTTATTTTGTTATATGTTAAGTATGTTATAGGATTAAGATGTGTATAAGATTGTTTATGTCCACCATCTCTTTAAAAGTCTTGATGTGTTTATAAATAAACCAAACTTGTTCTATTTATCGCGTACTTTTTTTCTATCCGACACGAAATCTCTGCATTTTAGTATTACTGATTTACCAGCAATATTTTGACGCGTCTGATATTGATATCTATGTATAAAATCGTCTAATCTTTATTAATACAAACAAAACATTTTCTTAAGGATAATAAAATTTTTGTAGGAGGAAAGAGTTCTATGTAAATTTATTGCTTTAATTGTAATTGCACACTTACTTAGTTACTTAGTAATTCTACACTTAGTAATATTGGTTGTAGTTCAAAATTTACAATATAGCACAAGAGTAAGTTTACTACATAAAGTAATTTTGATATTAAGGCCCATAAAATATAAAAATATTAAATATTTACTTTTATAAAATATTTACTTGTCATTAAATATTCAATTTAATTTTCATTAAATATTTACTTTTATATTTGATTATTAAAGGAATTTAGATTCTTCGTTATAACAAACTTTATCCTCAATTTTTTAAATAATTTCTTAATAATGTTCTACATGAAAAAGAAAACTATTCAGTGTTGCAATTCCAAGTAAATAAAGCAGAAAATATACACCAAATAGAAAAAAATAAAATTCACTTACCCGCCGGATAATTTTGAAACATATATATTAAGAACTAAATTTTTATTTGAAATGGAAGTAAAATATCTGTTTTATCCTTCGAACCTTAAATATCCCAAATATCTGATATTTCAAATAAAACTTTACGATCTTATCTTAAAAAAGTGAAAATTTCAAAACAGATAGAATATCAATATAGAATATGAGAATGTTCACTACATAAAGTAAGTCTGATATTAAAACACATAAAACAAAGATTTACTTTTATATTTGATTATTAAGGGAATTTGAAATCTTCATTATAACAAATTTTATTCTCAATTTTTAAAAAAATTCTTAATTATGCTCTGAGTAAGAAAACTATTTAACGTTGCAATTAAATAAAAGTAGAAAATATACACCAAATGGTAAAATTCACCCGCCGGGTAGTTTGAAAATATGTGTATATTAGGAACTAATTTTTTATTGGAAATGGAAGTAAAATATCTGTTTTATTCTTCAAATCTTAAACATCAAAGGTATCTGGCATTTCAAATTTAAAAAATTTATGCCTTTAAAAAATTAAAAGCTTCCAAACAGATGCATTTAATCTTGATATAAGAAAAAAAAATTATTCTACGTATTACTATAACTGAGGTTCTTCAGAATAAAAATCGTAAGTAGCTTCTTTTTGACATAAAAAAATTTTATAATTTACAAAAAAGAACAGTTATTTTATGAATAAGTGGATTTCTACCTTTTTTTTACCTTAACCCTTAATTTGACAAGATTTTTTTAAAAATATTTTTTAATTTCTGTTATTTTCCCATGTCTGTATAGACATTAGGATCTCTGTAAAATAAACAAAAAATATATCATTTTCCATTTTTGAGATAATTAATATCCGCTGTGGCGAACACTGACAAGTATGTTATATAGTAGTTATAAATATACACGTCCGGTGTAGCGGCCAGTCTTAGCCAAATAAAGGGTTAATGTATAAATTTTATGTATTTATTTAGTTATTTTTTATGTATTTATCCCTAAAACAGAACTAGATAGTTTTTATAAAGTTAAAATGCAACTGATGATTTAGGATAAATTTTATTCTAAATAAATCAGAACTTTCCATTTTATAATAAATCAAAAATGAGCTACTATAATGAAGACTTTTTTACTCAAAAGGTACTATATACTCATAATTCTTAAATTGAAATATTTAGTAATTTTACAACATTGCATTTAATACTTAACTGTATTATCCTAAATATACATATTTATTTTCCTTTAGGAAGCATTTTAAATCTATTTATATATTTATAGATCGATAAGTATATAGAATCTTTAAAACGATTAAAATGTTGAAATAAAAATTTCATTTTATAATTTTGTAGTAAATATCCAAAAGATCGTTACAAAACTGAAATAAATTAAGACTAATGTTAAGTTGATTCCTTAGAAGTAATATAGGATTAACAAAAATTGTCTCAAGTTTTAGAAGCAATGATAGTTAAAGATAGTGAATATGTATCAATTATGTATTTGTTCCTAAAACAAAACTAAATAGTTTTTATAAAGTTAGAATGCAACTGATGATTTCGGATAAATTTTACTCTACATAAATCAGAACTTTCCATTTAATAATAAATCAAAAAGGAGCTTCTATAATGAAGGCTTTTTTGCTCAAAAGGTACTATATACGAATAATTCTTAAATTGAAATAGTTAGTAATTTTTCAACATTGTAGTTAATACTTAACTGTATTATCCTAAATATACATATTTATTTCCTTTAGGAAGCATTTTAAGTCTACCTTTATATTTATAGATCGATAAGTAGAGAATCTTTAAAAGGATTAAAATGTTGAAATCAAATTTTCATTTTATAATTTTGTAGTAAATATCCAAAATATCGTTACAAAACTCAGATAAATTAAGACTAATGTTAAGATGATTCCTTAAAAGTAATATATGCTTAACAAAAATTGTCTCAACTTTTAGAAACAATGATATTTAAAGACAGTGAATATTTATGAAATTTTTTATATTATTTACTAAATAACTAACTTTCAACTGTAAAGAATACTACTTTAGATAAATGACTTGTATTTCAAATACTCGTAATTTTTAAGAAAAGTATGCCTATTCAATAAAAGTTTTTCAATTTTTAGCGCAGTATAAAAGTTAGTTCAGGTCTACGCAATTATTTATCAAGCTTATCTTCAAATTTAGGGTATTGTTCCCTTACATCTGTAATAATATTCAGTAATATAAATAATAGCATATAACTTGTGCTAATTTCGGAAGAATATATGCACATTAAAAATAGGTTTTTGAAATTTTAGAAAAAGTATTAGTTAAAAATACTGTACTTTTATGAGATTTGACTTTTAAACTTTTATATATAAATCACTTACAATTTGAAAAATGTAAATTTTAGCTCTGTAAAATTATATATAGATGTAAAGAAGTTTTGTATGATAAAAGGCAGCATTATTTAGGATATACTGCTGATAATGTTAGACTAAAGATATTTTTTATATAAATCTTTCACGGCTTTATACCAAAGGAATATTTTACATATTCAAATTTCATATCTGACTGTTGCTTTTTTTTGGATAGAAAGTTTTGATTTTCTAATAACAAAACCCCAAGGAACGTAAACAAATATTATTTAAAAGTTCATAGAAATTATTTTTAAACTGATAGGGAGAAATTTTAAAAGAAAAGAAAAAAAAAATATTCCTTCGAAAACTAGTACTTACCATACACTGGGAGTTAATATATACGCCTTAGTAGATTATAAATCGTAATTCGAACAAATTTATTTAAGGTACATTCACACTTATTAAATGGTATTAAATTGTGCAGTCTTTTCCTGGAATGATAGCGGGAGTTTTCTCTAGAGATCGGTTTCAAATTAAATTCACTCCTTTTAACTAGGTGAGAAATTTACGACGATGCTACACAAATTCTTTCAAAATTTCCAGCCCATTCATAAATCGTTTAAACGTATCATTTGTCCCACTGCAACGCGACCTTTGCAGAGCAAAAATTTAGAAAAAAAAATATGCGGCGTCTAAAATCGATTTTTTTTCCTCTGCCAAGAAATACGAACCAAATGCATCGAAACTGAGAGCTACGTACAGAGAAATATAATCTAAATAGAAAATTTCGAAACTTACCAAAACGTATTTTAAAAATGAAGGAATCTATTCTTCAATGAGCTCCGGTATATCTTAACAGCATCGCTCGAATCAGAAACCTCGAAACCGGAGAATATACGCAGAGTGGAGAGATTGACCAATGCTGCCCTCTAGCGAACGGTCGTGGAAGGATCAATGAATAAAGGACAGTGTTTTGAAAATGAGTCCGGCATTCATCGAAGGATTTGAGAGGGGATTTTATATTTTATATCGAACAATTTTTTTTTCGAGCTCGAATAGATCTAAATACGAACTTTCCTATTCAAAACAGATTATTTTGTTTCGGGAAAGGAACGTTGTAAGTCGTATAGTAAAGAATTATAAATACATAAATATTATAAAGGAAACTTTATACTGGAAACTTTATAATTTCCAGTATTAATCCACTTAAGGAAAATCACACCTTCTAAAGTGATTTTGGTGAGTGCTCAAAGTGTATCAGTGAATAAAGCACAACGTTTTTAAGACTGGATTTCATCGAAAAATTCGCAAAAGGATTTTATTTTGCATTTTGAGTTATATTTTTTAATTAGAATACATCTAAATACAAGCATTCCTATTCAAAGAATATAGTTTTTTTTTAGAAATAGTAATGTTGTATGTCGTATAGTGTAAAGAATTATAAATACATAAATATTATAAATTTTCCAGTATTTTTCCACTTAAGGGAAATCACATCTTCTAAAGTGATTTTGGTAAGTGCTCAAACTGTTATCAATGAATATAGGAAAATGTTTTTAAGTCTGGATTTCATCGAAAAATTTGTAAAAGGACTTTATTTTGTATTCTGAGTTATATTTTCTTTGAACTCGAATAGATCTAAATACAAGCGTTCCTATTCAAAGAATAGAGTTTTGTTTCGAAATAGGAACGTTGTATGGCGTATAGTAAAGAATTATAAATGCATAAATATTATAAAGTTGCCAGTATTTAACCACTTAAGGGATATCACATATTTTAAAGCAATTTTGATGAGTATCAAAAGAGTATCAATGAGTAAAGAACACTATTTTTAAGTCGGGATTTCATCGAAGGTTTTGTAAAAGGATTTTATTTTATATTTTGAATTATATTTTCTTTGAACTGGAATAGATCTAAATACAATCGTCCTGTTCAAAACTGTTTTGTTTCGAAAAACGAACTTTGTATATCATATAGTAAAGAATTATAAATACCTAGATATTATAAAGTTTCCAGTATTTATCCACTTAAGGGAAATCACACCTTTTAAAGCGATTTTGGTGAGTGCGCTAAAAGTGTATCAATGAATAAGGGACAATGTTTTTAAGTCGGGATTTCATCGAAGGTTTTGTAAAAGGATTTTATTTTATATTTTGAATTATATTTTCTTTGAACTGGAATAGATCTAAATACAATCGTCCTGTTCAAAACTGTTTTATTTCGAAAAACGAACTTTGTATATCATATAGTAAAGAATTATAAATACATAGATATTATAAAGTTTCCAGTATTTATCCACTTAAGAGAAATCACACCTTTTAAAGCGATTTTGGTAAGTGCGCTAAAAGTGTATCAATGAATAAGGGACAATGTTTTTAAGTCGAATTTCATCGAAAAATTTGTAAAAGGATTTTATTTTGTTATTGACTTATATTTTCTTTCAAATCGAATAGATCTAAATACAATCGTCATGTTCAAAATAGTTTTGTTTCGGAAAAGGAACTTTGCTTGTCGTATTGTAAAGACATATAAATACATAGATATAAAGTTTTCAGTATTTATCCACTTAAGGGAAATCACACCTTCTAAAGTGATTTTGGTGAGTTCTCAAAGTGTATCACTGAATAAAGGACAACGTTTTTAAGTCTGGATTTCATCGAAAAATTCGCAAAAGGATTTTATTTTGCATTTTGAGTTATATTTTCTTCGTACTCGAATAGATCAAAATACAAACGTTTCTATTCAAAAAAGATAGTTTTGTTTCGAAATAGGAACATTGTATGTCGTATAGTAAAGAATTATAAATACATAAATATTATAAATTTTCCAGTATTTATCCACTTAAGGGAAATCACATCTTCTAAAGTGATTTTGCTGAGTGCTCAAAGTGTATCAATGAATATAGGACAATGTTTTCAAGTCTCGATTTGATCGAAAAATTTGTAAAAGGACTTTATTTTGTATTTTGAATTACATTTTCTTTAAACTCTAATAGATCTAAAAACAAGCATGCTATCCAAAACAGATAGTTTTGTTTCGGAAAAGGAACGTTCTATGTCGTATAGTAAAGAATTATAAATGCATAAATATTATAAAGTTGGTAGTATTTAACCATTTAAGGGATATCACATCTTTTAAAGCAATTTCGATGAGTATCCAAAGAGTATCAATGAGTCAAGGACAATGATTTTAAGTCTGGATTTCATCGAAACATTTGTAAAAGGATTTTCTTTTGTATTTTGAATTATATTTTCTTTAAACTTGAATAGATCTAAATACAAGCTCCCTATTCAAAAACACATAGTTTTGTCTCGGAAAAGGAACATTGCATGTCGTATACTAAAGAAATATAAATACATAAATACTATAACGTTTCTAGTATTTATACACTTCAGGGAAATCACATCTTCTAAAGCGATTTTGGTGAGTGCTCAAAGTGTATCAATGAATAAAGGACAATGTTTTTAAATCTCGATTTCATAGAAGAATTTGTAAAAGGATTTTATTTTGCATTTTGAATTATATTTTCTTTGAACTCGAATAGATCTAAATACAAGCGTCCTGTTCAAAACAGTTTTGTTTCGGAAAAGGAACGTTGTATGTCATATAGTAAAGAATTATAAATACATAGATATTATAAAGTTTTCAGTATTTATTATTTATCCACTTAAGGGAAATCACATCTTCTAAAACGATTTTGGTAAGTACGCTCAAAGTGTATGAATGATTAAAGGATACTATTTTTGAGTCTGGATTTCATCGAAAATTTTGTAAAAGGATTTTATTTTGTATTTTGAATTACAGTTTTTTGAACTCTAATAGATGATCTAAATACGAGCGTTCCTGTTCAAAGAAGATAGTTTTGTTTCTTAATAGGAACGTTGTATGTCTTATAGTAAAGAATTATAAATACATAGATATTATAAAGTTTTCCGTATTTATCCATTTAGGAAAATCACATCTTCTAAAGCGATTTTAGTGAGTTCTAAAAGTGTATCAGTGAATAAGGGACAATGTTTTTAAGTCGGGATTTCATCGAAAAAATTGTAAAAGGATTTTATTAAATATTTTGAACTATATTTTCTTTGAACTCGAATAGGTCTGTATAGAAGCGTCCTATTCAAAACAGTTTTGTTT
>CM063498.1:96311350-96318850 GCA_032207245.1 Pardosa pseudoannulata | reverse complement strand
ACCTATTGTTTGCTCTGTACAACACATATTCTATACACATCTAATAATTTATACGCTTGTATATTTCATGTGATACACAATGATATAAAATATAACATGTGTAAAAGCTTGTATGTAAAATGTAGTTCATTGTGTATCGTATGTGATATACAAGAGTATAAATCATTAAATGTGTGTATAAAATGTGATGCACAGAATATACAAAGGATAAAACCTTTAAAATATTTAAAAATGTATATTTGTTACAGAAAAAAAATTTTGGTCATTTTATAAGAAACTGCGTGAAAATTCTTCTCTAAATTTCAGAATTATTATAACACAGCTACTTTTGTGATTTATGAAATTGGTGGTACACGTTTAACATAAGCAGAGCATGACAGCTTATGTTTTAGCGATTCTTAGCATGCTCATCAAAGGATTATGTTACAAATTAATTATATATAAGTATATATATATAGAATATACATTAATATAATTTTTAATGTGTAGAAATATGTTTATATTGTCATAATAATACCAAAAATAACCTTAGATATTTACTAATTGGTATTTATTATTCAGATCTAATTTGTAATAATTTTTAAATTGGAAAAAGAAATCTCTTAACAGCTTTATGTCATCTTACTTAACTTGATCTTTATAACATATTATAAAGGGACATAGAGGATCCAAATTTGAGATATTTCCGGGCTGTAGTAATTTACATTACAAGCGTATATGTTACATTAAGTTGTTTACCCTTATTTATCTTCATAACCCGAATTAATACTCAAAAAGATTTACAAATGATATCTACTACAGTACTAAATATAAACTAAATAATTGTAGTTTAGGAGTTAACAAACTATATTTGCGCCGACAACAAACATACATGTTAGAACACGAGGAAAATGATTGCTTTAAACCTAAAAGCACTTCTGAAATCTTAAGGAAGGTGAACTCTTAAACTTTACTACGTTAAAGCAAAGTTTAAGAGCTCACTAGTTCTCCTAAAAGGGAGGTCTGCTATGTTGTTTACTGGAAAGTATTAAGACACTCCTTTGTAGAACAGTAAATTTCATTAATATGAAATCTTACATATATTTAGAAGTTGAATGTTTCTTTAAATCAAAGAATGAGGTGCATTCAGTTGGTTTCGATGGTAAATTAGATATACTTTTCTTTGAAGATTCCATTAGATAGACTGTATTAATATTTTGTAGCTCTTAAGCGTCTTACTGTAGAATCCTAAGTATGTTATTGTAATCAGTATTTTATGTTTTAAAACTTTACGAGATAAAATTTATAAAATTTAAGCGTTACATTATGTGCACATTTGTGTCTACGAGTCGGCGATGAATTTAACAGCACATAAATAAAGTTATTACGAACAATATACTATAAATTATACTTTGAAAACTATGGATTTCATGTTAAACAAATGGGATATATTTACAATGATCGATGGCTATCAAAAATGCAATATATTTGATCTTTACGTTACATTTCAAAACATCTTATTTCTTTCATGTATATTATATTATTATTTTGTCTCTCCAACTTTACTGTAGATGCATGTAAATAAAAAATCTTTTATCAATGTCCAGTTTTAACGTTGTAAATCTTTTTCGTGTAGAAATTCCTTACCATGCTATTAATTTTCAACTACTGATGGCATTCACAAAGTGTTACCTCTGTCTATCTTTCAAATGAAAACAGCCGTCAATATATTTAGTTATTAGAAGTAGTTATAAATAGTTATGTTAGTTAACTTAGGTTCACGTTTTCTAAAGACAGTCGGAATTTAAACATATCCCCAGAGTTAACAGTAAACAAACAGTGGAATTAAAGGAGTGAAAGATTATGCAACATAAACAGTGGTGTTACATAAATGAAACACCACTTTTTCTGCATACATTTTCTTAGCAAAAATCCCTTATATTGTCCATTTCAGATAAAAGAATCAATCATAATAAACAGAAGCACATCTAAAAAAAAGTTATCTCCTTTTATTTGCATTATGAATATGCATTTTCTTTATGTAAATGCAATTTTAAGCTCTGAAATGTGACGTGTGGTAATGTTTTTGTAATAGTTTTAAAAAAACTATTAAATTAAAATTTCCAAAAATTATCTTTAAAATAGTATTTTATTATACATTTTTCGTCTAATTTCAGTAAATTTTATTATACTATATGAATTATATATTATACTAGCAAGTGTGCCCATGCTTCGCTACGGTGAACTTAATATATTACTTTTAAACAAAGATTTTTTTTTCGTGCATAACTCTCTAAATTCGTCACAGTGCAGTTCGAGTCATTAGCATATTTATATATTTCTATTATAAGCTTATTATAACAATATTCAGTTTTTATACTTCAGTTAACTCCCTGGGTACGACTCCGGCTCATACCGGCCGAAGCACTTAAAGACGGGCTTGGCCGGAATGGGCCGGAAGGATGAAAAATAGGGGTGATAGGTATGTCTAGCAGGGGTCTTCTTTTCATCTACCCAGCCTTTACGACCAGTTGACAGTTTGATTGATTACTGCCTATAGGCCACATTTTGAGGTGCTTTCCTTAGCAATGAATTTTTACTTTCTTTTTATTCTCTATTAATTCTAAACTTATATTATGCTGATATAATATATATTATATATATATATATATATATTATATATATATATATATATGTTTATATGTATATATATGTATTATATATGTATGTATATATTATGTATATGTATATATATGTATATATATATATGTATATATATTATTTATATATATATATATATATATTTTATGTATATGTATGTATATGTATATATATGTATATATAATATATATATATGTATATATATAAATATATATATATGTATGTATAGTTTGTAAATATGTTTTATATGTATATTATATATATATATATATATATATATATATATGTATATATATGTTTATATATATGTGTATATATATGTATATATATGTATATATATGTGTATATAATATATGTATATATATTATATATTGTATATATATATATGTATATATGTATATATATGTATATGTATGTATATATATATATGCATATACATATGGGAGAATGGGACAGTCCATTTTACATTTTCCCCTGCTGAAAACTTTAGGACTTAAGGGTAGTAAAATCATCTGCTCTTGTCGTCCTTAAAGAGTTAACATTAAACCTGAGTTGTACATCAATAAGATGTAAAAGCGTATCCAAAATAAGAGTGCGAAAATTTGACAATAGTTTCGAAGAACTTCTCCTGCTTACTAAACATTCCAGACTACCCGGAAGCTGATCAACCATTGTCCAATTCTCCGAAATGATCAAGGATCAATCGTCGTTTTCGCCTGCTGCCAAATTATTATATAATTTTATTTTCAGAATCATAGGTGAATGGGTATTGATGTTCGTAGCTGTTCGGAATCGGTTTCAAACAGACTCGTCTCATCAGCCAATAATAACGTAGCAAAGCAGTAAATCATAGCACTCCAAAACAAACCAAAAAATTTTCCCACGAAAATCTTCTTTATTTTCAGTACTGTTCGCAATCAACTTCGGTTATGACTAAAAACCAAAATGATCAGTTTATTTCTATTCCACACGATATTAATAAATTTCTATGTTACACGGAGTGACGTATTAACGGAATGACGTCACATTGCTAGAAATTATTGCTTCTTTCACTTAGTTATGATGCTAGAAATTAAAAAGTTAATCATTTGCGTTTAACAGGAAATAATGCTTGGAGTTATGATATGAAACGCTCGAAAAGGGGTGAAGGAATGGATTTTGAACGCTATTTTTTTTTAAATCTTCCTAAGGATATACCTATTAATTTATAATTTCCAAAATTTTCACGGCGATTGGATGTATAGTTTTGGAGTCTATCGAATACAGACAGACAAAAATTCATTTATATATTATATATATATATATATATATATATATATATATATATATATATATATATATATATATATATATTAGATATGAACTACTTTGATTGATAATCAAGACTTAAAATAATATATTAATAATATATTTAAAACGGTTTAAAAAGAAATCTATGAAACTAAAATTCCAAGAAAATAATCCTTAAAACAGAATTGCTATATATGGAGCTTATGTGTAGTAGATTTTATTATACTAAAAGATTTAAATATTATATTTGACGTAACTTTCTAAATGTATATAAAATCTAAACTTTTAATAAAAACAAAATTCTTCATTCGAGGAGTATCCGTATTAAAATATTATCCCTAAATTAACATTGCATTCATTATCAGGATACTAATGAAGACGAAGATTACCTATATAGATAAGTTAGAGTCTTTTACTTCCATGGAGTGACATATATACACTAAAAGGAACTATGTGTAAAAAACTAGCTTCTTAAATATATAATGTGTGATATAAAAATTATATAATAAAATATTTCATTTCTGCCAAGCTAAAGGATCCAATTTATTCTAAATTTTTTTAAAAGGTGATTATCATCTTTTCGGATCAAGGTAAGCATATTTCTGAAACACGGTAGTTCGGGGATTGTGAACGTGCTTCAGTGATAAAAATGTATTTAAGGGAACAACGACCCCACCACATATAATCGACATAAAACTACAGTGTCAGCCTCCCATCGGAGAAGGAAATGTCGACCACGTGCGTGCCGAAGTTTATCTTTTAGATCAGCCCCTCGAGCACCTTATGATCACATCAAATGCTTAAGGGGCGACCGACAGTGGAGAAACTCTCTATCCCAATGAATCTAATGAGTTACCAGTTGAGAATCTAAACGCATATTTCAACACACTCTACTCCTTTGAATCGTACCTGTTATAGATTTTTGAAGTAGATCGATTTTTCACTGTAACTGTGGTCTGTAATTAATTATGCATCAGCATAAAAAAATTCAATTCGCAAAACTAAATAAGATTTCATTGAATAAGGTTGCTGCCTCCAATAATGTTCATTTCCTCCTTCGCCGAACAGAAATAATTTCCGAAGCAAAAAATAAAATAAAAAAAGAACATTCCACTTAAATTTTTAAAAGAAAAAATGTTTGCTTTAAAAAATTGTACCAATCTGTTGGCATTATTATTTACGGTCAGTTTTAATTTTAAATGTATTATTATTTAAATTTAAAAATAAGAATAAATTTAAATCATTATTATTTTATGGTCTGTAGAATATTTTGCTGACATTGTTATTCTCCACTTGCACAAAGATATTGTCATAAATCCAACTTTGTGTGACGTAGACCACACTACCATAATTTCTTCTAATTATCATCTCTGAGATCGTCAATATCCCCCACGTAAACAGAAGGATGGCACCTAGCTTGAATTATATGACAATAGTCGAAACCACTCCGACATTTTAAGTCACAAAATATTTTCTTGCTTCTATTAATAGGTCTCGAAGCTAAACTCTAACTGAAATTTTGTATATCAAATTTGAATTTCCTGTATCCTCTGTAGAAGTTCATTTAAGCAATGTGTGACCCCTCTAAGTACCTGAGACAATATTTATCGCTTTATAGAATCTTTAAGGAACAACCTGAAAATAATAAAATAGTAAAATAGTATTTTATTACACATTTTTCATCTGCAGTAAACTTTTTTACACTATATGAGTTATGTATTATATTTGACATGACTTAATTTGATTGATGATCAAGATCATGAATAATATGTTGATTTACAATGGTTTAAAAAGAAATCTATGAAAGTAAAATTCCCGGAAAATAATCCTTAAAACAGAATATGTTATATATAGAGTCATTTGTAGTAGATTTTATGATACTAAAAGATTTAAATATTAAATTTGACGTAATTTGCTACATGGAAATAAAATCTAAACCTTTACTAAAAACAAAATTCTGCATTCGAGGCTTCCGTATTAAAATATTATCATTAAATTAGCATTCTATTCATTATTATTTAAATTTAAAAATAATAATAAATTTAAATTATTATTATTTTATGGTCTGGAGAATATTTTTCTGACATTGTTATTCTCCACATGCACTAAGATATTGTCCTAAATCCAACTTTGTGTGACGTAGACCACACTACCATAATTTCTTCTAATTATCTTCTCTGAGATCGTCAAGATCCTCCACGTAAACAGTCGGATGGTACCTAGCTAGAATTATATGACAGTAGTCAAAACCACTCAGACATTTTAAGTCACAAAGATATTTTCTTGCTTCTGTTAATAGGTCTCGAAGCTAAACTCAAACTGAAATTTTGTATATCAAATTTGAATTTCCTTTGTACTCTGTAGACGTTTATTTAAGCAATTTGTGACCGCTCTAAGTACCCGAGACAATATTTATCGCTTTATAGAATCCTTATGGAACCACCTGAAAATAATAAAATAGTATCGAATAAAATAGTATTTTATTGCACATTTTTAATCTGCAGTAAATTTTATTACACTATATGAATTATGCATTATATTTGACATGACTTACTTTGATTAATATTCAAGACCATGAATAATATATGGATTTACAATGGTTTAAAAAGAAATCTATGAAAGTAAAATTCCCGAAAAATAATCCTTGAAACAGAATATGTTATATATAGAGAGCTTATCATTTGTAGTAGATTTTATGATACTAAAAGATTTAAATATTAAATTTGACGTAATTTGCTACATGGAAATAAAATCTAAACCTTTACTAAAAACAAAATTCTGCATTCGAGGCTTCCGTATTAAAATATTATCATTAAATTAGCATTCTATTCATTATTACGTCACAAAATATATTCTTGCTTCTATTAATAGGTCTCGAAGCTAAACTCTAACTGAAATTTTGTATATCAAATTTGAATTTCCTGTATCCTCTGTAGAAGTTCATTTAAGCAATGTGTGACCCCTCTAAGTACCTGAGACAATATTTATCGCTTTATAGAATCTTTAAGGAACAACCTGAATTTTGTTAGATTTAAATGAAGATTAGCTAATCCGACATTTTTATCACGATACGACTATGCTTGCTTCTATTAATAGAACAGTTTCAGAAATAGCTGCGTATAATCTGTAATAAAAAAATTCATTTAAGCAATGTGTGACCCCTCTAAGTACCTGAGACAATATTTAAAGGTGTTAATCTTTATAAAGAAGAGTTCTTTAAGGAACAGAGCCTAAGTATAATCTGTAATAAAAACAATCTGAATACGAAATATTTAAGGTGTTAAGCTTTATAAAGAACAGATCCAGAAAGAGATACGTATAATCTGTAATAAAAACAATCTGAATACGAAATATTTAAAGGTGTTAATCTTTATAAAGAAGAGTTCCAGAAAGAGCTAAGTATAATCTGTAATAAAAACATTCTGAATATGAATTATTTAAAGGTGTTAAGCTTTATAAAGAACAGTTCCAGAAAGAGCTATAATTAATCTGTAATAAAAACATTCTGAATATGAAATATTTAAAGGTGTTAAGTGTTATAAAGAACAGTTCTATAAAGACCTACGTATA
>CM063498.1:96296350-96306350 GCA_032207245.1 Pardosa pseudoannulata | reverse complement strand
GAGAGTGTGTGTGAGTGTGTGTCAGGTTAAAAAATGGGGGTTAAGAATTAAGCGAGGTATAATTAAAAATAGTTGGAACTCATTAACGATAACGTAATAGAGAAAGACACACCCTCAAGCGGAACTATATAGGGTCAAGAATCTGTCGAGAAAGTAAACAAGAAGATTTGCTTAGATAGCAAACTCAACAAAGACACCTCTAGACGGGAAGTTTGACTGGTAACATCATCCGAGCCTGCCGTCCCAAAATGTGAACAAAGGCTATCTTTATTGCATAGCCATGGACAGAAGGATTACAATAAAGTAGTTTAAATATACGAAATCAAATGCATCTTCAATGCCTTGACCAGTATTCCATGTCATATATATATACATACACTGGTGGACAAAATTAAGAGATGTAAAGCATTTTCGCACATTTCTCTAAAAATACCACACAAAACCTGGACGTTTGATTGCCATATATGGTCACTGTAGTGCTATCGGCCCTGAGATAAGCTTACATATACTTGTGGGCGTTGCTAAGCCAGCAGGAAGTATAAACGTTCGGTTCGAGCTGTTCATCTTATTCCACTCTTCAACACAGTTGCAGATTTTAGTGCATTTTTTGAATAATCGTGTTGTTTCTTGCTGGTTTTTAGGTGGAATGAGTAAACATCATCGTTTAGACCAGGTATGAGATGGAGAATAGTGGGTAGACTTGAGGCAGGCCACAAGCTCAGGTTGCTAGGGAATTGGATATAACACCAAGCTTCATTTCCACATTGTGGAGTCAATATAAAACTAGGAGGACAGTATGCAGATGACCAGGACAAGGTCGCCCGAGGGCTACAACGGCCAATGATGACCAGTATTTGTTCGTTTCTGCTAAGCGCCAGAGGACGGCTACAGCCACTCAATTTTCTAGGGACCTCGCGACTGCTACAGGAACATCAGTTTCAAATAAGACAGTTTCCAGAAGACTCCATGAAAGAGGGCTGTATGCCAGGAAGCCCGCTATTTGCATCCCACTCACTCCTTTCCACAAAATATCTCGTGCAGAATGGTGCAGACAACACCAGAATTGGACACAGCTTCAATGGGCTAATGTTCTCTTCACCGATGAGTCCAGATTCAGTCTACAACCTGCTTCTGGACGGTTATTGATATGGAGAGAACCTGGAACACGATACTATCCCAGCAACTTTATCGAAACGAACCATTATGCTGGTGGTGGACTCATGGTTTGGGCAGGGATCATGCAAGATACTCCCACATTGCTCCATGTGTTTGACAAAGGTTCCGTGAATGCCCAGAGATACAGGCAGGAGATCCTAGAGCCCTATGTGGGTCTTTTCAGGGGCGCTGTCGGCACTGAATTCATTTTTATGGACGACAATGCGCGAGCACATAGAGCTCTTATGGTTGATGAGTATCTGGAAAGCGAGGACATTCAGCAAATGTATTAGCCAGCCAAATATTCTGACCTTAATCCTATTAAACATGCTTGGGATGCTCTTGGGAGAACTATTGCGATGCGCCAACCTCTCCCCTAAACCATTCTAGAGTTAAAAATTGCTCTGGTGCAATAATGGGAGGGTCTTTCCAAACCCCTCCTTAACTCCTTTAGTAACAGCATGCATACTCGTTGTGCATGCTGTCAGGGATGACCATACACGATACTAGAGGTAACACACACTGTACAAGCCTCACTTTTATTGTCATCTTTTATACTAACGTTCAGACTACATTGGATTTATTGGCAGTAGGTCTTGCAAGTAAATGGTACTTTCATTTTTGTTTTGCATACTTTATTATCATGGAATAAGCTATATCCATACCAAATTTCATTTATTTATATTCAGTATCTTTTGAGATATTTCGGAAAATGTCTTCCATCTCTTAATTTTGTCCACCAGTGTATATATATATATATATATATATATATATATATATATATATATATATAATCAGATTTTAATTAATATCTTAAAATATTATTGTTATATCCATAACTATATTTGACGCTGCTTCAGAATACAAATAAATTAAAACTGACGTGTAATCTGTAAATTACAAATAAAAGAAATTAACTTAAGGCGACAGATTTTTATGAATAATTATCACATATATATATATATATATATATATATATATATATATATATATATATATAAACAGATATTTTTTAATATCTTAAAACATTATTGTTATATCTAATATAACTATATTTGACGTTTCTTCAAAATACACTTAGATTAAAACTAACGTGTAATCTGTAAATTTTAAAAAAATATTATTAATTTAAGGAGACAGATTTTTTATTAAAATCTTAAAATATTAATGTTATATCTACCATAACTATATTTGACGTTGCCTCAGAATGCATGTAAATAAACTGAAGTGAATAGTAAATTTATTGAAAGGAAAGATGTTCTTAATGTAAGGCGACAGTAGTTTATCATGTGAATAAAATACACTGAAAAATTCGACATTTCTATGTAATCGAAATGAGGAATATATTTGAGAATTGTATAAAGATTTTATATAATAATTGAAAAAAATATTTTTAATTCCTTTGTCGTATATCGAATATATTTATTATCCCAAGTGTTACTAATAATAAATTTAAATGCGTTTTTTTACAAAACATTTGTATTTTATGAATTTTTTATGCATTCCTATAGGCATTTCTATTTTTTGTTTTTCCTTGAAATTTATTAAATAATTTTCTTCTTGCTTATAAAATAAATGTTAGTGAGAATTGTCATGTTTTAAAATGCATGATCTACATATTCAGTAATTAAATGAATTATTATTGGCACTTTGGAATATAAATATGGCACAAAAATACAGATATTTTCGTTGTTATTATTGATATGGATATTTCCTTTCTTATTATTATTTTTATTTCTTTATACTTTTCTCGAATACTTAGCTAAAAAAATGGACGAATGGATAGAGATCTGTTTTTGATAGGTTAAAATCCGAATGTATGTTCATAGCTGTTCGGAATCGACTTCAAGCAGTAGGCTCATGTCTTATTAGTCTTGAAGTAGCAGAAAAAGTAGACCAAAAAGCTCCAAAGCAACCAAATATTTAACACTTATTAGTGCCATTAAGTTTTATTCTAACGTTAAAATTAAGAAGATCTAATTGTCATTAAAAATGTTACAGATAGAACATTCTAAATGACGGTTAATTTCAGACAATAATAATTATAATAGCTTGAAATATAGTTACTATTTTGCTTTTATTGTTAACTATTTTTATCCACATATTTTCAGTCCTAATTTGCTTGTTAAAGCCACAAAATGAAATTTTTATCAGTCTAATGTGCCTTTAATATCAAGAAAATATCCATGAAATCATGATATTAAAAGGCTGATGAAAGACTAAGTACTGTCTGTTGTACAGAAATGACTAGTGTGTGGCTATGCTAAATGTATGTCATCAGCAACTACTCAGAGGTTCAGCCATACATCAACTACAGCGCAAGTTGAAAAGTTAACACAAATGGTGTAAAACGGGTTCCCTCGAAAAAATCGGGTCAGTTATGAATTTTCTGTAAAAGAAGCATGTAAAAGTAGCTGGAAATTCAATGGAACAGATCGTGGGTTATAGAGAAATGTAATGCCTCGTCATCACATCACAGAATGTTGCCGAAAGTTTGAGGCCGGTAAAGAAATGTTTGACATCTACCAGCACTGGGACACATATCAACGCCCTGATCTCTCTCCATGAGACTTTCATCTATTAACTTACTTGAAAGAACATCTAGGATAACAGCGATTTGCTTCAGATGAAGAGCCGAAATAGATTGTACCAATTTGGTTAAACATCCAAGGAAAGGATTTTCAAGAACATGACGTTAAACGATGTACAGTGATCCCTCATTTTTCGTGGTTAATGAGGACCAGAACATTCCGAGAAAACTGAAAAACCGTGAAGTAGGATTTGCCCCTAGGAATTTGTGAGTACAGGAATGTTTAAAATATGTAAACAGTATTTATACTAGTTTTTACTAGTGTTACATGTTATACTACTTTTTACTAGTGTTACTAGTTATACTAGTGTCTACTAGTATTTCTACTAGTATTTATACGCATTTAAGACAAAAATTACAGTATACGTGCTGTGGTGTAGTACATTGCTGTTGTTATTTCAATGTCATTTATAACCCAAAGTTGCTTTATATCGTCTTTAATTATAGTATAATACCACTGATCTATATTACAATGTTCAAATATAGAACAAATGACAAGGAAATATGCAAAAACAATATATAAAAAAATTAAAACTAAGAAGCACTCCACGTGCTACGCCTCAAAAAATTGCCAAAGTCCAAGAGAACACTGTATTCTTTTCCTTCCTTCTTTCTATTCAGGCAACCCTATACTTTTTCCATTATCCTGTGCTGATGTGTTCGTTGTACTATTGTCCTTTTTACAATGCGTCCTTTCCCGGCTCTGTCCAGAAGGACAGGGATTTCAAGGATGGTCCTGAATCGCCTCCTGGAAACCAATCACAATTCTCCAAAACTTGGTGAAGTTTAAGTGCAATTATTTTCACTGGCCACACCACACGCTTCCTGGAGTCGCGAAAAAAACTTGGGCATTCAACCCACAACGTGTGAGTGCTTCGAGCAAATCAGTTTCGCAAACTTTATGTCAAACATAGCTGCATTCTCACACAATACGTATTTACTTAAACGTGTTCGTGCTAATTAATAAGGATAATTACAAAATATTATATAGTAATAAACATTAATCAACAATGCTTTCTGAGAGAGATGAAGAGTCTTGTGTTGGCGCCGGAGGAGATGATCTCACTTACTCGTAAAAGTTTTAGGTTCACTCGGAGACTCTTCTGCTGGAAGAGCTGAAGGTAGAGCTAGGAAACTACCTTGGAGAGAAACATGGTGAAGGGTAGTTGTTCCCCTGTACAAAGACATAACCCCATCAACGCGATTGCTGAACTCGACAGCTGGAACTATATTGTCATCAATGTCTTGTGCAAATTCTTGCCATGTTACAAAATTGTTGTAGATTCTCCAAGGTAAGGCCACGCTTTCCAGTTTGTTCTTAGTCTTCCTCTTCATTTTCTTCCTCACTTGCAGACTTTGTCACCTCAAGAGCCCGTGGTATGTACTCTAAGTCATCTCATCTCTTTGTTTGATATGCAGGCATCCTCCTCTTTCGCGCATGAACATGACACAACTTTCCTTTCCGAAGTGTGGCTGACGACATAGTTGTATTTTTTCCTTTTTGATTTTTGATGAATATTTTGAAAAACCCGCGAAGCACTGAAGCTGCAAAACATGAAGCACGAAGTGGCGAGGGAACATTGTTTAGACTAAGTCAAAAAATAAACTTATGCATCTACTATCAGTTGGCAGTTTTGTTTCTATTAACTAAAAAGTACATGTTTCATGAAGGCTTCATAAACTTACTCTTTCAATACCCCTCGTATTTCTCGATGGAAATATTTTTAGAAAAATATAAATGTCACCAAGAATGAAACTTTCCCTTTTATAAATACAATACCCCGCGATAAATAATATCTCTTGAAAACCGTAACGATAAGGGGATACAGATATGTTTAGCCTTTTCTTCACTTAATACTCTGCATTAATTACCCTCATTCATATTCGGATCTATTAAACATCGATATTTTCAGCCGTCGATAACATATATAAAACACTAAAAATCGACGATGGCATAAAGATACGAATTAGCTTGGAGATTAAAAGCAGCGAGTATTAAAAAGCGAAAAATTTCTGTTTCCAATATTCTCGTGCCCCATATCTGTTGGAAACTTATCGCACTTTATTCTTTATCGTACTATGCTGGATTGATTTCACGTTAGTGATAAAACTCAATTGTTCCTGTTTTTCCACCGTTATGTATCAAACAGTGCACCTGATAGACTAGAGTCAAACAGCATTGATTGAGAAAATAATGAACCGCCCCGTCATGTTTTGTTGAAAAGTGTGCTGCAGTTTATAATAACTTTTAGACAGATTTCGAGGATGAAAAAGGAAAATAAAGAAACGTTGATCATGAAAGCAAAATGTTTCATCGGCTTATTATTTACGCTCACTTCAAGCTGTTTTGCTCAAGGTATGGAAACTGTCATTTGTGATATTTAGTGTACGTCCTAACAGTTCAAGGCCCCTTTTTAATTATTTTACCACACCAACTAAATATTCCTGAAAATTATTAAAAACCATACCATTAATATTGTAACTAAACATATAAAACCAAAATTTGAAATATATTTTTAAATTTTTAAGTAATTAGTTGTCCTATAAATAGTACAGCGGTCCAATGAACTACTAAAATTTCTGAAATATCACTACATTGTATTAGGCTGATTAATAGGTGAAATTTGGAAAATATTCAAGCAAAGTTCAACATTACATTTTAAGCACACTTTGTTTTTTTCTTTTGCAGTTCTTGAACTTGCATTTTTTATTAAGGTAATAGAAAAGATATCCGTTTGATGCTAATACCCAAAATTATATCCAAATTTTACAGGTTTATTTTTCAGGAACATCTTAACTGTGCCTTCTGAATATTTTACCATTCTTTCATCAATGGTGAGATTTTCAGAAAAATACCAAATTGGTTCAAGGTTATGCTGATTTTGTCATAAAAAGTCAAATTTTGCAATAAAGATCTTGCGGATCAATTGAAGAATCATCATTAAAATGGATAAATGTTTGGTGTCATAATGCCGTTTTCTGGACTAGCGTTTACTCACTAATGTAGTGCCAATGTCTGAAGTACTACAAGTAACCTCCACTATATTTTAAAAATAATAAAATATAAAATATAAACATTAAAAATGACAATTGTTAAGTACTAAAAAATATATCTTACAATACAATATATTTTGATTTCTCAGCTTTTTTGTTACTATAAAAAAGTTGTCTATTTTAAGGTCTTAAAATAAAATCCATTCAGAAAAAGTTTATAACTTTATTATTAAATGGAATTCTATTGCCGTCCTGTTTATAGGACAGCGGTCCAATATGGGTTAACATTTCAAATTTTAAAAGCAAAACCCCAGTTTTTTATTTTGGAGGTATGGTACCCCATATATTGTCAGAATGTCAAATTTTTATTAATATTTGTTGTTTGTCGTACTAATCTTATACACAAAATTTGAAATCTAATCCATATCCAAAATCATGTGTGTATATCCTTTCATCTATAGGGCATTTTTACTTCATAGCACAAGGTAAATAAATTATTATATACTGAAATATCTTCGATGCTCAGATTTCAACAGAAATGTTCTTTTTTACTATGTCCGAATCTTTCTTTAAACATTTCCATGAAAAAAAGGTGTTGAATTAAAAAAAAACTTAAAGAGGTTATATATTACATCATAACAGAGAGGAGAGTAGATAAAATAGTTTAAATATTTATGATTTCAACATCTTAACCATATTTATGCTTTTTAATTTAAATGCAAATATGTGTCTTGAAAAATATATTTTTCGAAAACCATATTTCTAACAATAAAACATTTAGTGGTTTTAATAAAGTTGCAAACGAAAATAAATAATAAAAACTAAACAAAAATATTTAGACATATATATTTTAAAGTAAAAAAAGTACAAATTAATTTATTATAGTTTAACGACTCTATAAATGGTCATTTCCAGTGTTCTTCAATAAATGATTTTTGGGGTATATATTATCTGAATTGTAGTTTACAGTGAGCAGATACATACTGCTCACTGTAAACTGTCCAGTGGTCACTGTGTCACATCAGTGATTAAATAACTATAAGATAATATATTACGTTTATTTGTATGAAACATTTTTGAAAATTTTTGTTGTATTATAAGAATATCTAAGACTATTGTATAAAATAGTGGACAAATAGTCCCTGATGACGGCAGGATTGGAACATATCGTCTTAGGAGATTTTCTGTTTATAATCCCGAAAAGTTTATAATATTGAACTCATTGTGCATTTCTTATATAATGTTAACATTAAACCCAACTACATGTAATGGTATTAAATCATGCAAGTGTCTGGTCGAAAGTATTAAAATACCCTACCCCGACGATCGGCAGACTTCAGAGAATAACCAGCATGCGTCTAAGGCCATAAGTAATTCCGGCTCTTTAGACGTTAGCTTCTATGTATTGCACAATATTCATATGTGTATAAAAGGTTATTGTTATCTTGTATTACTAATAACTTGGTTCTACATTCTACCAACCCCTTTCCTAACTTTCTCTCTCATTTGAACATAAGACTCCTTGTTTCGATAATAAAAATAATTTAAACAATTTTAGACAAAACTTTTATGAAAATTGAGGCATTTCACACATGACGTATCATTAAAACAAGTGAATAGAGAAACGAAACATTTTAGCTGTGTATAATTTTTGTCTCTTTATTATTAATTTTTTAAAGTACTTTTATAGCAATATAAAATTTTAGCAAGTAATTTGCCATCTGAATGCACTGTTTCTTTTGCTTAATTTATCTTTGTGATAAGTTTGGAGCCTCCACACCCGACCACCCATCTTAGCTATTCTAGCCTTGAGTTTCGCTTAATAAGATACTTTTAAAATCAGTTCCTTAACTTAAAAACTTAACTTCGTAACTTAAAAAAATCTCTTTCATTTATATGTAAATGGTCAAAAGCGTTGAAAAACCTCAAAAGTTTCTATAGATAGCAAGATTGAACTATAGACATCGATTTTGTTTCTCTTCTCAATATTAACGTGAATTAGATAAGTTATCTCTTATAGAGTTTCAAGGTTCGAATATAATATTCAGTTCTTATCTCATCTATATTTTCCCTTAGAATGCACACACAAACAAAACCCGTAGTAAACACACACACACACACACACACATATATATATATATATATATATATATATATATATATATATATATATATATATATAGATATATATATATATATATATATTATAACGATCCGTTACATGACCCTAATGAAAGATGAGCGGAAGGTGACCTTTTACAGCGGACAATTACGGTTAGCAGCAGGTAGAAATGGGTGTGCCTAACAATACACGTTGTGTACTAGGTCCCGGACTTAATTGAAAACTGTCCTGTGCTGGAGCCAGCGCATCTGACCCTTTGTGAGACTATTGAGTGAAAAGACTTGGGGACATGATTGTAAATTGAGCTAGATTACAGTGCCACATGTGCGCCCATTAGCGGTAGCGAAAAAGGAAGTTAAGTTGTTTGGGTCGGCTGATTTAAAGATGGCTTTTCGACCACATCTGGAATAGAAACAGCTGATTCAGGCGGGAAGTGACGGCAAGATTGCATCATCCTGGTTCTATAAGGTTCCAGAAGAATCGGGTGGAGGGAACCGGGACCGCTATAAAAGAAGAGTGGCAGAGCCAAGGCGGGGCTTTTTCTTCTTAAGGCTTCCTCTTGAGAGTTGCTTTTGGAGATGTAGTGTGGAGCTCGAGAGGAGTCCACTCGTCTTTCCGATTTCCGGAGTTTGCTTGTTTTAGAGACCGCCAGCGTCTTCTAAAAAATCGAAATCGAACTTTCGACCAAGTCGAAATCGACTTTCGACCTTGGTATCCCATTCCCGTTATCTTACTACTTTGTTTTACTTCGTGCATAGAAGTAGGTCGCTGAGCGTCATCTTTGCTCCCATTTTGGATCGTCTTCCATCCCGACTTTCTTTCACGAACTCCAGCGTGATACGCAGTCTGAGCATTTGAAACTTGGTGTGAAAGCCGACTGTACTAATCGTCAGCCTGGAGGTGATAGTGTCAGCGTTCCGTACTGGCACTAATTAGAGAACAGTTCCAGTGATTTAGAAGCCCTAGCCACATTGTACGTAGTACCCACGCATCGTAATTGTGTGAATGTTATTTCCGCACGAGATCCCAGAAGTATCTACTGAACCTGTATATAGCTGTACACAATTTATACACCTGAATAAAATATTTAGTCTAGATTAAACAGTTTTCTAATCTGTTTCATTGACAGCTTCGCCTAC
>CM063498.1:96286350-96291350 GCA_032207245.1 Pardosa pseudoannulata | reverse complement strand
AACCAACCAATGACTCCCAAGATTCTGAATGAGTGAAATGACTTCCTGAAAGCACTTATCGGAACAATACATTTAGCGAATATCGTTCTTTTCCGGTTTCTCTTTCACTTAGTCAAAAGCCAAATTCCATTCGCTGCCTCTAAAAGGTCGCTTTTTGACATCAAACTCAAAATTTTCATAGTCTGAAGTTTAAAAATGAGAAATGTTTTTACATAGGCGAGTACCAAGGTTCGAAATGTGGCTGTTCTTTGTGATTCTCGTTGTTCGTGAATATGGTTGTTGTTCGTTGTGAGCTTTCATTGTAACCATGTGAAACAAAAATAAACGAAGTTAGTCGAAGCTGTTGCCGTTGCTGTTGGTGCCTCTGCGTGCCACTCTCTGCCTGTTTCATAGCTGTCTTGGACGTTGAAGGAGAAGATGAATAAGTTTAGTAACGCAGAAATGGCCGACATTCATTACGTATATGGCGCCGCTAATGGAAGTGGACGAGCCGCGGCACGGATGTACCTTGAGCGTTTCCCAAAAAGACGTCAGCCAATTCATGTTTTGTTTGGACAATTGCACCACAGATTGCGTGAATGAGGAGCTTTCGAAGTACGTAGACAGATCGGTCGAGAACGTACTTCATGCACGCCTGTCGTAGAGGAAACCGTGCTACAGGAGTTTGCCATCAACCCACAAACAAGTCTCCGAGCAAGCGAACGTATCTTGGGTGTAGGTCGTTCCACCATAATGCGGACACTACCTATGGGGACATGTGAAGTCCATGATGTACGAGACACCCGTAACATCGGACATGGATCTTATAACCAGGACCGCCTAAGCCGTAGCACGTGACACTCCTGGCCTATTTGAAAGGGTTCGTGAATCCATGCGCCGACATTGTGAAACGTGCATTGTATCGAAGTGAAACAATTTTGAGCATTTGATGTGATATAATCATCATCTGTAGTAATAATTCGTATTAACACCGCTGTCGATATCATTTTTTTTTGTCCTTCTTCATACTTGTAATTATAGCGCTTTAGAGGTCGGATTTTGCATTTTCAGACACAAGTTCCTATATAAATCTTGTTCATCGGGATATGATAGACCAGCATGTTAAATTTGTAAATGACCTTTTGGGACACCCTGTTTATATATATATATATATATATATATATATATATATATATATATATATATATATATATATATATATATATATATATATATAGGTTACGATGTTACCATATATGAGAAATAATAGTGACAAATATAAGATGACTCTCGTTTATTCATACCAAGTCAAGATTGGACATGAATGTACCACATGATTAAACAATTTGGTCGTGTTTTAATTAATATAATGTTAAGTAATCGGAAAGCGAATTAAACACTGTGTACCTAGGAGAAATAAAGAGAAACAGCCAGTCAATCTAAGTTTTATTCCGTTTAAATGCATAAAATATCTATTTTATTAAAATCTTTACTAAAATGTAAAATGGGCACAAACAAACAACACTATATATACGTAATAATAATAAAGTTTAATTTTAAATTAACTGAGAAAACAAATTTAAGATTTAAATTTGTAATCTAAACTCATATTAAAAGTCCTTTAATGTAATTTCAAGCACTTCTAATTTGAACTTCCGGAGGAATAAAAATGCAGTTTTATATTTATCTTTCGATTTATTCTACCTTAATCAGACTTAAATTGCTGAATAAATAACTGTAATTATACATCGCTAATAATTAATCTACTGGCGTTCTGTGTAATTCATTTTGTTGAACAAAGACAATATATCAAAATGAACGAGTACTACTCATACTCAAGAATTAATATAGTTTCAATTTTTGATGTATTTCTATTCGTTTAAAAAGTTGTTGTTAATATTATTCTGCAATATTTAAATAATCTGAAAGAAAGAAATAAAAAAAACCTAATGCATATTTTAAAGACGTCATTTTTATTGTTTTGTTACAATTGATGAAAATTTGTAATATACAACAAATGTCTTATTAATGTACAAATTAGTATTATTAGTTTATTTATATTAAAATAATTACTGTATTTTCTTTTTGTTTTCTCTATTAAACTAGAGGAAAATTATTAATATAATTTTAATAATAATATAGTTATAGAATTATCTGTTTCTCCTGGTAAAAAACTATGAATATAAATCAGACATCTTCAAGTGGTGTATAAGTTATCTTATACTATATTTATACTATATTTATAAATATATTTTTATGATAATAATATATTTTTATGAATATAAGTGTATTCTAATTTTAATTTATTCTTATTTATTGTAAAAGGTTTTCATTTAATGCTGTATCGTTTTTATCGTCTGCTTTAGATAAAAATTGTTAATGCAAAAACATCAAATATTTTAACATGTCAAACATCCTTAATATTGTTCTTTAAATTATATTATAATATATAATCTAGTAATGTAGGAGGATTATAAATTTAAAGTTTCATAAATTATCAGTGTGGAACTACATATATTAGTTTATATTACTATTCATTTCATTGTTATTTAAGATAAAATGTTCTGTTCTATTAATGTATCATTTCTCTGCTTGTTTGCACCAAAACCATTAATGTAAATGAAATATCTTCATCATTTAATGTTTAAGCTGTACTATAATGTTTTAAATTGTAAAGTTGTAAATGATTTATAATATATCTATGTGCAATTACAATTATTAATGTGTTTTAATATTTCAGTTCACTATAATATGATATACAACCTCTAATGCTGTATTTTCTTCTGGTAGAATACCCGAGACCCACGTTCCCTGACGTGTTTCAAACGGAAATCGAAGGAACATTTATAGGAGAAAAGGCAGTCGTCGAAATCGATGCCACGATATTTTACGACCGGACCAATAACAGAGCAGCTCTTTTTGTTACAAAAGAAGACGATCTGATGAAACTTATTTACAACTTTGACAGCGGTGAAAGCCTTTCTATAGACGGTATGCAATTCTTTGATAAGCTCAATATCTTTGCTCCTTTGACAGCAAGAGGCAAATACAGTAGCGTGTTTTTCATCTATTCCAGTTTTCTATTTATTATATGCCATAGAATAAAATGGGGGATAATTATTCCAATTAGGGTTTCTTAAATTCAGTCGAAAATATTCTATCATAAAAATATTGCATTATTTTGATTCTACTGTACATATTTATTGTTTATTATTAAAAATACTAAACATTAGGACTTTACTCAATTAGTTTTGCTATCGACAATGATTTATAAGTTTGTGTCAATATTTTAGAGATGTTCTTCCTCATTTAATTATTTTAATACACAACGCAATACGTTCTGGATATTTCTAATACCACATTACATGGGGCACATAAAAAAAAGATAGAACTGAAAGAAATTAAAGAAAGACGATGAATTTGGAGTGTCTGAGAAACATAAATAACTTGAAATGGATGGTAAGCTTATTAGTTTTGTAAATGTTCTTATCATTCTCTTTCATATTTGAAATAGGGAGATTCACCAAATAGTTGAATACAATAGAGCCATATCCGAAGCACGTTCCGACATGGAGGTATCAAGTAAGATGTCTTACTCCAAATCTAAGTGACATCATGGCACTTGTAGTGTAAAATCATCTACTGAGTATTCTCTAACTCAAACTGCTCTTCTTTTTTAAAACTTCCCCTATTTTTTAACATATACGTCCCATTCTCTTTTGAATCTAATTGACTCGTGGATTGGCGTTCCATTATAAACCAAAAGATATCTATGTCATACAGATATCGTTCCAAAGATATCTATGTGAGATCCAGTCTATTTGCCTGTCCCTCCTGATTTGCTTCTGTAAATCTGTGGAACTTCAGTACACTCGTGAATTTAAAATCATGTTTTTTTAAACTCAGTACCTTGTCATGCTAATGTCTACACCCTATCCCCAATTGTAAATTTCAGCATAATTTATTTTTGTTTACTCTGTGGCTATATGTCAAGAATCCTCCTTTACAATACTCAAAATGAAGCATATCCAAGGTATGAGTGTAGTTTTTGCTTTTTAAGATCACGGAAACAAACTAATCGATCTGTTAACATATTGTTTCTATCAACACTATTTCTAGTTTTCCAATATTTTGACACCACACAACTAAAATCATTTATACGAAGGCATACGCCAAAATCCTTCACTTGTCATAATTGCCCTCATCTACATATAGAAGGTTATTAGATTTTTCTTTGTTTGTTTTAATCTGTAGTACATTTGTGACCTATTTTTATGAGTTTATATGTTTGATCCTTTAAATATACATTATTCAAAATGCACCCAAACAAGAATTCGAAATCATTATGGCTTGAAAACCACAATTTTCTTCATACCTTCTGTTGCAATGTACTTACAACACCAGTAAACTAACACCATTGTTCGTTTTTAAAGGAGAAACACACTAAAAATATAATACCTTATATTTGGACTAAAGCATTTTTTATATACACTATTTACAAATTAATACTTTACTTGGTTAATATGTGACATAACCAACAATTACTTGGATTTCATATTCATCGATACACAATAATCATTTCAATTTTTCTTTTTGTTATACGTTATCCCTTAATCAAATATTTCATTAATAGCTGAGGCCCAAGGTAATGATTTTGAATAATTATCAAGTTTACCTCCTTAATTACAGGGGAACATGCTGGAGTTATCAACCGGATCGTAGTCGTTTCTCGCTTGCGGGAGTGCGGGCACTGAATTTCGATGTCCGGCCACTCTTGAATCCCGACTTCGACTCCTTTTTCTTCACACTTTTTCACAACTCATCACCTCAATTTTAACGCCCCTTTTTTTTCTTTGCCAATCGCTTGTTGGTGAAATTTTCCTACATCTGTAACCCCTTCGGGCGTGCAGGTGGGCTCATTAAGATACCCACTTTTATAAAAGCTGACATTTTTTTAGCCCCTGCCACCATAACTCATGATTACATCTCTGTGCGAGCTTGACCGTTATACTTCTGCCATT
>CM063498.1:96281350-96283850 GCA_032207245.1 Pardosa pseudoannulata | reverse complement strand
TTTCAATTTACATAAAATATTTCAGGAATATTAATTAATTTTTTAAATTTAATTTATCATTAATAGTCATACTTATTTTTAAACCAAAATACCAACAAACTTTTATAACTTAGAATTGTTAAAAAGAACGTAGGTATTTAGATACTCGAGAAAGTAACCTTCAGCATATTGGGAATGAATGAGAATGTTTTACATATATGTTCAAATTTCAGAAGTTAATAATTATCATTTATTTGAATGAAATAACAGTTTTGTTGCACTAATTTTATCTTTCAAGAAAATAATGCAGGATATGTAATAATCGTTGAACACAAACGTTAATTTTAGAATAATCTCCAAGCTCAGTGTTTAAACTACGAGTAGATTTATGGTTTGAATTTTATAAACATGACGCAATTATAATATTAAAATACATATAATTTAAAAGCATTCATAATAATTAAAATACGTTTAAAAATTATCATAATATTTTTAAGATTTACGGTATCCGTCTACCTTGAGAGAATTTTTTTGTATTAAACTTAGAAACTAGTTGATGTTTTTACACTTTTAGATTTACTTTTTTATATTATCATAGATAATTGCACTTAAAAAAATTGTTCCTGGAGAAGTTTTTATAAAATTTCTAATAAATGAAGAAAATTTATTAAAAATTCGGATTTTTTCAAAAGGTCTAATTTTTTAATAAATTAAATTATTTCAATATTTTTTGACGCAACACATTTCTTATACACTAGACTAGTGAATCACCTAAAATCTTTGCTTAATTTACATTTGGTAAAAAAATGTTGGTCTTTCAAAATCATATACATTGAATTTTTAACGAATTTTCATTATCTTTATATCTAACTATGAATGTAACATCATTAAAAATTATCCAAATTTAAAGCTTTTCAGTCATTCACTAGTAAATACTATCAAAAGCATTCATAAAAATTTTCAACAAAATATTTTAAGAGCAAAGTAAACAAAGTAAATTTGCTCAAGTTATCTTTGTTAAATCTCTGTTTTGCATTTAAGTCTACCATTTTAAACTTATTAAAACTAATAAAAAAAATTCTAATCAATTGTTGGGAGTAACATGTATAATCAGTGAAGTTTATGTGATACTAGCTGCAAGTATCCGTCTTTCCCCGGGAATAATTAGTAGTAATAATTTTCTGTAGAAGCGTACAAAACTGTTTATTTGCATGCAATAAAAAGGTACATTTATCTTAACCCATATTGGACCGCTGTCCTATAAACAGGACAGCAAATAAAATTCCATTTAATTATAAAGTTATAAATATTTTCTGAGTGGGTTTTATTTTAACACCTTTGAAATAGACACACTTTAGCATAGTAACAAAAAAAAACTGAGAAACCAAATTATATTGTATTGTAAAATTTATTTTCAGCTACCTCTTAAAAATTGTCATTTTTTAATCTTTAATTTTATATTCATTATTATTATTTTTTAAACATTGTGGAGGTTACTTTTAGTTTAAAAACAGAGCTAATAATGTAGCTGAAAGTTTTTGTTGAAAAATATATTTTACATGTGTATTTTGTAAGTATAAAAAAGGTGCCCTAAAATTAAGACGACGGTCCAATCCTGATTATTTTTCTATGAATTCGATATTGCATTGATAGGTCTCATTCTTTTCTTATCTTTCAATGAAAACCAGTTCAAACACCTGTTCACACACCTGGACACAACAAGGGGTAAATAAATGTCTATTCTATTCAGAAAACTGGAGATATTTTGCAAGATAAACTTACTCTCTTACTTCCAGTTCAATAACTGCAAGAGAAAACCTAGAACAGTATGCTTAAAATGTAATGTTGGACTTTGTTTTGACTGTTTCGCCAAATTTCATCTATGAATCAGCCTAATTCAATGTAAGTGATATTTGTTAAGTTTTAGTATTGTAATGGACCGTTGTCCTATTTATAGGACAGCCAATTACATAAAAAATTAAAAATATTTTTTCAAAATTTTGGTTTTATATGCTTAGTTACACCATATTAATGATATGGATTAAGTTTTAATAACTTACAGAAATATTTAGTTGGTGTGGTACAATATGGGTTAAAGCAATGTGATAGACAACATTTTTGGCAGTTCCATTTGGAGTGTGTACAAAAAGATTTTCCTCCTTGCCCACTCTCGAGCAGGCCACATACAACTGCCCATGAGAAAAGCACGGTGTCTGCAAGTCTATACCAGCAATCCCAAGAGACTGGCCCTGTGACTTGTTGATTGTCATGGCAACGTCTGTTTCAAAGGGAACTGTATTCTCTTGAATTGTATGGTGTTGTCTGAGGGAATGATAGGTATTCTTGCAATGAAGACATCCTCACCCTTACCACACTCTGTGAGTACTGTGGCTTGAATAAAATGTTGCATCAGCTTTTTCACAATTAAACTCTTGCCATTGGACAACCTGGGTGCATCAATATTTCGGATCAGCATTATTGGAGCACCAACTTTAAGAATCAAATTGGGAGCTTGCGAAAA